>JAPPVO010000013.1:43717833-44317833 GCA_030407325.1 Camellia japonica | reverse complement strand
CAAGAGCTTTAGGTTTGGTTACCGTGTCCCAAGCAACCCCATGCACCGCCCTATGTTCCACCGAGGAACCCCATAAAAAATCACGATTGAGTTTATCAAGGGTATTAGCAACAGATTTGGGGATAAAATTGCATTGCATTATGTATGCAGGAATGGCCGCATTAACCGACTTGATGAGCGTAGCTCGACCCGCAAAGGATAACATTTTTCTTTTCCATTCGGTGAGCTTACTTTGAACCTTGTCAATCACAAATTGAAAGGACTCTCTATCAAGCCGGGAGTGGTGGATCGGACAACCCAAATACTTACCAAGGTTACGAGTAGTAGGAATACCTAGTGTATGAGAAAGGTGATATTGCAAGTCTTCATGTACATTGGCTGAAAAGAAAACTTTGGACTTGTTAAAACTGATGTTTTGGCCAGATAAGGAACAAAAGTCTTGCAAAATGGAAGAGATGATAAGACAATTGGGTTCCGAAGCTTCTCCAAGTAAGATGAGATCATCAGCAAAAAAACAGATGTGATAAAAGGGGACCCGCCCTAGACACACGAATAGGAGACCACTCATGATTTTGGCAGGCTTCGGTGATACGAGCTGAGAGATATTCCAGGCAAAGGATAAAGAGATGTGGAGAGATGGGATCACCTTGCCGTATGCCTCGAGATGGAAAAAATGCTTTGGTTTTTTCACCATTAAACAGCACTGAGAGCGAACTCGAGGAAACACAGGACATAACAAGTTCTATCCAACTCGAAAGAAAATTGAAGGATCACATGATGGTACGGATAAAACTCCACTCTAAACGGTCATAAGCTTTGTCCAAGTCAAGTTTAATCAATATGCTGCCTTTCCTGCCTTTTTTCTCCATAAAGCTATGAACAATTTCTTGCACGATGATAACATTATCAGTACCTCTTCTAGCTGGGATGAAACTTGATTGAAGAGGATTGACAAGAGATTCTAACAGAGGTCGAATACGAGCTACAATGAGCTTAGTGATGAGTTTGTAAATGGTGTTACAAAGCCCTATAGAACGGAATTGGGTTATGGATTCTAGACTAGGGACTTTAGGGATAAGGCAGATTAAGGTTTTATTGATCTCTAGATTGATATAGCCAGTCACAAACGCACAGGAGATTACTTCACAAATCGATAGGGCAAGTAGATGCCAAAACTTTTGAAGAAAGATGCGGTGGAGTCCATCAGGCCTAGGGGCCTTCCAGGGTTTGAACGTCCACAAAACTCGCCTAATCTCTTCCAGTGAAAGAGGGGCTGAGAGGGAAGGATGAAGAGACGAATCAATGGTGAGTAAGAAAGAGTAGGTGGGTTCGTCACGATGGGACACACTAAATGAACAGGTAAACAACCTTCTAAAGTGATCCACAACATTGGATTTGATGGTATCAATTTCATAAACCCAGGTATTGTTCGGATTTTTAAGAGCGAAAATTTTATTATGTTTACGATGAGAAATGGTCATTTGGTGGAAAAAATGAGTATTTCTATGAGCATCTAAAATACGGTTCACTCGGCTTTTAAGACTCCAGAACTCTTCCTCCAGACTAAGAACATGGTTATAGTCAGCAATAAGGGACTGTTCTAGTTGTAGAAGAAAATGAGATGGTCCATAATCAAGGGATTTTTGAACACCAAGGATCCTATTGGCAAGTTTCTTTTTACGTAAGAAAATGTTACCAAAGATAGTTTTGTTCCAAACAAAAACTTTGTCTACAAAAACCTTCGCCCCTTGAGTAAAGCTGGCATTGGACCAACTGTCAGACACAACGGTAGAAAGAGACGGATCCGACAACCAGATAGTTTCAAAACAAAAGGGACGAGCAGTCCTAGAGGGAAGGATAGAGTGAGTATGCAAAAGGATGGGGCAATGATCCGAGTGGAGTTTGGGCAAGTGTAAAATTTTATTATCTGGGAAGAGTTGGGCCCAAGCTCCATTACAAAGACACCGATCCAGTCTTTCACTAATAAAGCTACCGACTTGTCTTCGGTTATTCCAAGTGAAGCGTAGGCCAGAAAAACCCATGTCAATCAGCCCACAATGGTCCAGACAGTCCTTGAATAACATGGCTCTGCGATGATTAATGGGCTGTCCTCCAAATTTCTCTGTACTAGTCAAAATCTCATTGAAATCTCTCATTAAAAGCCAAGGCAAATTATGAGCATCAGCAAAATTTTTAAGATTATCCCAAAGAATTTTTCTAGTATTGAAACAGGGGCTAGCATAAATAGCTGAAAACAACCATGAAGTAGGTGAGAAGAGTACCTGGATACATGCGTGGATTTCCTGCTGCGTGACCGAAATAACATCACAATTGATCTCTTGACCATTCCACAGCAGCCAAATACCCCCAGCAAAACCAATTGGTTTTGAGATATGAAAATTTGGAAGACCCAAACTCTTACAAATAGTCATGCCCCTATCCCCACCAATGCGAGTTTCTGTAATAACAACTAACTGTGGGTGGTGCTCTTCTAGTAAATTTCGAAAATGTCTGCGGAAATAAGGGTTGGCTGCCCCACGGCAGTTCCACAAAAGCACCTTCATTGGAGCTTTAAACAGTGGTAGTGGAGGGAGTGCAAACTCCTCCTTGTTCAGCACTTCCTCCTTTGGAGAGATCCATTCGGGCCCCAGAGCTAAGGCTTTGTTCGAGTGAAGGTATGGATACAGTTGGATTCTGTGTTCGAATGCTCTGTTTCCTTACATTGTGCAAAAATCTGCGGTAACGCGTAGTCGTTGAAGCTTCGGAGATTGTTCTACCACTATTGCTTGATTGAGGTGACCCCTGAGAGTGAACTCCCAAGGTATTAAATCCATTTGCATGAACTCCCGTGTTGGTAGGGGTGGGGTAGGGAGAAAAGTTTCCTCGATCAATGGTTCGAACATCGGTTGATAATTTGGAAGTAGGTTTGAGGAGGGAATGATCACTTGGTTTAACTGTATGATCTGGTGGGGAGAGTCCGTCACATGGGTGAATGGAGTGGACAGGTAATTGACAACCACCGTCGAGCGGTGAGGCAGTGGGGATGGTAAAGGTAGGAACAGAGATAGGTTCATCCACATATTCATGATCTCGCTGTCGTACCAGCCCAAGATGTGAGTTGGGTCTTGTTGAATCATCTTGATCGGTCCATCTCCCATCCTGGAGTGACCGTTCGAGGTCTCCATGAACCAACCTTGCTGGTTCTGTCCTACCACACTGTTCAGACAAAAAGGGAGAGCTGGGTCTGCTACTGGTCTTCATGGATGGCTGGAGTTGTTGCGAGAGTTGGTGTGGGGAAATCGGGGATTTCGGCGTGGCATGGTTTGGTAGAGAATGGGGGGAGGATAGGGTTCTGAAGCTTGGTTTTTTCTGAGGAGGTTGAGGGGTTGAAGAAATTGTAGAAACACTGGCTATAGGAGGTGGGTTAGTGGTAAAACAAAATAGCGTAGACAGTGTAGAAAAAGCACCAGGGTCAGAGATATTATTAGCAGACTGGAGAATATCGGGAGATGGGTTCAACAAAGGACAGGGGCCTAAATCAGTGTTAGAAAGACTAGGAGGATGTAACGAGGTGGCAGGGCTATCACTGAGGCAAGCAAAAGGGTTACTCAGGGACACCCCAAGTACTGTGGGGTCACTATCAGCAATTAAGGTGGCAGATGAGGGGGTCAACGAAGTGAGAGGTTGTGGCTGACCATTCGGCGCCAAAATTTGAATTTCAGTCTTCTTCACCCAGACCTTCCGTGGTTGAACGTTGGAGTGGCTTGCCGGTTCCGGCTTCTTAGAGCTCTTGGAGCGTTTCTAAACTAACATCCAAGGGCCAAAAGGCTCACAATCTGCTGGAGGAGTATTTGCTTGGTTCTCCACTGGATTATTCTTATTGGCAGTATTCTTGCACTCCCCCACTCTGTGACCAATCAGACCACAATGGAAGCAAACATAACTCAGACCTTCATAGGCTACCATGACTAGGGCTGTGCAAAATACCGCCCAATCCGCTAAAACCGCACCGATCTGCATCAATCTGCACCGCTCTAACCGCTAACCACGGTTTAAACTTTAAAATTTATAATCCGCCAACCGAACCGCTCCGCTCCGCTAAAGTTAATACATATAATTTTTTTAACTTTCAATGAAATATCAATGTAAAAATGAGTGTGAAAAAGATTTAAAATATGAAATTTATTACAAATTAGTGGTTATATATATGAAACATATTATGTAAAATTACTTTGTGTTATATATCTAAAAAATATTATACAAATTAGTGTTATATATTATGCAAATGTATGATAATTAGTTAGAATATTCTTCAATCTGCCAATCCGCCAAAAACCGCCCAAACCGCAATTTGTCAATCCCCCAATCCGCTAACCCGCCATTCGGTTTGTAATTTTACTCTCAAACCGGCCAAACCGCACCGCGTACACCCCTAACCTTGACTAAACTAGACCCCACTGTGATCTTAGCTATTAAGGGCTTGGCTAGATCAATTTGGATACACAAACGCGCAAAACGACCCCGATCTCCATTGACTGTATGGATGTCCATTTTATGGAGCTTACCCAGAGTATTCCCAATTTTACGGAGAATAGAATGATCATAGTATTCAATAGGAAGACTGTGAAGTCTAGCCCGAACTATGGTGGTAGATAGACTTGCCTTGGTTGGTTAAAAATCTGGCTCCCATCTTCGAACTGAGAGGAAATTGCTTCCCACGAACCAGGGACCATCAGAGAGGACTTTGTTAAGATCTGATGTTTCATTGAACTTAATGAGATAAAAGTGATTCCCAAGGTCAATACCATGGAAGGTACTAGTGGGTTTCCAGATACTTTTCAGCTTAGATATGAAGAAATTATAACCCAGATTCTGACCCACTAATTTAACAATTAGTGTGCTTCGCCAGGGGTCTCTGATTCTATCAATCTCATCTTTAGAAAGGGAAATGATAGGGATTGTGGTCTCTGTATTAGAAACCTCTAATGCTGCTGCCCCAAGGTCCAACGGTTCCAAGCCATCTGTCATGGAGAAAGGGTGAGTAAGGGCGTCCTTAAAGGAGCGAGGCTTGGCTGCGTTATCGCCCACCGGATCTTTCAGCTTTCGGTGATGTCGCTCCAACAAGTCTGCCTCCTCCACTGAGCGTTCTAAGTCAGTGTCCTCGCCGCCGTGGTCTTACTGTGAGCTTGCTACCGTAGAATGGATCTTCGTCCCTGCGATGTCATCCGGTTGCCGCGCTGGAGCTCCGCCATGTTCCATCTCTCTCGCTCTTTCTAGCATTGAAACTTTCATCAAACCACATCTTGCATTGAAATTTGATTAAATTTTTGAGTAAATTATAATACACCCTTTAAGATTTGCTTAAAATATATGTTGTACCTTTTGGTTTGAAAAATTACATATACTCTATTTTAGAATTTTTTATTTAACAAAATTAATTAAAAAAATAAAATTCCTATACAATGATAAAATCACTTGAATTATTTATTGAAATAAATTTTTATCATTAAAAATTATTAATTGATTTGATAATTTATTAATAAAAGAAGTCATTTGTTATGAAATTAGAAACTTCAAGAGGTTTAATGTAATATTTAGAACCACAGGGGCAAATTATATTTTAAGTAAACCTCAAGTGTTATATCTGTAATTTACCTTAAATTTTATTATAAAATATTTTTTTAAAATATTTTACATTTATAAAGTATATATATTTTTATATTTAAGGAAATTAAAAAAAAAAATAGAGTTTGACTTTATGACAAAAAAATCCTGAATTTTTTATTTTGTCAATTTAATCCTAATATTTTGATTTTGTTTTGATCTAAATCATTCGCCTATTCCAATAACTAAAATCATCATAAAAATTGTATTTTAACTATTAAACTCAATATAAGTGTATATAAAATGTTCTTAATATCCATTTTCGTTGAATTTAATAATTAAAATAATATTTTTTATTAATTTTACTTAACGAAAATAAATAAATAATTTATATTAAAAAAATTTAAAAATAACATTTAATGATAAAATTAAAATTTAAAATATTTATTTTGCCACCCTGGTTAAATCTTAATTTTTTTAATGTAATTTTTCTTATATATATATATATATTTGATATTATTAGTAATAATGAGATCTGGTTTGAGAATTAAATATTTTAATCAAAAATTAAAAAGTCACTATAAATTATCACATTATTCTCTTTATTTTTTTTTACATATTTGTTTTATAAAAATAAAAAAAAAATTATTAAAATAATTGACGTCATTGTAACCCTAACCCAACCCAAACGTTAAAATTTCACTCCTCCTAACATTTTCCTCCTTATCACGTGCTCTTGCTCCTCAAAGTCACGTGCACTTGTCCCATAATCATTTTCAGCTTGTTTGGTTCTGATTTTTAAAAAATAATTTTTAAAAAATTTTATTTTTTTATTTTTTATATTTTAACATTTTTAATGAATTTTTTAATATTTTAAGTAATTTTTAAAATTTTAAATATATCAATATAAATATACTTAAAAAAAATATAATTTGAATTTTTTTTTAAAATATACTAAATATCAAAAAAATATAAAATATATATATATGAAAATTCAATATATTTTTCTTATTTTTATATATTTATTAATTTTTCAAAAATATTTTTTCACAAATATTTAATTATTTAAATACATTTAAATAAGATAAAAAAATTATTTAAAATTTAAAAAATATTTAAAAAAAAAAATCCAATTGTCAAAAAAACTAAAATTCACAAAATTCAAGCACTGCATCATCTCCACAAAAATTCCACACTCCCCCCAAAAATTAAAATCCAGCAAACACCACGACCACCCTCCTCACCCTAAATCACCATGGACCCACCGTCGCCACCGTCATCGCCGCCGCCACAACCACCACCAGAAAAGAGCTGGAGCATCTACACCCGCCGCGAGATCACCTCCAAGTACGAGATCCTCGATCGAGTTGGCTCCGGCGCCTACTCCGACGTCTACAGAGCTCGCCGACTCTCCGACTCCCTCATCGTCGCTCTCAAAGAGGTGCACGACTACCAATCCGCGTTTCGCGAAATCGAGGCCCTCCAAACCCTACAGAACTCCCCGAACGTCATCGCTTTGCTCGATTACTTCTGGCGCGAGGACGAGGACGCCGTGCTCGTGCTCGAGTTCCTCCCCACCGACCTCGCTTCGCTCATCAACGATGCAAAGAGGACTTGGGATGGTGGAATCACCGTCCGCGAGATCAAGCGCTGGATCGTCCAGATTCTCTGCGGTGTTGACGCTTGTCACCGGAATTCGATCGTCCATCGCGATTTGAAACCCTCCAATTTGTTGATTTCGGCCGGTGGTGTTCTCAAATTGGCCGATTTCGGTCAGGTATGCGATTGAGAGTTGCTTGAAATTATGTTGCTTCTTGTTGTTTGGAAAGATTTCAATTTGAATATTAGGATCTGATTTTGTTGATTGAATGTAGTTTGTTTATAGGAGAGGTATGATTTAGGAAGCTGTAATCCTCATTACCCTTTTTGTCAATTTTGAGCTGCATTGTTTAAAAAAAATTAGAAAATAACAGAGCTTGTGAGTATGCATTTTAAGTAATGAATTCGTGTTTTCGTAACATGATTTTAAAGAGTTTAAGAGTTAAGTTAATTGAAGTGTTTTCGAAAACGTGATTTTATTGAAGTCTGTGTTTTGAAACACTTCTCAACAACAGGGGTTTGAGAAATGAGTTTACGTTTGCTTCGGTTTGGGAAATATGTGTTAAGAAGAGAGGTTTGAGAAATAAGTTTATGAGTGCTTTGGTTTGGGAAATATGTGTTAAGAAGACAAGGGTTTGTGTATAAAACTCCACATCCTTAATTTTCCTCCCAACAAATATTGTTACCATGATTAGTATGACTCGTATTCTATCTTCACGGGAACCATACTAGCAAGCTGCATTCTATTTATTTTAATCTGGTGTAAAAATGGATTTAAATCAATACCAGAACAACTCTGAATGTTAGGGAAGATAATGGAAGACAACCGACCAAAGGGAAATAACTTATCCAAACCGTGGATTTTAAATCAATGAATAGAGCATTTTGTTCATACTATGTCTCAATTTTGACTTACAGCTTTTAGCTAAAAAGCATAGACACTTCTAAGAAGGTATTGTGTTGAACATACATGAAACTCAGTATGAGTTTGAATAAAACAATTTAGAATCTAATGATAAACAAAAATTATGTAAATATATACAAATTCTCCTCTTTTAGACTTTAAAAGTTATTATATTTGACTTAAATATTCGTAGATATGACATAAACAAATATATAATTATAACTTTTGCACGTGTCCCCCAACTGTTATGTTCTACATTTTTTGAACATTTCCTTGTCGGTATGTCCATGTCATGTCACATGTCTATGTCCTTGTTCCTTAGCCCATGAAAATGTTCCTTGACTGATGCATGATATTAATATCAATCTCAGATGCACTTATCAAATAAATTGATATGGATCTTAAATGATTCAACCTAGATGTTTTAGCGGTGCGAACCATTTTTGTGTTGCTATACTTGATCATGAAGACAGTCAGCTGGTAGTTGTACTAACTCTTGAAGGCATTGCTTAATAGCATATTACACTATTTCTATGTGAAACAAAAATTTAAGCTTACACCTCAAGATTCGACGATAAATATTAACAGCATGGTACTATTTTCATTTCTCATTTTGGTACTTGTTCTCCACCTGTTGCTGTGTATATGAAGATGTCTTTTTCTGACTACACTTGCAAGGTAGAGTTTAACAAGCAAAAACTGGAAGGCTAATAGTGCTTCAATTTTTTCTCTGTTTATTCATCATGTACTGGAATGAGCTCAAGCCGACAAATTCTTTCTTTAACCATTTGGAAATGGTGATGCCATTCTTTCTGAAGTAAAACTGAGGATTCTTACCAAGCTTTCTGACATTAATCAGCAGCTAAACTAGGCAATATTTCCCAAGCACTGTGAAATACAGTATACCATCATTACTCTACAGCATATAAATGTATAAACCTATGGTACCTGGAATGTGGATAGTTCCGGTACATGGAACGAGAATGTGGTACGTCACATGCTCTAAAATGTGATAAGGTAGGAGTAGACTTGTGTAGATTATATTATAAGAATTTTATGTACTTCTAGAATAATTATTTTTTTAAAAAAAATTAGACATCTAATAACACATTTCTATAAGCATTAATTTATGACCCATTTTTTATGTTTTGTCTTGTGAAAATTTCACTTACTTTAGATTTTAGTTTGTTAAATTTGATTTTTTTTTTTTTTTTTTTTTTTTTAAACTCCTAAGAAACCTGTAGAAAATATATTAGAAAAAAAACTTTTGGGATTAGATTGCTAAATTTACCATTTTTGAACAAAAGTGTATCATGTTTCAGAACGTCCGTTCCAAAACATAATTCGCTAAGGTGCTAGTATTTTCTGGTAAGACTAGTACAACATTTTTGTTGAAAAATATTGTCTTTATATGTCTCCTGTAATTGTTGATTTTCAGGCAAGAATACTTCTGGAGTCCGGTTTTGTTGGCTTTGATGAAAACCCACGGCTACATGAACCGAATGTTCCAAATCCAACTAGTGTTGTTCAACAACCACTTGAAGTTGTTCGAGAAACAGAAATTCCACGCCAAGATGGTTCTGGAAATGAAGAGCATGGATCTTCGGGTAAAGAAGAGGGCATTGAGGGTTTGGACATGCACAAGGCAAACGACTCCATGAGTGAAATTGATAAAGAAACTCATGATGGAGATACATCCTGTCTTGCTACGTGCACGACAAGCGATGTCGATGATGATCCTTTCAAGGGTTCTTATTCATACGAGGCTGAGGAGGGTGCAGATGACCGATACGGTGCACTCACATCCATTGTTGGAACTCGCTGGTTCAGGGCACCAGAGTTACTCTTTGGATCCACAAAATATGGTCCAGAGATTGACTTGTGGTCATTGGGCTGCATTTTTGCAGAGCTTTTCAGTTTAGAACCTCTTTTTCCAGGTACTTCAGATATCGATCAGCTAGGCAGAATTTTCAGTGTCTTGGGCAATGTAACTGAGGAAATCTGGCCCGGTTGTTCAGAACTTCCTGATTACAAAACAATATCATTTGGTAAAGTAGAAAAACCACTTGGTTTGGAATCATGTCTTCCCAACCAGTCCCCTGATGAAATCAATCTAGTCAAAAAACTTCTTTTTTTCGACCCAGCAAGTAGAGCTACTGCGATGGAACTGCTTCACGACAAGTATTTAAATGAAGAGCCTCTACCGGTTCCAATATCAGAGCTAAGGGTTCCTTCTTCACGCACTGCTCAAGATGAGGGTTCTCCCAGTGAGTGGGGTGATTACAGAAACATGGATTCAGATTCTGATTTTGAGGATTTTGGTTCTGTGAATGTTACAACTACCAATACTGGTTTTTCAATTCGGTTCCCTTGAACGCGCTTCAGACACCACAACTGTAAGTTATACATGTTATTCCATAGTTATTCCATATTGTTTGAACAACTTTGGTTTCCCTAATTTATTGGGACTTAGCCATCATATTTCACTTTGAAGTGATATTGTGCAAGTCTTAATTCTTTGTAAACCACCAGTTTTTAGCAGACTTCGTGTTTCCACCATTATGTATTGGAAATATAATGAGATTTTGAGGATTTTTACTTCTATAATATGGAAATATTTTTATGGTATATGGGAATGAACCTTTTGAAGTTGAATTGTTTGTTTGAAAATATATATATATATTTCTTCAAATGTAACCATTACTAGAGCAGTTTGCATTGCTGGTGTTTGAAAAAAAAAAAAAAAGAGGTATGATGCCGACGCATTGTGCAGCCTTAGGTTGCAAGAATGTCTACGAAAAGGCTTAGGTTGGTAATGTTAGCTACTCCACCATGGATGTTAGTGACATTTGGTTGACAGGATTACTACCTAGTTTATTGAAGTTTTTGGTTTGACTTTCTAGGGTGAATGACTGTAGTTTTGAGAATTTGAAATACAATTTATATATCTAGCCTTTTCTTAAGCGTGTGGGGAATGGGAGCCGCTAACTGGCGGTTGCGGGTTGAATCTGCAATGGGCGTTCAATTGACAGATACAAGTTAAAGAAGCGCTGCCACCAATGGTGAGAGTCGAACAGTTGACCTCTCGTACATGAGAGGCAGGGAGATGTCATTGGGATTGGGCTAGAATCTAGATTGTTAGCACCAACGTGATTGTTGACCAGTTACTGCAATGTTGAATTCAACTTCTCTAGGGTGGATGACAACATGGTTGTTCCGATTGTTGAATTTGTTGTATGCTTAAGACTATATTATTAGACTTTCTGTCACAGATGAATGTAATTGACTAAAATTAAAATGTGTGCGTCTTTTTCGGAGAGTGAGTTTTGAAACCCCGGTGTACATCTGGAAGTGTGATCCACAGAGGAATCTACCAAGCAACTCTTCCCTTTTCTCATTCCCTATATTATAATGTGTTTTTAATATGCCTACATATAACAATGTTTTGAGCTACCAGCTAATTTGTGTATGGAGCCAAGTTCTAGCATGGCTAGATTTTGATTGGCTAGTAAAGTGGAGGAACACAAGATACATTGTTTGAAGGGTAAATTACATTCTACATATATTAATTACATTGGGTTTTTTTAAAAATATAATTCACATATTTTCGATTACATTTAATTTTCTTAAAAATATAATTCACAAATAACAGTGAACTCTTTTTCTTTTTTTTTCTTCTTTTATTATCATGTTTTTATATATTTTATTCTTTTTTATTTCTGTGTCTATACATTATTTACATTAGTTACGATCAAAAAGATAATTGGTGTAGATTGGTGTAGACGTGTCAAATTTGTTTATATAATCTCAAGGGTAATTATTATAATTTACCCTTATTTGAATTTATTTATTTATTTATTTTGCGATGGGAAAGTACAAGACTTAATATATTACACATCCGATAATAAGTTGTCTAATAAAATATATTGAAATGCAAAATAGATTTCAAAAGAGATAAAAAACAAAAAAAAAAAAAAAAACCTCCATACGGGGAGGATAAGAATCTTCACATAAGGAGAAAAATAAACTTCCACACAAAGAGAAGAAAACCTCCTGAATTATTTGAATTGGAATGAACCATGTCAGGAATTATTTGATTGAATAAATCTATCTTTGTTTGTTTGTTTGTTGCGGATCATGAACTCCGTAATCCCTTATTCAAACTTTAATTCACATTTCTTATATAGGAATATTTATTCAAGAAAACAAGAAGATCCATTTTACATCATATTTAAGAATTCATATTTTTCGATCATTATCAAATTTGATTACTATCTTTTTTTGGTTCATGAGAATCCCATCAAAGAGCTTTACAGATAGGGTGTGTTTGTTTTAAATGATTAGGGTGTGGGATTGGACTAGTAGTCCCATCGGACTAATAGTCTATTATTTGTTTTAAAAGTTTTGCTCCGGACTAATAGTCTCATATTTGTGGAACTATCCTATCCCATGGGGTGGGATAGAAACCATGGGATGGGATAACTCATCCCATAGGATTAGACAATGAAATTACATTTTTGTCCTCTAGTATTTAATTAAAGCCTCGTTTGGGAACAAGCTTTTTTAGTAACTTTTTGACTTTTTTACTTTTTGACTAAAATGTGATGTAAAAAAAACTAATATGTTTGGGATGACTTTTTGGCTTTTTACGAAAAGATATGCAAAAAGTAGAGAGAAAATGGAATCTTTGACTTTTTGGTATGGGTTATTAGTTTTTTGGTTTTTTTAATAACTTTTTAACTTTTTTACTAAAAGAACCACTTGTCAAACGAGACCTATGTATTATATTTAGTAAAATTCAAAAAAATTTAAATGTCTCAATTTAAAAATAAAATAATTTTATTTAATTTTTATTTTTGTTTTATTTATTTAATTTTTTAAAATATTTTTTTATAGATATTTTATTGATGTTTTATTTTAAAATTTTGTTTATATTTTATTTAATTTCATTATTTAAATTTTAATAGATGTTTTATTTTATTTCATTATTTAATTATTATTATTATTTAACAAAAATTTATATAAAATTTTAATTAAAAATAACATATATTTTATTTATATTTATGTTATTTAATTTTTTAAAAATAAATTTATTTAATTGTGCAAAAAATAAAATAAAATAAATTTTTATTTAATCTAGCTAAAAATAATTAAAATATTAAAGCTATGTTTAATATTGCTATTACTTAGTTAATAATTGAAATGGATAAAATAGTCATTTGAGCATTTATCTTTTTCTATAATATTCCAAACAAACATTGGATTCATTAAAAATAGTCAAATTCCCCCTTATCACAGGACTAATAGTCTGATGGATTACAATTCCCCTTTATCCAGCCCGTCTAAATAAACACACCCATAATAAAAGGTTTTATTGGGTTGTAATTAGAATCGAGATACTTATTTATTATCAATCATAACAATTGTTATTTATTATTTTTTTAAATTGAAACCAAATCCTTCTGTCACATTACTACTAAACCATAAAAATGTAATTTCAGCATACAAATATCCTACAACACCGGGGTGGTTCTAAATCCACTCTACAAAATTGGTTGGATGCCCTATTTCTTACGACACCTACCTTTCAATTTGAATTTTGTTTTTCTCTCTTTGAACACCTTAAATAATCTCAATCTTACCTCCACTCATCCTAACCACCTCTGTGCATCTCCCAAAGCCCTATATCCCGTCGCCACTGTTTATCACCCAGTCCCTTTCTTTTCTTCTTCCTCCTCCTTTTCTCGAAACCTTAGATCTAGGGTTTGTGGCAAAGAACATAGGAGAGGGGCTAGGAGGGTTAAGACATAAGAGGGGAGTTGAGAAGGGAAAGGGAGATGGCATTGGGAGAGGGGTCACAACGACGATAAATGAAAAGAAGAAAGAGAGAAAGAGGAGGAGGAAGTGGCGGCGGTAATAGAGAGAAGGCAAAAAAGAAGAAGAAGAAAGAGGAGGAGGTGGCAGCAAAGGGCTACCAGCAAGAAGGGGCTACCGAAGATAGGGTTAGGGTTTGGTCTTTTTAGTAATTTAATTTATGAGCAAAATAGTATTATTATTACCATTTATAAATAACAATAAAAATTAGAGTATCGAATCAAAATTTGGAATGTGCATATTGAAGCGAATAATGTTAGGTATTATGGAAGAAATATCATGAAATACTTCATGAAAATTTTTCATTATTTGATTAATGTGTGATGTTTTATTATGTGTGTAATCTAATGGTGGAGAATTTTTATAAAATTTTTCATGATATTTTTTTCATAATACCAAACATTATTCTTTTGAAGCTCTCACAATACCAATGACTAAAAGTTTGATAAATTAGATTTTTATTTTTTATTTTTTATTTTTTCCATTATAACTAGTGACACTACTTTTTGACATTCCATAGGTTTTTTTTTTTTTTTTTCTTTTTCTTCTTGAAATATAAAATATAACTTCCCATCTTAATATTATATTTCTTAAGTGGTATATATTATACTTTTCATACAACTTCACTCAGCGTCTCACATAGAGACTTGGAAAAATAATTAGTAAATTTTCTTTTCATGAAGAGATTTTTTTTTTTTTTTTGATATGTAGGTAAATGATTTTGGGTTAGTTTATGAAAACTCTTTTATTAGGGTCGATACACTTTGGCCACCTAGCTACCATGTAATTTGGCCTAAAATAAAATGTCTCCGGTACCACATTTGCGAAAAAATTATATTGCTAGTGTTATGGCATACAATTTATTTTATTTTTTCTCCCTAAAATTGTGGCTACCCATATTATTTCTCTCTCTTGTCCTAATTATAAAACTAAACTCATGCTCTTTTTGTCTCTTCTTCCGACTCTCCTCTCCCCCTCCAAAAAAAGAGAGAACATTTGAAGAAAAAATGGCATAATACTTATTTGGTACATGATTTTTCCGGGGAAAATGAGTCTCCAACCAATCAATTCAACTAGTAGGTCCACCCACAAACATTGTTAAATTCAACCATTTCTATCCACTTTGCACTGGTCCAAATCACAAAGTTTATAAATTCACTTTTATACCTTAAAGAGTTAGTATATGTTTTTTGAAATAATCCACGTGAGTAAAATATAATTACTTTTATAATTTAATCATTAAATCTACATTTCTCTTTCTATGTTATCTTTATTTTTAGATTTATATAGTTCCAATTAAGATTGGCCATTATATAATCAATAGTTGATCTGTATTTTAAATTTAAATATAGTAGGTATTGTTTCATAAAATTAAAAACTAAATGTTAAATTTTTTAATTTGAAAACTGATTTGATATTTACTCAAATTTAAGTGCTAAATCAAATCAAATTATTTGATTTTTAAGGAGGAAAAATGCTAAATTTTAAAATTAGTTTATTAACTTTTTTCTTACACTCTTTAAATTTGTGACTGTGGCGGTGGTGTGGCAATCACATGGTGATAGTAGTAATGTAATAGAGTGATAGTGGCGACAACGACAATATTATATGGTGGTAAGATAACAAAGTCGTTGTGGTGGCGTTGCTGCGGTGATTATGGTAATAACAAACTAGTGGGATCGATGATATAATTTACCGTTATAATGGGGATGGCATTGGTGGGTGATATAGGTACACCGTAGCGTGACATAATCATAACATATTAAAATATGTTTAAAAAAATTTAAATGGTATAAATTGGAGTAATGAAAAGAATGTAAATGGCTCATAAGTTGGCCTTTTTCTTATTATGAAAAAATGTGTAAAAAATTGAGATAATGCGACTCAAATAAATCTACAAGTCAATATACTAGTTTTTTTAGTTTATCACAAAAGAGACCTAAATTAATTTTTTATTTTTTGGCCATACGATACGATATTAGGGGTAATAAATTAGGTTATAATGAAAGGGTTGTAGTCTCTCCATTGATTCGAATCCTGAATTTCTGGCCTTCTTATTGTTTCAAAAGACAATTATATAAACTATTGAGCCAACTGTCTTACTAAATACTACTTAAATTTCAAATTTATGATAAAACACATATTAATGTTCATAAAAGATTGATTTTAAATTTTAATGAAATATTGCAGCCTAGTTTGATTTTTAGAAACTTGTTTCAAAATTATTTAAAAAAAAAAATTAAAATTAATTTGATATGAAAAAATAAAAAATACTTATCATTTTTACATAATTTTATTTTTGAAAAGTCAAAAATAATTAATTTTTTTGATTTTATTTTTATCAAATTAGTTTCAATTTTTTAAAAAAATTTCTGATTTGTTTTTTTCCCTCTCAAAAACAAACCAAACAAACCCTGCATTCTTACCCAAAAAAAAACAAAAAACGAGATCATGAAAATCCGTTGTTTTTCTCGTAGGTGAAATCTTGTCCGTCAATTGGTTCCCTCGCATTAAGCAATAGATAATCTGAACCGTACATCAAACAATTCCCTTTACCACACGGAGTCAACAAACAACGTCGTAGACTCGTTTAGCGCCAATAAATATTATTTTTCTTTTTACGAAGCGTAATCCCACTGAGAAATTATCCGCCACACTCGATTTCACTCACACTCGGTCAAACATTCTCTCTCACATCATGACACATAAGAAACATTCCTTTAGAATATTTTTAATAATTCTTACATCATTGCTTCTCTAATTTGAATAAAATTTCAGTTTAATTTTTATAATTTTAATTTAAATAATGTGAACTCTATAATTTTTATTTTATTACAATGTAATCTCCCTATTATTTATTTATGAAATTAAGAAAAAATATATTAATACGAAATTAAAGAAATTAAGATTTAAAAAAAACCTCTATAATACATAATGAAAGGATAAAATATTATAACAAAATTAAAAAGATTAAATTAAAATTAAAATTGCAAAATTTAAATGACACTTAAAAGATCAGAATAAATTATACTTTACGCTTTTTATGTTTAGTCACTCACTTTAGCCCCTTTATTTTTTAATTTTTTTTGTAATGTATTTGAATAGTTAATTTATGTCTAAAATTAAATAAAAAATGACACATTAACACGAGACATAAATTTTTTTATTATATGTAAAAGCATCTCCAATGGTGTTTGCTAAAATAGCATTGCAATTGTTATAATTTGGTAATGAATAGTGTTATTTTGTCAAATTATAGCAATGATGCTCTAATGGTTACATGTTATTTTGGCAAATCTCAACCAACTTTCCCTCTAAGTTTGTAGGTGTTGTTTGGTTATAGGTTTTTTTAGTATTTTCCTTTTGTTTGTTTATTTTTTGTCTTTTATAACTTTTTTTTAACAATTTTTTTTAAAAATTATATATTTATATTATTCCCGACAAGATAAATATAAAAAAATGACATTTGTTGTTTCTAAAAAAAATTATATAATGTTTATATATTTACATCAAATTTTAGTATAAAATTTTTATATAATGTGACAACTAGAGTGACATTTGCTGTTTAATTTTAAATAAAAAAATTAATTTTAAGAGTATATTGAGAAAAATTTAAAAAGTAAAAAATTAAAGTAAGAATTTGTTTTTTGAAACGTAAAAAAAAAAAAAAAAAAAGCCAAATATATAACGAGGGCAAAATATGTATATGCCTTCGCTGACATGAGTTTCATTGGAGAAACAAAGGTCTTCCGATTGGACGGTCAATGAATTACCTTCAACCCCTCTATGAATTTCAGCCGTTAGATTCTCACTTTCAATACGCACTGTACGATGGTACTACCACCAGAATCTTACCGTCCAATATTTACAAAATTGAATTTCAAAAGCTCGAGAGGGAGGAACGACAGAAGCCTCCTTCTTCTTCTTCTTCTGCTACTTCTTGTTCTCGTACCCTTCCTTCCATCTCGATTTCTCTCTCTACATCTCAGCAAACATTCTCTCTCTATCTCTTCTCTCTCTCTCTGCCTTTACGTACATATTCACATGTGTATATGAGTGTACAGATCGATTTTTCTTTGATTCAGCTCAATCCGCGACTGTTTTCGACCAACATTAGTCTGATTTCAACATAAATCTTAGCTCTGGAATGACAGAGTTTGAGATTTTGAATTGTGTTTTGAGCGGTACTCGATTCCAAAGGCGTTGAATTTGAGGAGATTCGTGGAATTTTTGCGATTATTGGACAGAAATCAGTGAATTTAATTAAGAATTGTTTTTTTGGAGATTTATTTTGAATTTGAAGTCGATGGAGAAAGGTGAGCGAGGGGATTTCCCTTCAAAAAAGGCTCAATCGGAGACGCCGGTGAAGAAACTCGCGAGGCAGCTGGATTTCACGGGGTTTGGAGCTGCATCGGCGGCCGTGGTGTTGCCTGAGCACCCTCAGCAGCCGCCGGCTCAGCCCCTGCTGCGGCGGACGGTTAAGCAGATGCAACCGCCACCGCCACCACCACAGCCACAGGCGCAGCAGCAACAGCTACTGTTGATGCCTGCGCAATCTCAGTCGCCTCTTCCTTCGATACGCCCTGTGTAAGTCTGCAATTATCGATTCTGCTATGCTTTTTATTCTCAAAGTTGCGAGTTTGTTTTAAAAAAAAAAATGGTCTTGGAAGCTGAATATTGATTTTGAATTTTCAAATTTGTGAAATCTTCAAGGGTTTTGATGTTCTGGTTCTCTCTCTTTCAAATTTGGTTATTTAGTTATAACTTTGCAAGATCAATTATTACTGTCCATTGCCCTTGTTTTGAAATGTCTGTTTTTGTATATATTTCAGTCATGTGATGCTTAATAAAATCTCAAATTTAAAGTTTATGCACTCTCTCTCTCTCTCTTCTTCTTCTTCTTCTTCTTTTTTTTTCATGTGTTGGGGATGCACAATTAACTTTTTATTTCAGTTGATTTATATGCCTTTTGTGTTTAAAATTGGAAGATTGTTATTGCGAAATTGAGGTTGGTTTCCTTATTAATTTCTTGGGGGTTGGGGGAGGGTATTAAATCACTGTGGAATGTGAATTCTGCTGTCCAGAAAATGATTTTTTTGACAGCAAACTTAGAGATTTTCTGATGGATGTAAGCATTGAGGATATTTTTTCTTCCAAATTCCATGTGTAATTTAAATTCTTTTTGCCATGTATTTTGCTAAGGATTAAATATTGAATTTGACACTAGGTGAGCTTTCCTACTTAGGATTAAATATTGATTTTTACGCTGGTTGAGCTTTCCTCCTCCACCTCCTCCTCCTCCTCCTCGTCCTCCTTCTTCTTCTTCTTCTTCTTCATATATATATATATATATATGTATGTATTCTGTTGCACGGGATACGATGGAGGATCACTCAGCCATGTGGGGGAATTCAGAAGGACTTCAGATCTGGAACTGGAATACATAGCAAAAAGAACATAAATTACAACAAGATACGAAGTTCCATTTTTTTTCCCGTATAGCTTTTATTGTATAATAATCACTTATTAAATGAATTTGGCTGTATTCAACCTTGCTTCACAAACCTCAACTTCCAAAAGAAGGGACACCACCTACCTGACCACCAGTTAGGAGTGTTTTTGATCTCTCCTTCTCTAACACTGATACACATAAGCATTGAGGTTTTCAATTTATCTTCATCTCACAAATAAAACGTGACATAAGAATTAAATTGTTTCTTTTTTCTCTCTTTCCTTCTTTAGTGTTGTATAATAATATTGGTGCATGTGATATTGTATGATTCAGAATGCTAATTTTATCTTGTTTTCCTAATGCATGGAATTAATGAATTTAAATTTGTCTGCAAACTTTGATACAGAAGCTTAATTTATAAATTTTACTAATGAAAATAGTCTTTCTTTCATCAGAAAATCAGAATCTCCTAGAACGCGGGCAAGAACAAATGTTGAAGTAAAAGACGGTACTCCAAAGAAGCAAAAACAGTGCAACTGCAAACACTCGAAATGCTTAAAGTTGTAAGTACATACCTCTTTACGTGCACATTTTCCATGGAGAGAGATTTCATCATTAATCTAGTGTGTTGTGTTGTCTTTCTCTAGAATTTGTGTGAAAAATATTTATGTGGATTTCTAGTCTTGAATAGCTGTCTTACTATTAAATTTAGGCTATGTTGGCCACTGGCCATTCTGTTGTTTACTTAATCTAGAGCTGCTGATATTGTTCTGTCATAATACAATTATCATCTTTTCCTTGTAATTATTGAGGACTTACAAGTTTCTAGGCATAGATGCAAAGCTGCTTATTTGTATGTCAGCTTTCAATAAACAAAGCAATATTTTAGCTAAAAGGTAGATACTCTGAAGAAAGTTTTAACACTTTGAAAGTATAATACTCATGAGATTGAAGTATGACACCACCACTCTTCTCTCTTGCCCTCTTATGTGCGTTTATGCATGTTTTGTTCTATGTTAGGACATGATTTTCTAGTGAACAATTTATTGACAAAACAAAGAAAGAGAAAGGTCTGCTACTTGGTGTTGGAACGTGTCCCACATCTACAGGAGTTGCCCCATTTATATGGGTTATAAGGCTCCAGATTTTCTCTTCTTAAAAACCTGGGTTTTAAGGAGACGTGTGGGTTGGGTTTTTCAATTTGGTATTAGAGCTTGGTTGGGCCTGTGATTGTTGTGCCATTTGTCCATCTACTGTATCTTGTGGTCTAGGAGGGTGTGTTGGAATGTGTTCCACATCTTTTGGAGTTGCCCCAGTTGTATTGGTTATAAGGCCCCAGATTCCCTCTCCTTAAAACCTGAGTTTTAAGGAGAAGTGTGCGCTGGGCTTTCCAATTCTTGACTAGGCTAGGTAGGGCTGAGAAACCAACCTAAGGATGGATGGTCGAAGCCTAACCAAATATATGTTGGCCACCCCAACATTTTTGCCAATCACATGATAGAATTGATTTCGTGTGACTAAATTGCATACATGTGCACACAATTGAGGCAGACCTCTTATTTATATATATCAATAAAAAAAAAATTGGAAATGGTGGTCTAATCAAATTTTTATGCTAAGATCTCAGTTATATAGCCCAAAAGTGATCTCAATTAGAATTATAGGTTCATCCTTGATGGCCACCCCAACATTTTTCAAATCACGTAACATAATTGATTCCATGTGACTTTAGTGGCATACCTGACAATGACATAGATATAATTTTTGTTATATTTTGTGGGTGTTTAGGAAGTGGGTTTTTATGCAGATTTTTTTAGTTGTAGGATAATATTGGATAAAAAATTTTTGGTGTTTGGGAAGATAGTTGGGTTTTTTTGTGGTTGGATGTGATGTTTGTGAGAGAAAAAGTGAAATGATTATAGAGTTGGATGTGATATTTTGTTTGGATTTGTTTTTTTTGGTTTTGCAAAAACTTTGCCTTTTAGTGGAAAAAATCAAAAAAACCCCAAACCCAAATCTTGCCAAACACCGCCTTTAAATGTGAACACAATTGAGGTTGATCACTACCTCTTATTTATAGATGTCAATCAAGATTTAAAAAAAGAAAAGAAAAATAGGCTATTTTAGTTGGCTTTTTTACGAAAAGGTGTGTAAAAAAGTAGAGAGAGTAATGTGATTGGGTGTTTTGTCTTTTTGGCTATTTTAGCCAAAAAAATTCACCCCAAATAGGACCTAAATATGTTTTTCGTACCACTTTAACACCACACCAAAAGGAAACTCAGATTTTTAATTGTGCATTTACTTTAGCTCCCTTTACAAAAAAATTTTGGGACCACCCCATGTTATAATGTGATGCTTAGCATACTTTTTAACTAAGGGTATTGTTAACATGCGCCCTTAATGCATATGCTAAGAAGGCTTGAAAAGATTGTACATTATTTATTACACGTACTTTCATGCAGAATGTACAATTCCTTTTAAGCTTCTAATTTGTGCCCCAAGGGCACACACTACAAAATTGTTAACTACATCTATTCAACGAGAAGAGTTTTACCCTCTCCCCCTCTCTCTCTCTCTCTCTCTCTCTCTCCACGTGGATGTTGTCTGTTGATTTGAAATTTACCTTACGATGTTTATTTGTTTTGATAAGTAAAATTACTTCATGATGTTTTTGATGGAATGCTATAATCTCTACCTTGACTTATCACCAAAAAATAAAAAAAATAAAAAAATAAAAATGAAAGAAAAAAAGTCACTACCTTGTTAATGAAGCCAACTTGCTCTTTACCTTGAACTTTCACAAAAAAGAGTGGATTGGGACATGTATGGGATGTTCTTAGTTTTCATTTTGTTTACTTGCTGCACCATATTATAAATATATGTATCTACATATGTGCATGTATCAATGGATCTTTTTACCAAAAAACTTTTATGCACTTGTATATATGTCATGCATGCATATTTGTTGGATATGACATAATTCTTCTAAACTTTAATCTCTTTATGCTTGATCAAATTATCGCCTTTTTCTTTTGTGTCTTGTTTATGTAGCAAGAAACTATTGTCAAAAGTCAATACTTCCATTTACACACACAATTTTTTTCCATATGTGTGGCAAGCTATTAATATGGCAATTAATAACTATATGCTGCGTACACTCATTGAATGCTTAGGTGCCTAAGGAAGGTAGCTCCTAGTCCTAGCAATCAAGACTGCTAGTACCGAGTTCGGCTCCTCTCCAATCCTATTAGAATTGGAGGATCTTCCAGTGCTTTCTAACTGTATGACACATGACAACTACTGCATCCAACGGACCAAAATGCTTTAATCAATCAATTCTTTATTTCTTTACTTCTCATCCAATTTCTGTTCTTGCCCACAATTTATTTATTTATTTTGTGACTGCCTCTTCTCTCTCTCTCTCTAGACTTTACCCCAGCCCCAATCGTTCCTATCTTGTCCCTCTCTTCCCTCTCTCTCTCTCTCTCTCTGCAAACGTCCCTGAGAAAACCACACTCTTCCATGTCCATCACAGTAATGTAAGCATAAAATGCTGACAGCTTCAAGAATCAAACTATTGCCATCAAAAAAGGAAATGATACAAATTAAATAGTTTTTAGTTAATTACATTTACAATTGGACATCATTGTGTTTGATAGTTGCAAATCAATGAATACACTGGAATATATATATATATATAACTTGTGTGTATATTAAGATTTTGAAATTGTAATTAATTTCTCTCACATTAATCAGTCCCAATCTGTGTGGTTGAGAAATCAATTTTGGAAAACTAACTTGCTCAAAAGGCATTTGTACACAGAGAGAGAGAGAGAGAGATTGGGCTGGGGGTGTTTGAGGACTCGCAAGAGGCAGAGAATGTTGAGAATTTGGAGCTGGCAATGGTAGGCAAGGCGAGGGATAGGAGTAAGAAGGTGGATCAGTGGAGTCGTAGGAGAGGAGGCGGTATAGGTATGGTGCATTGGTGTTGGAGCAAGAGAGAGTTTCACAGAGAATAAGGGATTTTCCTTCTCCTGCGATGAAGATGATAAAAGTTGGGTATGATTACGTGTGCATAACCACATGGCCCTAAGATGGGATGGGTTTAATGTAAAGATCTTGGCCGTTGGATGTAGATTGGAGGATCCTCCAATTCTAATAGGATTGGAGAGGAGCCAAACTCGCTAGTACCTATGTTCTTTAGTATTTCAAAAATATAAGGTTCACCTTCTAGGCTTATGTAAAGTTCAAAGCTTTATAATTTGTAGTCACTGATGATATTTCGATAATTTGGTATTCTCAGTATGCTCAGCTGTCTTTCTTTAATCTTTATGAAGTGTACGCACATGATGTTAAATCTGGCAATATTTTGGTTAGGTATTGTGAGTGCTTTGCATCTGGGATACACTGCAATGGGTGCAACTGTGTAAATTGTCACAATAATGTTGAAAATGAGGCTGCCAGGCGAGAAGCTGTTGAAGCTACCTTGGAGCGTAATCCAAATGCCTTCAGGCCAAAAATTGCTAGCAGTCCGCATGGAAATCGGGAAATTAAGGTATGCATTCTGATAAAACTTGCACATTTATGCATATCTTGTGTTTAACATTGATTTTGGACAAATTAAATGTTAGTTATTTGAGCTGTTTTGTCATTGTTGCCAGTGTTAGTGATCTGTAAGGAGCTTCTTTTCTTCTTCTTCTTGTTCTCTTCTTTTTTTATTTTATTTTTTTAACATATATTGCTGGTCCAACAGTAAGGCTTGCTGTTAGCGTCCCTGGTGGCGCAGGTTCGAGCCACAAAAACACTCTCTCTAGAAATGGGGATAAGATGGGGTACATCATGAAGTGGGTTGCCTTTATATATATGTATGTATGTATATTTATATCTTGCTATTCTAGCGTCTAGGATTTAGTTTTTTATTGTTTCATGGCCGAGTTAGCATATACAACAGTGCCAGTTTGTTATTCATCTTTCTAAGATGGGGTACATCATGAAGTGGGTTGCCTTTATATATATATATATGTATGTATATTTATATCTTGCTATTCTAGCGTCTAGGATTTAGTTTTTTATTGTTTCATGGCAGAGTTAGCTTATACAACAGTGCCAGTTTGTTATTCATCTTTCTAAGATGGGGTACATCATGAACTGGGTTGCCTTTATATATATATATATGTATGTATATTTATATCTTGCTATTCTAGCGTCTAGGATTTAGTTTTTTATTGTTTCATGGCAGAGTTAGCTTATACAACAGTGCCAGTTTGTTATTCATCTTTCTAAGACGGGGTACATCATGAACTGGGTTGCCTTTATATATATATATATGTATGTATATTTATATCTTGATATTCTAGCGTCTAGGATTTAGTTTTTTATTGTTTCATGGCAGAGTTAGCATATACAACAGTGCCAGTTTGTTATTCATCTTTCTAATAAAAAGCCGAGTGAGATTTCACATCTTAGGATTTTTGGGAACAGTGATTATAACTGATTTGTTTTGTGTGTTAAAGAGCAAAATTAAATCATCATCTATGCATAGCTTTGTAAACTAAACAAATTCAACTTGCTTTTGCAATAATTTCATTTGCTTTGCTTTGAGAAGTGTTTAGTGATGCATCTGTTATAGCAAATGTGTCCCTGATAAGGACAGAGGTTTTGCACTTAGGCATTGCCATGTATAAATGTTTGTACTAGATGTTCACAAATTCGCTCCAGTTTTTGTGCAATATTGCAGTCCCATATCTGCTTCATTAAAGCTTTGTTGTTCTTGTATATACCCCCTATTTTGTTCACATAGTAGTATAATGTAGTGCATGTCGATTTATTTGAATATCTATGACAGTTTTTATGCTCTTTCTGTAAAATATGCAATTATTGTTGCCTTCTTTGTCTAGTTAGATTATAAATGTTTTAAGATATTCCTTTCCTATCCTTGTGCCTCATAGATCATTGAAATCAGAAACACTATAACCCAATTGATTTTGCAATTTGAAAAAAAAAAAGTTCGGAAACATGGTAGACTCTTGTCCATAGCACCAAATGTAGCAACTCCAAATTTTATTTCCTTTTTTTTAATGATTTTCTTTCTTGTAAGAAGGATAAACTATGAAGCACGAACACGTAGTGTCCCATTTTTATAATTTTTTTTTTTTTTTTTTTACCAGAGTAGCATACCCACCAAGGTTGATGAATTTAATGAAAATCAATATTTGACATAGAATAAATATATAATATTCAAATTTATAACCTATCATAAATATATAAAATTATATGTTTTGTATGTGTCCCCTGTGTCATGTTTTGCATTTTTTTGAAAATTTACATGTCCATGTCGCGTCACATATATGTGCCCATTGCTTCTCAGAGCATAAAGGTTGAAATACGATAATAAGGCTTTTTCTTGGAGAAGGTTTGCAGAAAGAATCATAACAAGAACTAGCTCAACTTTTACAAGATTTACCAGTTTATGTGATTAAGTTCAACATTATGAACTAGTTTGTAAAAAGTAACTATGCAACTCATGTGTTAAAATAATATAAGATTCCCTTGTTTTTTACTTTGTAATGGAAATTCACTTGTATGCATCTATACCTAACTTAACACAATCCGACTCTGTATTCATCTATGCTTACCTTACCACATTATTATGCAATGTACCATTCTTCTGTCCCATTCCATGTGCCAAAATGATTCAAGTTCTTGTGGCATTCATTGAACTTCTAAAGTTTCTCTAGTGTGCTGCATTATCATAGAAAAGGCAATTTGAAGAAAATTAAGAAATTCATTCTTGCAAACTAAGTTCAAAGTTGGCCCTTGTATTTTCCTTGAAATCTTCACCACAGATTTAAGTTGCATTCTTGATAATCCATACACTCATGAATTCATAAACTGGACAAATTGCAAACATTCAAATACTAATAAGTTACAAAAGATTGTAAAATAATCCTCATGCTTTTTGGTTGGTGATGCTTTGAGTGATTTGGGTTGGTATGTATGAGCTGTTTAAGGCAGATACTTGAGCACTTCCTAGAGGACATGGACATTGAGAGGAGAAGCAAGATAATTGTTAACTTGGTCTATTAATGAGCTTAGGTGTTTTAAGGGGAGAGAAGCAATCTAGACAAGGATGCTTTTGTTTGGGCCTTACCGTCTCTCATCCTAAGTAAATCCATTTTTCAATGGACACTCCCCCTCAATCCTGCATTAAGAAATTTCATTGTTTTCTGAATTTAGCAATGTATCTCTATGCTTTTGTATGTGTATAGGCTTAAAACATTAAAATAAAATTGAAAGTTTTAAATGATGAAAAATTTATTATTGCATTTCATTAATAATGCTTTGGGTAATTAGAACTGGAAAAGATGTTCCTCTGCTCTATTGTGATTTGGATTTTCATGAATTGTATAATGAGGTCAGAAAAACACATCATTGTAGTCTTATTGGTACCCTCATCTAGGGAGAGGGTCTCTTACCATGCTTATCGTGTTCACCAAGCTTTTCCTTTATGGTATTTCTTAATGGTTGAAACTTAGGACATGAAAAGGTCTTTATGACTGAAAAGTCTAAAGTAAATGGAAGCATCCAAATTTTATTTGGATTAGAGACTATGACATGCACAATTTCACATTCTCATCCACTCTCTCCTTTATATTTTCACAATGTCAGGGTTATCTTTTAACATTTTGATCCTTTTTGGGTGAATAACATTTTGATCCGTGCCTCCAAATAATCAGTTAACTTGTTTGCCTCTTGAGTTTAGCATGGTTCTAATGTACAATTGTTTTTAGGGAAAGAAACGTGGAATGTTTGTATTGACACCTTAGTGGTGTTCTCTGTTGAGATAGTAGTATTAAATTGTGCTCAGAAATTGATTGCCAAATTTCAAAGGCTTGTCTCATAGATTCTCCATGCAGTTCCAGCCCATACAAATTCTTGAATTTTTTGACTGATGCAAAACATGGAGTAATCCTAGTCTCCAACTTACAAAATAATGAATATGACAGTACACAATGATACATTTTCTAATTAAGTATGACCTTAGAGAAAGAAGATAAAATATCCTGTATTTTGTTTATGTTTTAGTATTATTTTTAAAGATGGTGCGTTTACTATCTTTTGCTGTTTTTGAGTGTGTACATGGTTTTGAGAGTATTAATACTATTATGGGAAGGAAAAAAATACTGGATGGGAGAATCTAAAGTTTAAATAAGCTATTAGAACAAGTTTTCTTTTTATTTTTTTTTTATTTTTTTTAAAGAAATGTAATTTTTTGTTTTTTGATACATGATATGTAGATAGTGTTTGTGTACTTCTTGGACTATGTTGATATGCATATGAACTGGCTTAAAATATATGTAGGAGGAGGAAGTTTTGGTGTTGGCAAAGCACAACAAGGGATGCCATTGCAAGAAATCAGGGTGCCTCAAAAAGTACTGTGAGTGCTTCCAGGCCAATATTCTCTGCTCTGAAAATTGTAAATGCATGGACTGCAAAAATTTTGAAGGTAGTGAAGAGAGGAAAGCTCTCTTCCATGGAGACCATGCAACCAACATGGCATGTATTCAGCAGGCAGCTAATGCTGCCATCACTGGTGCTATTGGTTCCTCGGGCTATGGATCCCCTCCACTATCCAAGAAAAGAAAAGGTCAAGAGCTTTTTTTTGGGTCAACAGCCAAAGATCCGTCCATTCACAGGCTTGGACAATATCCGCAGGTAAACTTGATATTTGCATCCACCATTAAGGATTAGCTGGACTGGTTAGTTGATGAAATGTCAATAACTGATAATTATTATTGAATCTGGTTTCATTATCCTCTGAGTTAGTTGTTTATATGATTTAATAATACAAACAAATACACTGATCTGTAATTAATAATTGGTTCAATTTTTCTGGGAAAAAATGTATCTATTCAGCAATGAAATTTTTTTGTATTTTACTTTGTATATATATATTTATATTATATTCGCTTTGTTTTGCTGTTACATGATATTTATTTCCGTGGCTCAGTGTTAAATGTACTTTATGATTTTTAGCCTTCAGAATGCATGATAGTTTACTGTATCTTTATTATGTTTTACAGGCGAACCACATAAAAGCTTCTGGTCACTCCCCTTTCTCGTCTTCCATTCCGGCTACGCGTGCCAGTAACAGTGCAACATTGGGCCCTTCAAAATTTACATATAGGTAAATGTTCTTGCCTTCATGTAAATTTCAGTCGAGTACTTGTTTACAGAACTAACTGGTGTACAATGATTGAAGGTCACTCTTAGCAGACATCATCCAACCACAGGACTTGAAGGAGCTTTGTTCAGTTTTGGTGGTGTTTTCAGCAGAAGCTGCTAAGACTCTAGCAGGTATGTGTGTATATTTATATAGGGAATTCAAATTATAATCTTAAATTAGTTGTGGTACCTGATTGAGCAATATTTTCTTTTTGTACACAAGCTTGTGCATTTGGGCACCAAGTGAGCTCCATTTACATTCGTATGCCATTTTTCTGTGAATACAACTTCTAATTTTTCAAGGATTTTCTCCTCGCTCTGGTAGGATTGCTTGTGGTCATTTTCTATGGAGACAAAGCCAAGAATAAAATTGATATAACCTGTATTTAAACTCTAGATCATTTTTTGTACAACACTGCTAGTTCTCTTTAGCAAATGTGTATAAATGAATTTTCCTTTTTTAAGCACAATGTATGGATGCCTTTTTAGGCAGTGGTACCAAACTTATAATTCAGCCTATGGCAACAGTCTTTAGATAGTTTTGATCCAAACATATTGGCATCTCTTAGTTGTTTTTATAACCTTACATAGTCTGCAGCTCTGTTTTCTGACTAAGTTTTTACATTGTGGTGCATGTGAAGGCAGAATTAGAACAGTAATGTGTTTGAGTTGTTGGTTGAGTGTGCATTGCTTGTGGTTTTGCTACTGAAAGTTTTTCTTCTCTTCAATTTCCCTACCAAATCCTTCTCATCAACCCTAAATCTTCAGGGGTTCATCGTAGTGCCCATGTTAATACTTGTGTGTATTTATAATGTACCCTTTGCCACTAACTCTTCTATTTTAACTAGTTAATAATTATTCATCCAATCTGTATTCTTCCAAGTTTTAATGAGTAATGGAGCATTTATTAGCGTGATGCAGTCCATAAGAAAAGTAAATCTAAAGAAGCAGCTAAAATTAGAAGTTGGCATGTGTTCAAGGCGGGATCGGATTTGTCTTCCTAAACAAGTCCCATAAATAAAGACTAATTACATAACTAGAGACATGGCACTCCATGGGCATCCCTTACAACCTGGGAGCTTCTATTTCCACACACCACATTATCTCAACCTAGGAAGTACGGATACTACACGATATGGATACGGCGATACAACAAAAACTAAAAAAAACAGAATATGGGTACAGGTTGGATACGTTTGTAAAAGAATATTTTTTAAAATTATTAGTAGTGAGTTGCACATAAGCTCAAGAATGTTGAGAAGCCACATTGTAATTTTATAATGCAAAATATTAATCATTAAGAATTAAGTATTAATTTAAGCTAATAACTATTTTACTTTTTAATTTTCAATAGGTCTTACAAATATTTCATTTCAATAGCAAGTCTAATACATTTATATTACAATATCATAACAATCCACAATTTGTCCATGTGCTTTTTCCTTTTGCACTAGTCAAAAATATTGTATACAAGTTTACTTCTTTATTTATTTATTGATATTTAATTTTACTGTTATTGTATTCTCTTGTCAATCCTTACTTTCTATGTAGTTATAGGGGACATGCATTATACAATAAAGATATACGTCAATTTGACGAATTCTATTACTTTCACTAACTATGTTCTTCTTATCAAAGAACTAAACAAAGTATTAGAAAAGTATTATTGTATTTATTCTCGCAATTATATTATATTATAATGTTTTGCAAGAAATGCTACAATTTTAATTTCGTAAAAGTAGTAATGCATGACTTGGAGTATCTGTAGGAAATTAATGTATTGATATTATTGATTGATTGTTTGATATGTTATGTGTTTACAAGAGCTCTCTTTTATAGAGAGAAATGGGATACAATGGAGCCATAATTAATTGAGCAATAAGAACTAAATGGAGCACTAAACTAAATTAATGGAGCATTAACCTAAATGGAGAGCATTAACCTAAATGGAGTAGGTATAATGGTAATGGAGCACTAACTATGGTGCACTAACTATAGTGGAGTAGGTGTAGGAATTGTCACTAACTATAGTGAAGTAGGTGTAGGAATTGTTACATATTACATTCAACAGCCCCCCTCAAACTCAAGGGGGTTAGGAACTAACCAACTTGAGTTTGGAGAGAGTAATCTGACAAATAAAAGTAGATAGGAGACACTGTATGGTCGTGTCAGACCGTGGTAGAAGACAGTTTATGGGGTCATGTCGGACCGTTGTAGAAGATAGTTTATGGGGTCATATCGGACCGATGTAGAAAACAGTTTATGGGGTCATGTCGGACCGTTGTAGAAAATAGTTTACTGGGTCATGTCGGACCGTTGTAGAAAACAGTTTACTGGGTCATGTCGGACCGTTATAAGAGCTAACCGGAATCAAAGTCGGGACAGTTTACAGAGTCTTGTCGGACCCTTATAGAAGCTAACCGGAATCAAAGTCGGGACAGTTTACAGAGTCTTGTCGGACCCATATAGAAGCTAACCGGAATCAAAGTCGGGACAGTTTACAGAGTCTTGTCGGACCCATATAAGTTGCACCCTCAAAAGGCGTGCCCAATCTTATCAAAAGGCGTGCCATCAAAAGGTGTGCCCGACAGCCATCAAAAGTCAAGCCATCAAAAGGCGCGCCATCAAAAGGCGTGCCATCAAAAGGTGTGCCCGACATCCATCAAAAGTCGAGCCATCAAAAGGCGCGCCGCTTTGTTGTCTTGCGCTGAGAGGCGCGTGAGGCGCATGTCTGCCTTGCCTATTTATACCAAGGCGAGGCTGCCGCTTATGCAGAACAAAACATCTGCTGAAAAATCCTCTGAAAACCTCTTCATTTTGCTGAGAGAGATACTGTGTCACTCTGTTGCCCAGAAAATGGCTTCTTCTTCCCGTTCTGCGCCCCAGAACATAGCCGCTTCGTCCCGTGGTCTTACCCTCTTTCCCGACCTCAACGAGGCCACAACCCAGAATATGGCCCTTGAACCTCAACCAAGAGCCCCTGGACCAAGCCCCCCTGGTTTTGCGCCGTTGAACTATCCGATGGTGTCAGTGGAGCAGATAATGGCTGCTCAGTCGGATATTGAGGCGAATTATTACACTTTGAGGTCTTGTGTTGAGACAATGACGGCGGTCAACAACCTGTCGCACCGGCTTCAGAGTAGGACAAATGAGGTGCAGCAGTTAAATGCCCAACTGGCTCTGCTCCAGGGCATGTATAAGGATGCCCAAGCAGAGATATGTGGGCTGAAGGCAGAAAACAAGGAACTGAAGCGGAAGGCCACCGTGATACTCAGATTTGGAGGGCCGCCATATGTGACGGTTGAGGAGCAACGGGAAGTGAACACGGAGGCAGCACCGGCAAGGGACGCCCAAGACAAAGGCAAGAAGAAGAGAACAGCTGAAGAGGCGAAAAAATAAGGCCGGTTGATGTGGTGTGGTTGATGTTTTTTTTTTTTTTTTTTTTTTTTTTTTTTTTTTTTTTTTTTTTTTTTTGGTGGTGGTAAAAATGTGATCAGGGTTGATCCCCGAGATGAATAAAATAAGGTAAGGTTTGGTGTGCAAATCGATATGGTATGAATGAGATTTTGAAAAAAAAAAAAGAGTAAAAATAATGTGATGAGGGTTGGCAACTATTCTGGCTAACCCAGCAAGAACCTGAACACGTCACTTAGTGAAACAATGCCCTCTACACGCTTGCTGCCAGCCTCCACGATTACGAGCCTCCTGACCCCAGGATTTGCCAGACGTTCCATCACTTTGTGCAAAGGATCAGACCGCAAACACATCTGACATCTTTGTCCATTAAAGAAGCCATAAGGACTTGTATCTTGCCCCAGTTGTAAAGCCTGATGCATACTCATTTCATCAAGGCGAATCTGTGCATATGCCCTGTCTTTTGCCAAAGCAGTGATGTCACTTCGACAATATATATCCAGCAATGAGTCATTATCATCCACTATAGGTATCGAACTAACTTCAGCTTGAACTAACAAAGATAGGGCAGAACTAAGAGGGGCATTTGGTCTCAGCATTGCAAATGACTGTCCATTAGATTCCCCAATTTTCGGAACCCATGTACCCAGAGGAAGCGAACAAATTGGTTGTTGAAGGATAGGCAAAGAGCTAGAAGAATGTCTAAAATGCCTGCAAATACATTTCAGAATCTCAGAGAGGGAAGCCAGATGTAGTAGCTGTGGAAATGAACCATCCAGTGAAGAAGAATGGATAACGGGAACTGTAGCCACCTTCTTTTGCAAAATTTTTAAAGCAACATCTTTTAGAGAATCATAAGGTCCAGCATGTATAAGACATCTTGGATATGATCTGCCACTGCTATCGATTGGTCTGTTAAGATGTGATTTTCCCTCTTTCCAAGCTGATATGGAATGAGTCTCAAGCTCTTCCTCTGTCAGATTTGATCCATGATTGCCAAGCTCTCTTAAAATTAAGATGAAATCCAATGCACTAAGAACTCCAACAAACTGACCCTTGCAAAAATCCCAGAGAGGAGCCACAGGAATTCCCTGCTCATACAGAATATGGAATGCTTGCTTCACTGGTAAGGCAATGACCTTGCCAGATTCAGGAAGTAACTCGTATGCAGTATGTGTCGACAAGAACACAGATATACGTTGGCGAGAAATATCTATATCAGCCTCTGATATCCTTGGAACTGCTTCCAAATGAAAAAATTGGATCATTATCCACATCCATACTAGATCTACCAGGTGTTTCTGGAGTATAAATTGCAGGAGTTCCAGACATGCCTGGAGGCACATGAAATGATGGGGCAGTGGGTATCCGTAAAGCCGACGGGCCCAAGTTATGAGATGAAGTTGCAGCTGTTGCAGAACTTGTAGTGTGAGCAGGTTGTGAAAAAGACTCAGAGACAGATGGTGAAAATGATGAAGTTCCAGTTCCTTGTGCAATATCAACGGAAGAATTAGAATTCATGGATTGATCACTCTGCATCAAGTGATGATTCCCATTAAAAGAATAACTCATAGAATTTGATGAGGCTCCTTTTGGGCACAAACAACCGAGGGAACTGGAGATGGCATAATTTGTGTAGTCATTGCAGGTGGGAATGAATTTGGATGTGCAGACTGCCCAGGAACAGGAGGTTGTAAGGATGCTGCAGCAGTTGGAGAATTTTGTCCTGCTTGAGGAGCAACTGGCTTGGACCAACGAGAACTTGTAGTGATATCTGCTTTCTCACGAAGCATGGATTTAAAGCTAGATGAAGCAGCTGCACGTATTGCAATGAAGAAATTGAAGATGACAGCGGAATCGGTTGAGGTCCGGTGGGCGGCCAAGGCAAGGCTGCCGCCCGCCGGTAAGGCGAAGAACACCAAGAACTTAACTCTGCTCTGATACCATGTAGGAAATTAATGTATTGATATTATTGATTGATTGTTTGATATGTTATGTGTTTACAAGAGCTCTCTTTTATAGAGAGAAATGGGATACAATGGAGCCATAATTAATTGAGCAATAAGAACTAAATGGAGCACTAAACTAAATTAATGGAGCATTAACCTAAATGGAGAGCATTAACCTAAATGGAGTAGGTATAATGGTAATGGAGCACTAACTATGGTGCACTAACTATAGTGGAGTAGGTGTAGGAATTGTCACTAACTATAGTGAAGTAGGTGTAGGAATTGTTACATATTACATTCAACAGTATCTAATACTTCAGAATTAATGAAAAATTAATTAAGAAGTGACCGATACATATCTGCGAGTATCCAAGGAGTATTGGTATCCGATATAGATACTTCTTCCTTTTAGAAGTATTCGTGCTTCATAGATCTCTCACACACTTATTTTTCGAATGTTTGGTTCGAAAGTTGATTTCTAAACCAAATATTTTTGCTCAGAATTCAACTTCCAAATCAAATATACAGCCAAATCAAATAATTTGTCCGGGAGTTTATTTCTGAACAAAAAAGATGTGTGTATTGAGAGAAAACTATGTGTGGAAATAAAAGCTCCCTTGCAACCCATGTCCACAAAATCTGAATTTACCAAAATACTCATAACCATCAAAACACTATAAAACATGTGGGAAACGGACCATTTTAGAATCTTACTTAAATAACCATAAAATAAGATGATACTAAGACTAGAAACATGACTGTGTAGTTCCTATAGGTTCCCCTTGAAAATATGCCAACTTCCAATTTTAGGTCCACAAGATGAGGAAGAAAAAAAAGTAAATTTGAGGAAGTAGCAAAAATTAGAAGCTGGAATGTTTCAAGGGGTTCCTATAGGAACCACATATAAACAAGTTGGACTTTGTCCTACTCAAAAAAAGGATAGAGAAAAAATAAATTTAAGCAGCAAAAATAGGAAGTTGGCATCTCTCAAGGGGTGATCCATATTATTGTGGTATGTTTCATAGGTTAGGAGTATTTTGGTAATTAGATTTTTTGGACATGAATAGTAGGGGTAGCCCATGGGTCATCATATGGGGTCAAGTTATTTAATTATTTTATGGGTAAATTACATAGCCTTCCCTTCAGGTATAGAGAAAATATAGCAAGCTCCACAGTTTTGGCATAATTAAATTGAACTCCCTTAGGGTTCTAATTCATAGAAAAAAAACCATTTTCATCAATAATTTGTTAGTTACGTGGATGGAAAAATATTGTTGTCATCTCTTTCACATTGAAATGTATATTTTTTCTTCTTTATCATCGTGTCTTCAAACCATCTGCATTAGTTTCGGTTGACCTTACTAAAAGGGAGCTTGGTGTAATTATTGCAAAACTATGGAGCTTCGTGTATTTTCTCAAAACCTCAAGCGAGGTCAGTGTAATTTACCCATATTTTATTTATGTGTTATTTAGGTTTAGATAGATTTCGGAAGTTAAAAGAAATAATTTCTAAATAAGAAGTTAAATCCTATTGGTAGTAGTTATCTAATGTTTATGCAAAGCCACGTAATACTTCTAATTCAAAGGAGTAATATTTCAGAGACTTTCAAGGATTGTAAATTTCTTTCAGATTGTGTAATGCCATCAAAGCCTATGAGTGATGCCAATGGGTTTTAGGTGAATGCCTATACTATATTTTTTATTCTTCCCCACAAATTTTTGTGAGTTTAATAATATAAAAACCTAGATCCAGATCTGAACTACTTTCCTTTTACCTTTAACTTTCCATTATTCACACCCAAGGTTTTAAGGTTGATGCGGCTATGGGGTGTAACCGCTATAGCGTAATGGTAGCGGCAACCGAAACTGTGAATTTTTTAGTTCTTTGCACAATTTTAGGAAAATATGCCGATACACATGCATTTATTTTAGAATCACATTTAGTGAGATTCAAAATGATTTTTGTTATTTTTGTTTAGTTTTAAAATTTTTCTATTAGTTTTAAGTCGCTATGGAGAATTTTTTTATTGTTGGATTTATTTAATTTTATTTGCTTTACTAATTATACTTATGGATAACTTCCAATTTGTTAAGAAAAAAAATGAAGTATGTTTAATATTAAAAATAATAGTCTCATAAACATAAGTTCAAAATACAAAATGCCAATATAGTAATGTAAAAGTACATAGCATGAAATCTAAATTTTCTTCAATAAATTTAATATAAGAGATATAGAAATAACTTATAAGTTAATATTCAAATATAATTAAGTGAAAAAGTAATGAAATCTCGTAGAACTTGAAAATTGGACATTCAAAATATATAGGGCAAATTACACTAACAGTCTCTATAGTTTGGGGCTTGTGTCACTTTGGTCCCTGACTTTTTAATTGTGACACATTTGATCTTGAATTTTGAATCTTGTTCCAAATAAGGACAATGGAAGATACCATTGCTCAATTTCAAGGGCAAAGTCGTCAATTTGATAAAATATAAACTAATTTGACAAAAATAAATGTCAAAAAAATATTTTTGAATTTTTAAAAATTATTTCTACCCACCAAAGATAAAATTATGTAAAATTGATAATTTTTTTACACATTTATTTATTTTTTTATCAAATTAATTTTTATTATGTGTTTGAATGATGATCCTGTAATGGGTAGTTGCTAGGCTTTTAATGTGTAATCGATATATTTAATATATGAAATGTTTTTAGTTTTTAGTTTTGGATTTTTTGATTTAATGGATTAGTTTAATAATAATATCAAAATTGTTGCCATATTTGACTTTTGGAAAAAATAGAAACTAATTTAATGAAAATAAAACAACCACCCATAATGAAAATAGAAACTAATTTTTTTGATCATCATCCAAACACATAATAAAAATTAATTTGGTAAAAATAAATAAATAAATAAATAAATGTGTAAAAGATTTATCAATTTTACATAATTTTATCATTGGTGGGTAGAAATAATTTTTAAAAATTTAAAAATATTTTTTGACATTTATTTTTGTCAAATTAGTTCATATTTGCCCTTGAAATTAAGCAATGGTATATTCAATTATCCTTATTTGGAACAAGATTCAAAATTCAGGGTCAAATGTGTCACAATTGAAAAGTTAGGGACCAAAGTGACATAAACCCCAAACTATATAATTAGTGTAATTCACCCAATATATATAGATAAGATTTTTACTTAAGTTTTATATAATTAGAAAATCAAAAGACAAAATAGGATCATATACTAAATTTGTAAAAATAAAATTAAAAAAAATAGAAGCGTAATAGCCGTAATGGCTAGAACGGTGTTGTAGCGGCAATGTAACGGCCGTCACGGCCTTTACGTAACGGTAGTGGCTGTTACGGTTGTGAATTTTTGTAATACTGCTATAGCGGCCATAACAGGTGGCGGTAACCATCACAACCGTGGTGATAGCTGCTTTTTAAAACCTTGATCACACCTAAACTCTCATCATCCATCCCATAATAAAATAATACCCCTATAAAAAATCCTATCTCTCATGCTCAAGTTATAAGACAATTTTTATCATCATATGTGGACTGTGAATCGTCTAAAAAGGCCCTACATTTTTGCTGTAACAGAAACGACAATAATGTCAAAAATAGTATTTATTATTACATTCATAGTTCTGGAACATGAATTTATCATCCATCACATCACGAGTCTTGTATAAAACTAGAGCTTCAAAAACTATAGTTTTATAATCTGAACAGAAGCTGAAACAATAGAATGAAATGGAATCTACATGAAAAATATTTAAAATTAAAAGTTACATGAAAATATTTTAAGTAAGGGACATTTAACAAAAATATATATGGCCTGTCTCTATGTTGCTTTGTTTTCTCCTTTTTCTTGGTTTATGAATCATAACCTTACCAAAACAAAAGCAGACAAAAATACTTGGTGAATACTTGGGAAGGGGAGGGGTTTATATATCTGATTAATACCTTGACAAGTACATTCTAATATTATTACATGGCGAACTTTGTCACTACAGTATCCTGAGTCATCAAAAAACCATTTTTTTCAGCCATAGATCCCTAGCGAGAAACTGGTCCTGAGTAGTATAAAATCAACTGTAGTTGGACAAACAAAGCTGTTGAAATTTCTGCCTAATTTTTTTTTTTCCCCCATCTTTGATTAATGCTACCTTTCAGTGAATTCAACAAAATGCATCCTTCAACCCAATTGCTTCTTTTAATATTGTATTATAATTCTTCCAGACCAAAAAAATGCAATGGAGAGGCAGCCAGAAGATCGGATGGAAAGTTCTCTTGCTTCATCTTCATCAGACCGGTTACGAAGCCAGAAAGAATCTGAAGTTGAAAAAGCAGTAGCTGATGATTGCTCAAGTGCAAACCAAGCTGAGAAGACTAGCCCCAATGAGTCCAGTTCAGATGGAGTGGATGTATCAAAAGGAAGGCCAATGTCTCCTGGAACCCTAGCATTGATGTGTGATGAACAGGATACAATGTTCATGGCTGCTGCTTCCCCTAAGGGGTTAATGGGCCATGGCTATAACACATCCTCACAGTTGCCTCATGGGCAAGGAATGACTGAAGTTTACGCAGAGCAAGAGAGGATAGTTTTGACAAAGTTTCGAGATTGTCTCAACAGGCTTATTACTGTAGGAGAAATAAAAGGTAAGTATCTACCTCCACTCTTTTAAATTCTAAATTTTGGAACATTATTTTTGAGCTAATGAAGATGAAAGAGTTATATACCATCTGTACGGGCAAGAAATATTAGACACGTCCGTACTCCTTGCGTCCAAGCTAGTGTTGTGAAAGGCGTGCCTAGGTGCAAGGCACAACGAGGCGCAAGTAGTGCACCTGAAGGGACCCAAGGCGAGGCGCGTTTAATACGTTGCGTGCCTTGGCCGCGACTTGGCCAGGCGTTGAAAGGCGCAAGGCGCAAGCCTAAGAGGGCTTTTTTTGTGTGTTTATGATTCTAATCTAACGGCTCTGATTTGTGTTCGAAATGCTCCAACCACATAGGATTACAACTCATACAATGCAACTCAACCCAAATTAGTCGACTCAAATCCCTAACCTGTCGAAGAAATCTGTGTTGTCTCTTCCTCTTGGCTCGTCTCTCTCGACTTCGACTTTGATTGAGGTAAGTTCTTTTTCTTCATCTTCTTCTCCTCCTCTTCTTCTTCGCTGGTTGCTGGGTATTCGATTCGACCTTTTTTTTTTTTCTTTCCCCCCTTCTTCTTCGTCTTCCTTTGTTGGTTGCTTGGTATTTTTTTTCTCCTTCCCCTTCTTCGAGTTGCTATATATATATATATATTTTTTTTTTTCTTCGTCCTCTTCGCTGGTTGCTCTATTTTTTTTTTTTTTTGCTTCTTCGACTTCGACTCTCTTTTCCTCTTCTTCTTCTTCTTGCTCGCTATTTTTTTTCTTTTTCCTGCTTCTTCAACTCAGTTTCTTGCTCTCTGTTTGTTTTTCCCCTGCTTCTTCTTCTTTGCTCTCTGTTCTTCCTTTTCTTCTTCTTCTTCTTCTTCTTCTTCTTCTTCTTCTCTATTACATGGAATAATGCAAATATGAGAATAGCACCAGTCTTCTTTTTCTTCTTCTCCTCCTCCTCTGTTATTTTTGGCTTCTCTTCCATGCTTGTCTCCGTTTTTTTTTTTTTTGGTTGCAATTATATAACTTTGTTTATTATTATTATTATTATTATTATTATCATTATTATTATTATTATTATTATTATTATTATTATTATTTTTAAAAATTGTCTTAGTACTAGTATGAATCATTAGTCTATGTTAATTTTTCTATTTTTTACTATGACTGTGCGCCTTGCTTCAATAAAGCCCGCGTCTCGCCTTGCGCCTTGCACCTAGGCCTAAGAGACCTTCAGCTCCTTGGTGTGCCTTGAGCCTTTAAAAACACTGGTCCAAACTTCGTATTGCTCCGAACGGCATCTTGCTTCCTGAAACACAATGAAGGTGAGTTACCCAGCGGGTGTTTTGCCGAAAAACCCCTCCGACGGTCAAGTTAGCACCCTTAAGAGATAGACAGTAGAGAGAGTGAATAGTGTAAGTTTGCTTACCCTTTCTTGAGTGAAGTTTTGCGCCTTATCTAGGCCGTTGCCTTTCTTTCCATGGTTGTGCGTGCACTACTTCTGTTGTCCTTTGCTGGACGCGTGGTTGTACTGTCCTCTCTTTTCCTTACATGTGTGTGCGTCAATACTGCCAAACAACATTGGCTAAACCGCCAAACGGTAGTGACGTGTACTTAATTGCTCTCCTTACTCCATTGGGCCATGTGGAGTGCTCTGACTGAGCCATCACTACTAACACAATTTCACTTTCCCTATCCTCAATTGTAATAACTCTAATCGTTCTTATGCCGAGCTAACCTAGGTCGGTCTCTCCAACTTATTTCATAGCTCAACCGAGCCCTTCAAGGCTCTCCTCGCTCAGGCCGGTTCATGGCTGTTCTTTCATAGCTCAGTCAACCCTTGAGCACAGCGCAGCACATGGCCCAAACTTACAAGATAGCTTGGTCCAATTCTTTGGCCTACACAATAGTCCGGTCGTTCAGTTGAGAGCGAGGGCCCGCGCTGGCTTTATGCCGGCCCATTGTTCGGCACAAATTCTCCTCTCAATTGCCCCTTAATTTCGTCTGCTTCAGCATGACCGGAATTACCTAACAACATATCACGTCTGGGACACGTGGTGCCCCCTCGTTGGTTCTGTGCAACTCTCCAGCCATCGCGCATGAATTCCAAAAATTCGAATTATGGCACCTTTTCACCTCTCAATATATATAAGCGATACATACACCAAGCCCTTCATTGTTCATGCTTGAGTACCCTGTCAAACCAAGTGCACTAGAGCCCCGATTTCCTTCTTTCCAACCATTTCGTCCAATTCCATTTGCCATTCGCAGATTGCCGTCGCCATTGGAGCATTTCTACCTAACTGATTGGAATCTAGATCTTCACCACATACGGTAAGCATCTTGAATCTTTTTCTAATTTCCACTGTTGTTCTTCGTGTTCTTCATTTTCCTCTTGTTTTTCATGCACTGTCCCCATCATAAATTGGGATTTTCAACCCCTATCCACCGCTTATGACCTTACAACACCCAAAGTTTTAAAAGGCTTTACTGAGGCTCTCCTTGCCTCAAGGCTCGGGTAAAATGCATCAAGGCTTTGATTTTTAGGCTTTACTCCCAAAGGCTAGCACATAACAGTTTGAGACATGCGCCTTAGGTGCGTCTTGTTCGCCTTTTGCGCATAAGCATATGAGAAGTACGCATATGAAGAGGTTTCCTTCGGCTTTTGTTAAACTTAGTCTAGCATACTGTTTAAACCAAAAAAAAAAAAAATGCTCATTTTGTAACTATATTATAAAGGAAAAATTAAGTAAATGACCAATCAAGAAAAAACACAATTAATTCTCAAGTGAGAAGCTCAATAACTAAAACTAAGGATATTAATTTCACTATCAGTGAAGGAAAACTTCATTTTTTGCATTGAAATGTTCAATACCTTAAGGAAAAAAGTATTTACACCTTTGTATTTATTTATTTTTACTGTTTTAAAATATTTTATTTATTCACTAAATATTAAAATTTGAAATTCAAAATGCTTACGCCTCAATGTCTTACGGCTTATGCCTCACCTCATGAGGGGTAAAATGTCTCGAGTTACGCATTCGTCTTTAAAAACTTTGACAACGCCCATTAGAGTGGTCAAATGAGTGTTTAGACTCATTTTAGGTGTAAAATCGAACTCGAAGAGCCTTTTGCCTAGATTCTGATATGAACTTCAAGAAGCCTGGGCAAGACCGTGCTAAAACCCTAATTTTGATCTTAAACGGGAAATTTAGCCAAAACCCCTCCATTAAACCCTTCTTTGGTGAAAAGGACAACCTAATTTATTTTGCTTTATAAACTCACTAAGGAGAAAACACATAATTGAGCAAGGGCAAAGTAAAATATCTTCTTTTTTTTTTCTTGGACAATATTGCCAGAGTAACATGCTACTGTCAAACAGAATAGTATGTTACTGTTACTGTTTACATTAATTTTGACGATAATAATATTTTTTTAAAAAAAATTTCATAGTCAACATGGATCTTATTTGATAGATCTTGATGAGAGAATTTTGAAAATATTAATTTTATTAAAAACCGACATCTACTTCAAAAGTTATATTATTTTAAATTTTATATTTTGATAATAATGGTATATGTTGGGCTTTTTAAGGAAATTTTTTTGTGCTTTTCCTTAATGCATTAAAGTTTTATTATGAGTGGGTTTTGACTAAATCCCCCATCTTAAAATCCATTAACACCGAGCAAAAACCAGTCTCTGAGCCTCAAATTTGGGTCTGTCCAATAATCGGGCTAGAGGGCAAGCCCTTGCTCTAAAACCTAGCTGAAGTGGCCTTGCCCTTGAAATTTAGTGAAAACTTTTACCTTGGGACTAGGCTAGGATCCCTTGCCCCTATTCCAATCTAAGCTACAACCTAGGACCATGGCCTAAGCTCAATTGTTGAACTAGAAACCAGGCTTAAAATCAATGACCAAGCAAAGGGCCAGCCTAAAGACAGAGTTGAATTCCACGTTGTTTTAAGACCGAGCAAAGTTAGGAGGTCCCAATGCACCTCTATCGCTGTGTTAAAGCTTGAATATAGTACACTTCATTTTTTAACCTTGCAGACTGGACTAGGACCGACCAGGCACACTCCCAACATTGCCATCTAGTGACGCCTGAAGACCAAGCAGCCGAGCAAACACATCTTCGATAAGTTAGGCACTAAATAAAACCGAGCTCCATGGGCAAATACCGCTACTGGGTGAGCTCGCCAGGGGCCATTGTTGACTTTCGTGAAGAATTTGAAATTCCAAATGACGTTCATTTTGAACTGGTCGAGGAAGGAATAACGCCTTGGAGCCGACATGAATCTTGCCCCTTCGCCTTAGTGTGGATAATATAGGGGGGGACTTCACTTTTCGGTCCAATCCCTGATATGTGAATTTGTTAGGCAGACTAGGTTGTGGCCCACACAAGTTTCTACCAACACATACAAAATAATAAACAGTGTAATCGTGCTAAACCGCCTATTAGGCTTAAATTTAGGGTTGGTCGAAATTTTTCACCAATACTCACTTACCAAAAATAAAGATGGTTTAAAGAAGGGCCAAGCAAAACTGATCGATGGGATGCCGGACAAAGACTTAAACGACGATGACTTCTTGTGGGTCTTTGGTAACTATGAGGATACCGAGGCACTTATACCGGGTTGGTACATAAATAAAAATAAAGGAAGTGTTGGTAAGTAGAGTAGCTCAGTTGCTTTTTCTTTTTTTTTTTTTTTGATGAAGTGTTTTGCTGTGCTAACAGTTGTCTTTGTTTGCAGATTACAATCATTTGGCGGCCAACTATTCTTACGCTAACCAAGACGTTATTAGAGCCACATTGAGACATCCAAGTCGTCTTCGCCACGTCTTGTTGGGCTACGAGCCAACCTACCAATATAACGCACTGCGCAAAAACGAAGTATCCAATTTTCTGCACAAACTATCCCTAGAATCGGATCCCAATCTTCCAGAAGTCGTTTAGCCAAGCAAAGGGCTATAAAATCAGTAATCACTGGGCCGAGCTCCTCTTCCGTGCAAGGCACACAAGGTGACGGCCAAACAATCGCGCGTAACGCTGACACGGTTTTGGCCTTGGCCTTGGCCTCAACAGTGGCACCCTTAACTTCATCTCGGCCAAAAAAAAGGTCTAGGGTTGCGACTACAAAACAAACCCTTGTTGATGAGGATATAGCCGAGCTCCTTCCGACCGAGCAACCGAAAGCCACTGAGCAAGCTGAAATTGGAGTAGCTGATGACCCTTCTCATTTCCCCCAGCATGGACTCCCTCTTTGAAATACAAAGGTCGTGTTGTCAATGCTACTGACTCTGTCTACACAGACAAGGATAACTAGCTCGATTTCAACTTGGCCAAGGCTCTGTGTTTTGCCGGCAGACATGGAGAGGCATCAGCAGCTGACCGACTTGAAGGCCATTAGGTCAGCCACCAAGTCCATAGTTTTGGTAAGCTCCTTTTCATTCTAGCTTCAATTGTTTGCTCGGCTATCTGATTTCATTTGCTATTTCAGGCCGCACAGAAAAATCAAGTCGCATATAAGTTCGTGTTGGAGTTGAGGAAAAGACTCAGAGCAACCATTGCTAACAATGAAGATAAGAAGACCAAGCTGGCAACTCTCAAGGCTTTTTTTGCGGAAATTATTACTGAGAGAGATCAACTGGCCGAGAAGTTGCACAAGGTAGATGCAGACAAGGCCAAGGCGGTGGAGGCCAAGAAAACAAGATATTTAGCCGAGCTAAAAAAGATCAGGGATCAACACAAAGCCGAGCTGAAGACTAAAATTGAAGAGGCAGAAGACAAAGGCTCTGAGGACGAGGAGAATACTTATGGTTGTTAAGTGGAGGCGACCAAAGACATCTTTCAGTGCGGTTGGAAGGTGGCGGCTGCAAAACTTAGACTAGCCGAAGATATTGATATCTTCTAGAATCCTCCCTTTCACTTAATTCCACCTTGTATGAAGGCCTATGCCAATGCCGTGCAATAGAAACTAATTGAAGTTGCCAAGGCGGATAGCGTAGCGCATCAGTCGTCGGCCTAGGGGGATAGCACAGTTCAGACGCCGACTGCCCAAGTTGAAAATGCACGCACCTCGCTGCCTGGCACTGTTGGAGAAAAGGGTATCACCATTCTAACTGTCGATGTGGATCCCGTGGTTGAGGAAGAAACTAATGATCTTAGGTCATGTTTGATTCACAAGATTAATAGTGAAGTATTAATAATCCTATTAAATTAGTGTGGTATTCGCTATCCAATTAGATTAATATCCATTGGATTAATAATCCTACCCCTACCCCATTACTAATAATCCTACAAATTTGTTGGATTAATTATCCATTGGATTAATAATCCTAAACCAAAATGTTAAAACAAACATAGAATAATTGGGCCCACGGATTAATAATCCCAATCCCATGCTCTAATCCACCCAATCAAACATGCCCTTACTGCTTTATTTTTTTTAAGCGGACTACATGCCTCTCCTTTTGTAACAGTTCTAAGACTTAATGAAAACCTCATACTTTTTGCAAGCGTCTCTTTAACTTTTCTTCGTATTGACATTGCCTTTGCCCCTTAAACTATTGTTTTTAAAGGCTCAAGGCGCACCAAAGCGCTGAAGGTCTCTTGGGGACTAGGCGCAAGGCGAGGTGCGCACTTTATTGAAGCAAGGCGCACAATCTTAATAAAAAATAGATAAATTAACATAGACTAATGATTCATAATGTAATGTGTGATGTCATGAATTAATTATTTGTATTTTTTTTTCTAATAGAGACTCAAAACAAAGATAATGACATAATTGCAAAAGAAAAAAAACACACACACACACACACACAAGCATGGAAGAGAAGCCAAAAAAAAAAAAAAAAAAGAGAAGAAGAAGAAAAAGAAAAAGAAGACATTTGCTTGCTTATACAAATTGTTGCTATTCTCATTTTTGCATTATTCCATGTATGAAGCAAAACAGAAAACATAGAAGCAAGAAAAAAAAAAAAAAAGACAGGGAAAGAAACCCAGGCCAACAGCAGACAACAAAGAAGAAAAAGAAGAAAAAAAAACTCTACCCAGCAAAAGAAGAGAGAGAGAGAAACTGAGTCGAAGAAGCAGGAAAAAAAATAGGGAGCAAAGAAGAAGAAGAAGAGAGAGAGAGTCGAGACTTGAAGTCGAAGAAAAAAAAAACAGAGAGCAAAGTTGAAGAAGAAGAAGAGAACTCACCTGGTCCCAGACGAGCCGAAGTGGAGAGAGAGAGAGAGAGAGAGAGAGAGAGAGAGAGAATAAGCTTTCGACCAAATACGAATGGAGATTAGGGCATTTCGATCGATTTGGGGCTGGGTAATCTCACATTAGCTTAGAGTTGTAATCCTTTGTAATTCGAGCCTTTAAAAGCACCATTTGAGCTGTTAGATTAATTTAGAGATCCAAAAACAAAAGTCGCGCCTAGGCGTGCGACTTGCACCTTTTCTCGTCTCGACAAGTCACGCATAAGGCACACACCTCTTTTAAGTTGCCTTGCCTTGGGTAACTGTAGGCACAACTGTTGCGTCTCGCTGCGCCTTGTGCCTTTCACAACACTGCCTTGAACCAAGAAAAACTAGCCCGGCAAGGGACACCTCGGTTACTACTTTCAACTAAAATCTTTGACAAAACTTCTCACCAAGCAAAAAGTTGGACAAGACATCAACATTTATCTTGCCGAGCAAAATAAGCTTGGCAAGGAATTTCGAAGTTGGACAAAACACCAGCTTTCATCTTATCGAGCAAAATCAACTCGACAAAGAAGTTCAAAGTTGGACAAAATACCAATTTTCATCTCGCTAAGCAAAATCAGCTCAGCCAGGAAGTTCAAAATTGGACAAATCACCAACTTTTGGTTGCCCCTGAGACCATGCTGAATCTGCTCGATGGGACTTGGAAGTGCAGTAAACCGAAAAGAAAGTTGTGAAAATACTACAATTTCCAAGAAGGCAATCTACTCGTTTCTTTGCACATAAAGTAGGAAGGACTTGAACAAAAACAAGAAGGATTACACCAAAAGTGGGAAGGACTATACTAAAAGCAAAGAGGATTACTTTTAAAAGTAGAACAACTTCAGATTGGCCGCGTTCCATGGTTTGGGAATGGCCTTGCCGTCTAAATCTTCTAAGTGATATGCTTCCTTTCCAGCTAGACTGGTAATTTTGTACAATCCTTCCCAATTTCCCTTCACCTGGCACAAGAGTATTGCCCTTCACTTTACGCAAAACCCAATCTCCAATTTTGAACAATCGTGGGTGCACGGTCCTGTTATTTTTCTTTGTCAGCTATTGTTGCTGAGCCACGATATGAATCAGTGCTTTCTCCCTTCTTTCTTCAATAAGGTCCAACTCCATGGCAATGGCTTCACCGTTCAAATCTGGCTCAAAATTTTTGGTTCCGATGGTTGGCATGCCAATTTCGAGTGGAATGATTGCCTCCATGCCATAGGCCAAGGCGAAAGGCATTTCCCCGGTTGACCACCTTGGAGTAGTTTGGTACGCCTAGAGCACATTAGGGAGTTACTCGGCCCATCTCCCTTTGGCTTTCTCCAGCTTCTTTTTCAGCCCGTCAAGAATCATCTTGTTCGAAGCTTCGGCTTGCTCGTTTGACGGGGGATAGGCCGGTGTGGAATTATAGAACTCTATTTTTAACTCCTCACAAAATCCCCCGAAGAGTTTTCCATCAAACTGCATGCCATTGTTTGAGATTAAGGCCTTCGAGATTCCAAATCGAGTTATCACATTTTGCCAAACGAATTTCTTCACGTACTCTTTAACAGATGCCAAGGGTTCAGCTTCCATCTATTTGGTGAAGTAATATGTCGCCGCAATGAAGAACTTGTGGTTGTCTGGCACGGTTGGAAGTGGTCTAACAATGTCCAGCCCCTAGAGAGCAAACGACCAAGGGATTGTCAAAGGTAGGAGTTCTCTGGCCGGTTGATGGATTTGGTGCGCAAATTTTTAGCATTTCTTGTACTTCCGTACATACTTCTGGGCGTTTGCTTGTATGCACGGCTACCAATACCCTTGAGATATAACTCAGTAGGCCAATGATCTCCCCCCAATATGACTTCCACACATGCCCTCATGAATTTCAAAGAGGAAGGCCTCTGTCTGGCTAGGGTGAACGCATTTTAAGTATGGCCTGGTGAAAGACTTATTATACAACGCTCCGGATGGGGAGAGCCAAAATCTCTCAGACTTAGTCTGGATTTTGTTCGTCTCTTTCTTCTTGGTTGGCAAGGTTCTGTTCTTAAGGAAGGTGATAATGGGGTCCATCCAGGATGGTCCCAGCTCGATGCAGCACACCTCTACTACCTTTGGCTCTTCAATGCTCGATTTTGGCAAGAATTCGATCAACACGGGGTTAGTTGTGGGGTTTGCCATAGACGCTAGACCTGCTAATTCATATGCCTTGCTATTTTCTTCTCGGCCGATCTGCTCTACTCCTATGGCTTGGAACTTCTTGATCTCTCCTTTACCAAAGCTTGATGCTTTTCCATTCTGTCATCTTTGGCTTTATATTCCCCTGACACTTGGTTCACCACTAGTTTTGAATCACTATAAACCATCAGATCGGTTGTACTCATACACGAGGCGCTTTTCATGCCGGCCAGCAATGTTTCATACTCAGCTTCGTTGTTTGATGCAGGGAACCCCAGTATGATGGCGTGCTCAATCATAAGACTGTCTGGAGAGATTAAAACAACTCCTAACCTGACTCAATGTCGGTTTGATGCCCTTTCGACGAAAAGCTTCCACATTTCGCCAACGAATAACTTCCAACAGTTTTTCAAATCTTGAGAGTTCTTTAATTCTGGAGTTGAGAAGATTTCCTCGCGCAGCTTCTTTGAATGTATTTCGAACTCGCTGGTCGGCCACCCAACCGTTTCCTCTTCAAGCTCCTCTTTGCTACTTTGCCACTCTACTACTTGTAATATTGCCTCACTCCCTGACAGTGCGGCGTTGGGTACAACGAATTGCACTATTGACCTAAAGGCGCACTATTAGGCTGAGCAAATGGTGGCAAAGGTTCATTTTGGTGCAAAATGGCTATTGGCCGCACTGTCTCCACGTTGATCGATCTCTCTTGTTCGGTTGCTTGAGTCAGGTCGATCGGGAAAACTGAGTGAGTTCTAGGGGAGAATTCAGCCACAAAATCTTCTAAAGCATGTGCCTTAATTGCGGTCCTAGGCTAGAACTTAATGTTGTATTTCCTTAGTTCTACCGTCCATTTCAAGATAAGGCTCGAAAAGTCTGCCTTCTCAAACAACACTTTCAGTGGGAATTCTGTTAGCACCATTATTGTATGAGCGTGAAAATAGTGTGCTAACTTTTTGGATGCCATCATACGTGCCAAAGCGAGTCTCTCTAGGGGTAGGTACCTCGATTCTATAGGGAGCAAAGTTTTGCTCACATAAAAAATAGGTAGATGTTGTATGCCTTTAGTCCGGACGAATACCATGTTGACCGCATGTTGAGAAACGGCTAGGTAAAAGAAAGCTCTTCGCCGGGCTTCAGTGTCGCCAAGAGTAGAGTGGAAGGTAAGTATGCCTTCAAATCTGCCAGAGCTCGGCCGCATTCTTCGTCCCAAAAGAACTTGGATTTTAGAGATTGGAAGAAAGGCTTGCAATGATCTGATGACCGACTAATAAATCTATTAAGCGCGGCTGCCATCCCGGCAAGATGTTGCACGTCTTTTGTTGAATTTTGCCGTTCTAACTCTTGTATTGCTTTTATTTGGGAGGGGTTTGTTTCTATTCCTTAGTTTATCACCAAAAATCCTAAAAATTTCCCCGACCCCATGCCGAACGTGCATTTGGATGAATTCAAGCACAGCTTGTGACGCTTAAGGATTTCAAACATTTCGGCCAGGTCACCCAGGTGATTAGATTCAACCTTGCTTTTGACCACCTTGTCGTCAATATAGGCCTCCATTGTTCGGCCGATTAAAGTAGCGAACATCTTGATGATCATTCTTTGAAAGGTTGCCCTCGCGTTCTTCAATACCGAAAAGCATGACCTTGTAGCAATACAACCCTTTTGGGATCGTAAAGGAAGTGACCTTTCGATCTGGTTCGTACATGGCTATCTGGTGATAGTCGCGGTATGTGTCCAAGAAGCTGAACCTCTTATGCCCGGCGGTAAAGTCCACCAACTGGTCGATTCTAGGTAGTGGAAAGCAGTCTTTGGGGAAAGCTTTGTTGACCATCTTGTAATCGACGCAAACTCGCTACTTTCCATTCTTTTTCGGTACCACCACCGTGTTGGAAATCCATTTGGGTTAGTGTACCTCTTGAATTGCCCTTGCTTCCAACAAGTTTTTGACCTCATCTGCAACCACCTCGGCGTGGTGGAAGGCTGATCACTGAGTTCGTTGTATGACCGGTCGAGTGTTCAGAAGATGTTGAGTTGATGACAAATGAAGCTTGGATCAATGCTAAGCATATCGTAAGGCGTTTAAGCAAACACTTCCATGTGAGAAATCAACAAGTTCACAATTTCCAACCGTTCTTTGCTAGACAAGGACGATTCTAGCAGAAAGAACTTGCTCGGATCATTTTCATCAATGCGGACCTCCACCAAGTCCTCCACAGCCTTCTCTTTGGCTTTCCTACCAACGTCATCCAAGACTTCTTTATCCTCCGGTCCTTCAATCATCTAGACAAAACCTTTAGCAGCTCGGTTGTCGTTCACCTCCACGAAGCATTGCTTCGACATGACTTGGTCTCCCCAGACTAACTCTATCACCCCGACTGTTGAAGGGAAGCGCATCACTTGATAGTAAGTTGATGCCACTGCTTGCACAACGTCCAACAATCCTCGCCTAAGGATTAGGTTGTAGGTGGAAAGCACCTTCAGCATCCAAAACTCAACTTGCTTGGTGACCGAGCCAACTTTGACCGGCAATATGATTTTGCCCAACGGCCATTCCGGTTGCGAATTAAAATCGACCAAAGGAGAAGTTGTTGGTGCCAAGTCTTTATCCTCCAACTTCGGCTGCTTGAAGGCATCAGAGTGTATTATCTCGACCGAACTACCTTAGTCAATCAAAATCCTTTTGATGTTGAAGTCTTTGACGTGCAAGATGACAACTAGCGCGTTATTGTGAGGATTCTGGATCCTCTCTAAGTCTTTGCTTGAAAAAGTCATCACATCTTTTACCTCAGTTCTTCCTTTCTTGATGGTCGGTTGGACGGACAGCACCTCCCTCGTGTGTCCCGCTTTTTTAATCATCCCCATGAGTTCGCATACCCGTGTTGGATCAATGATCCCATAGATCACATTGATAATTCCTTATGGGGAGTATCTAGGATAGCCAGGCCATTAGGCTCGGCCTACACTTGCGGCACCGCCCTTACGCCGCCATCGATGTATTGATCTAAGTGTCCTGCTGCCACTAATTCTTTAAAGTGCTATTTCAAAGGCACGCAATCTTTTGTGCGGTGCCCCCTCTCATTGTGGTAAGTGCAGCGGTATCTCGGATTGAACCCCCTCTGAGCATCCTCCAGCTTGGCTGGCCATCTAACGTATACCTTGTCACATATGTCACTAAGGATGCGATAGATCGGTATGTTGAAAACCGTGGTGATGCTGGTTCGCGCTTTCAAATTTTTTTTTGGCATTGTCCTCATCATTGAGGGGATTGCTAGCCCAATCATTGTTACAATTAGGGGTGCTCGCGGTTTGGTTTTGAACGATTCAGTTTGCAGTTTGGATCTGCCCGCATACATCGTAGTGCAGGTTGCGGTTTGTGCTGATAGGGTTCGCGGATGTGTGGGAGGTTACGGGCGATTTGCGGATTGGACTTTTTAAAAAAAAATATTTTTGAGCCTTTTTTTTTCCCGTTTTATAAATATTTATTTTGGGCCTTTTCCCTCAATTTTCTAAAATGCTCAACATTAATAATTAATGAATTAAAACTTATAAAATTAAAAACACAACATAATCAATTCCTAATACAAGCAAATCATTCAAAATCCTAAACTTTTAAATAAAATCATAAACTAACACGAGCACATCTTTCAAAATCCTAAATTAAATCATCAAAATCATTTACTACACAACAATACAATTAAAGTAAAATCATTCAAAATCCAAAAATATCTAGGATAGGGTGAATGAAATCAATGGTCTTGTGGGTGCGGGTCAAACCCGCAACCCACCCGCAATCCGAAATAATGCCATATTCTAAACTACATCCGTCCACAATGTGTTTTTGAAACCACTCATTTGTATGTGGATCAGTTCGGGTTGGATGGTTCGGATAACCCTATGCCCAGCCCTAGTTACAATTCTTGTTGCAGTTTGCACTGCGGCTCTGCTCTCTTCCGTGGTTGTCCAGACGGTTATCCTCCTATCCGACTGCATGAACTTTCCCAGCCACCCTTTTGTCTGCCACTACCAGATTTGCCTTCACGGCATGGTTTTGAAAATCGGATAGGACCGGCCGATTCGACCGGTTGAATTGTCAACCGGTCGAGGTTCCTGTCCGAATATACCCCCTGAACCGTTCCAACCTAAAAACCGGTCTACTTAGAGAGAACCGAAAAAATTGACAGTTGGACCGCCGAACCGGGTGACCCGAGGAGGGGTCAAGCGAACTGGCCAGGTTGAATAAATTAAAAATTTTGAATTTTTTTTGATATTTTCTAATTATTTTTTTATTCTTTCTTTCTTTCTTTCTTTTCTTTCTTTCTTATTTTATATGTATATATATATAATATATAAGAAAAATTTAATTATAAACTCTCTTTCAAGGGTCTCCTCTTGTGAGGAATCCCATTGAGAGCTTGAAATTATTGTGAAAGTCTCTACTTATTTATAAGAAAAAAATTCTTCCACAAAAACTCAAAATTTATGTGGGATTCAATCAAATTTATAGGAGGGAGACTTGAAATTTTGATATCCCTCCAAATTTTTGATCTTCTTTCAATCAAATTATTTAAATTAAAATCATATGGAAGGAATATTAAATATTTGGTTTCCTCTTTCAAAATTAAAATTAATAATATTTTAAAATATATTATTATATTTTTTAGTAAAAAAATATTAGGAAAAATATTTAAGATAATTTAATATATATTTTTTTAATTTATAATTTTATTACTTATATTTTTATTTGAATATAATTTTAATATATTTATGCCGTCACGGTTCGATTCTATTTCAACCCGACGGTTGAACCGATGACCCGTCCACCCGATTACTTTTTCGGTTCGCTCACCGATCTGGTTTTTAAAACATTGCTTCACAGGAGTTGTGGTCGCGTCATCTTCAACTCTTATGTGTTCGTTGATTCTTTGCATTAACACCTTCATCGTTGTGAGCTGATTCATTGTAAGCGAGTCCCTCAGTCTTTATCTGACTGGTAGACCACACTTGTATTGGGTGATTGCTAGGTTTTTAGGTTACTCATGGATCTCGTTGAAGGTTTCCCAATATCGGGCATTGTATGCCTTTAGCAAATTGCCTTGCTCCATCTTTACTCCTAAAAGGTGGTCAACTTCCTTTGGTGTTTTCGTGTTTGTCTTAAATCTGGTGACAAACACTTCCGCTAGCTGTTGTCAACTCTTGATGCTTTCCTCCGACAACCTCTCCAACCATTTCAGGCCCAACTCGCACAGACTTGATAGGAAAATAAGGCACATCAAGGCATCATTCCGTCTGTGCCCAACCATGACTTGGCGATAGTGGTTGACGTGCACGTACGGATTAGTCTTCCTGTCATAGAGTTTGAACTTTGGCTGGTAGAAGCGGGCGGGAAGGGGCATGTTCTCGATCTTAGGGAAAAAGGGGTGGCGATTAGTCTCGCCAAGTCTCTGTTTGCAAGCACGTGCACCATAACACGTGGTGGTGGCATTACGACCTTTTCGCTGCCAAGAAATCGAGGGGCCAATCTCTGCAACGCCGGCACCCTTTGGGCTTCCCGCCGGTGTGCCTTCTCCGCCTAGACATTCCTCAAGTCCTTCGAACAAGCGGAGTATGAATGTTTGGACGTCGTCGACGGGCGTGAGGGGAGGTAACTGCTGTCTTGAGTATAAGACTTCTCTACCCTTGACATAGAGCCGCCGGTTCTGTAGCTCCTACTTACAAAGAGTGTAGGCGTCACTCGCCTCCTTTGGTCGCCGAGCAACGAGGTCAGGCGCCCTTACTGTGGTTTTCCATTCTAGCGACGCCCTTTCCTTTTTGCTGTGGCTTGATGGCATCTATCTCCCCCGCCATCCTTTGGATAATGGCGTCCTGGTTCCTCAATCTACTCTCCAGGAGTTGAACATGTGACCCTCTCTGTCGCCTGCACCCTTCAGGGCTCCGTGAATGCTCTGGGCTCCTTGTGCATTTTTCTTGCACATCTCTGGGCAGCCCAAGTGTGGAAGTCTCCAGACCTGCCATCGGCAGGATAGAGGGCAAGTCTTCGTGCCTCTTAACGGACTCAGGTGATACTCCATCGATTGTGGACATCAGAAGGTCATCGTTGTTTGCCATTGAAGTTGATCAGAAAAGTTTGGATGACAAGGTTTTGTTTGTCGGTTTCCCATTGACGGCGCCAATTGTACGGGCAAGAAATATTCGACACGTCCGTACTCGTTGCGCCCAAGCTTCAGATTGCTCCGAACGGCATCTTGCTTCTTGAAACACAATGAAGGTGAGCTACTCGGCGGGTGTTTTGCCGGAAAACTCCTGCGACGGTCAAACTAGCTCCTTTAGATATAGAGAGTAGCGAGAGTGAATAGTGCAAGTTTGCTTAACCCTTTCCTGAGTGAAGTCGTGCGCCTTATCTAGGCCGTTGCCTTTCTTTCCAAGGTTGTGCGCGCACTACTTTTGTTGTCCTTTGCTGGACGCGTGGTTGTATTGCCCTCCCTTTTCCTAACATGTGTGTACGGGCGAGAAATATTCGACACGTCCGTACTCCTTGCGTCCAAGCTTCTTATTGCTCTGAACAGCGTCTCGCTTCCTAAAACACAATGAAGGTGAGCTAACTGGCAGGTGTTTTGCCGGAAAATCCCTTTGACGGTCAAGTTAGCACCCTTGAGAGATAAGAGTAGAGAGAGTGAATAGTGCAAGTTTGCTTACCGTTTCCTGAGTGAAGTCCTGCACTTTATCTAGGCCGCTGCCTTTCTTTCCATGGTTGTGCACGCAATACTTTTGTTGTCCTTTGCTGGATGTGTGGCTGTACGGACATCTCTTTTCCTTACATGTGTGCACATCAATACTACCAAAGAGCATTGGCCAAACCGCCAAACGGTATTGACACATACTTTGAGCGGATTGCTCTCCTTACTCCATTGGGCCACTTGGAGTGGTCTTACCGAGCCATCACTTCTAGCACAATTTCACTTCTGCTATCCTCAACCATAATAACTCTGACCGTTCTTATACCGAGCTAACCTAGGTCAGTCTCTCTAGCTGATTTCACAACTCGGTTGAGCCCTTCAGGGCTTTCCGTTCTCAGGTCGATTTGTGGTTGTTCTTTCATAGCTCGGTCAACCCTTTTGCTCGTCATCCTAGCAGCCTTCCGCATGTTAGCTTGGCCAATATCTTCAGCTCAGTCCTAGATAGCGAACTCAATCTTGACTTAGCCCAGGCCATTACCGAAGCGTGGGCACAACCCAGCACATGGCCCAAACTTACAAGATAGCTCAGTCCAATTCTTTGGCCTACACAATAGTCTGGTCGTTTGGTCGAGCGCAATGGCCCGCGTTGCATTTAGGTCGGCCCATTGTTTTTTGCACAAATTCCCCTCTCACCATCTCTTGAACAGAAAAAAAATTATCATTTGTTATCAAGAATATTTTATCGATATATCTGTTAGAGAAAACATGCCCGAAATGTATATAATTTTAGATTTGACATTTTAATTTTCCCTTGAAACCATCGTCTGTCAAATATTTTTGGCTGTTTGAACGGGGGAGATAGGTCAGACTTAGAATGTTAGGATCACGCAATTTGATTTATTACTGAAGTTTATGTTTTATATGATTGTTCCCCTATTAGCAGTCACGTCTTCTATAATAGTACTTGGTACATGACTGGCAATGGCTTCTCTGCAATTGGAAAGTTTCTATTGCTCCAAGATGTCACTACCACATCACCTAAGTACAAAAGTAATATGCATTATATAAGCATGAGGCCACTCTCATTTTAGCAATTAGCTTTTGGAGTTGAGTTTTATCCAAAACTGTGTCACATGGTATCAGAGCCAAAGTAGCAGGAATGGGTAGGGTGTGTCCCTAACTTGCACGCTGCAGGTGTTGCCAAGTGAACACACTATGTGTGACGGAGGTGCAGTGAAGTTCCACATCACCTAGGCACAGAAGTAATATACAGTTTATAAGTGTGAGGACACCTTCACCTTAATAGCTAGCTTTGGTGTTGAGTTCTACCCATAACCGTGTAACTACCTACCTCCACCATGAAAATTTGGACATGATTGTGTATGGGGAAAGGCACTTCAATGTTGCATGCACGATTTCTTCAGTGATATGATTATCAGTTTGTAACATGATGTGGCATGCTTCATTTAGATACACGATCGGTTTGAGACTTTCTGATTGTAGAGGAGCTGAATCCAGTTACTTGTCACATTATTAGTTCTTTTGTATATTCCAATAACTAAAAATGATCATCCTTTGCACATTACAGAAACAAAGTGTTCTTCATTGGCCAGAGCCGAGTCGGGAGGTGTAAAAGATCCAATAAACGTTGGTGCCGTAAATGCCAGAACAGAAACCAGGAATCAACAGGAACCCTTTAGCAATGGTGTTGCAAAATCTTCCGTTCCTTCAACTACTGCTTCAAATAATGACCTGCTTTCAAAGATTCCATCCGCAGAAAACGGGGATGTAAAATCAAAGACTGAGAAAGAGACATAGAAAGATTTAGTAAGGAAGATTCATCCACAGGTATGTTACTGCTTCTCTGTAACATTAGGCCATTGTTGGCTTGCCTTCGATGCAGCAGCAAGATTATATTGAGCCCGCTCATTAGAACTGACCAGGGTCTGATCCATTTCTTACATAAGTTTTTAACATATATTTTTATCAATTTTCCGGCCTCAAGTACAGTTCTTTTTAACAGTTTGTGTAGAATGTGGAGTCATAAAAATGCTCAATATATTGTTAGATGTCAATGAGTTAATGATCATTTTAGCTTGTATCGCTGAATTCTAGGTCGACCATTTATCTATTTACATCATTGAGAAATAAAGAGCAATTTTCTAGAATTCCTTGCAAGAGTAATTTGGAGTGGTCTCTATTTTATTATTATTTTTTGTTTTTATGCTTTTGTTTGGATGCTGATCATTTCTCTTAGATGAGATGTTACACACCCTTTTATATCTCAGAACACTTATTTGTTTGCTTTCCTTTGGATACTGATCAATTCTCTGTAAACAAAATGTTCTATACCCTTCTTTATATACTGGTGAGAAATTTGTGTTCTTGTCATTCATAATTTCATACTTTTAGGGCATGTTTGATTAATAAGATTATATTATAGGATTGGGATTGTAAGTTCATGAACTCACAATCCCATATTTGATCATAAATTTTATTAATCAGATTACATGTACGGCGGACATTCAATCAGACAAAATTAGCAAATTTTTAATATTGGTTAAGGACAAAAACAAAACGAAATGAATACATAATAAATGGTTATCTCATTAATTTAATTGGATAACTAATCTTACATTAATTTATGGGATTATTAATCCTTTCACTATTAATCCTGTTAATTAAACGAGGCCATAATGTATGATGTCCTTTTTGTTTTTGGCAGTAGGGTTTTACAGTCTTAGTTCTCATCTTCCAATTTTATTTTTCATATTGAATTGATTTGCTAGTTCCATTTGACAGTCGTAGGAAAAGAATAACTACAAATAAATTCTCAGGTATAGCCATGATTTTATGTTGTAAAATGCCATTTATTTTTACAAAGAACATAGTGATAACTTAATCGAATTCATCTTATAGCAAAGAAAACATTCAATTTGACAAATCTACGGTGAACATTTTCTCTATTCATAAATGCATTGAATTAAACATTGTTGATTAATGTTTGAAATCTTGAGACAACGGTGGCTGCTAAATTCTTCAGGTTACATGGGAAGTAAGTATTGACAAAAAGTTTAGGATCGCTTGCATCGGGCGCCAATCTTGTGTTTTGATTTGTTTGATTTGTTAAACTCATAATTCTGTTGTCATTAAGGTTGTAAGCAAATTGCTTGGTTTCATTTATTGAAAGAATTATTTTGAGAGGTAGGTGTTTCATATTCTTATGCTCCGTTGTTTCAACAAAAAAAATTTTCCAACAACAAAAAAGTTTTACAATTTTTTTTTTTTGTATATGTATCCTTGAAACTAATGTCCTAGTTATTGTATTAGTGGTGGTTAATGGCAGAGCCAAGAAATTAAGATAGAGGGGACACTTTATAATTTAATTTTTTTTTTTTTTTTATGATCAACAATAAAATAATAATAATAAATTTAAGTATAAAAATTTAATTATTCGTTATTAATAGTAACTAATCAAAATTCTATAATAATATGGAATAATTTGGCACGCAATAATAATGTAAGTATGCAATTTTAGCTAAAAAATTACGAATTAATTTTTTTTTTTATTTTAAAAAATAGAAACAAATCATTTATAGCACTAAGATATGAAAAATATTAGAGAGATAGTATTGATTATAAAGATATGTTTTGAATAGAAATTATTAGATAATCTCAGAATATTATGTAGTGTTGCTGACGTGGTGCTTCCGATATAAGAAATCACAACTCACACCAAGTGTGATTCACCTATTGTTTTCCAACTATCTAACAATAATGAGTTATTATGATCCGTTCATAAAATTTCATATCATATTATTGTTTTAAACCACCACATACATGGTGCTCAAAGAGTACCAAATAACTATCTATTGTGAACAATGAAAAAAAAAAAAAACCTCGCCAAAGAGCACAAGTGAGAGGATACATTTTATATATGAAAAGAAAAAGTTCAAAATTGAGGGGGGAGGAACGCCGACGGGATGGAGGTGGTGGTGGGGCATTGGTCAGAGTAGTGGCGGTGGCAGTGATAATGTTTGTAATAGGGTGGTGGTGGTAGCAATGGAATAGTTTTCGAAAGTTTTATATTTGACTCTCACAAGATGACATAATGGGCTAGTTAGAGTTTTCTGTTATGAAAACATAAAGAATAAAAATTGGGGAAAAATGAATTGAGCAGTCTGATTAAGTTTATTATTAACTACAGTTCATAAACTAAATGTGACGGGAAAAGAAGAGAAACAAAGGGTATAAATCCAAAAAAGTTGCAAGTTATATTCTCTTTTTTGGGGGTACATCCAAGTTACACTATCAAATCAACAAATTGCAAGTTTTCATCCTTACAAAATGAATGAGAGAATGTCCAACTATTAAGTTCTAAATTTGTTATACAGTTTTGTTACTGTCACAAATTAATTTATCAAATACTCGCATGCGTGGAACCTATAGCTTCCAATCCACCTCCACTCTCACCCTATCAACTTTGCATGTTGCCCTTTCTGGCCAATTCCTAGTTTCAATTACCTTTTTTTGTCATTCCCTAACACCTTTCCATCGTAGCTTGCCCCTCTCTAGCCCATCCCCATTACCATTCATTCATTTTTAACCTCTTTCCAACACTTGTCGCTACCACCCCGGTCTATTACTAGCCTCTTAAGAGGGGGAGATCACAAGGGAAAGTTGGAGAGGAGGAGATGGTTGAATCTAAAAGAAGGGAGAGATAGTAGATCATGATGAAATTTGGGAGAGGATACACTAGGTTGTGCACTAAAGCTGAGGGAGGCTGGGGAGGTTAGTTGCCAGAAGTAAGTAGGAGATGATAAGAGTCCAAAGAATTGAGGGAATATAGTTGAGATTTTGTGTGTGTGAAAAAAACAAAAAACAACAAAAACAAAAAGCAAAGAGGAATAATTTAGTGGGTGAAAATCCAAAGTAATGAGAGATCGAACGAAAAGTAAGACTATTTAACAACACTCAAAATAATTGTGCCACTTTTGGACAATGAAAGGGATTTCCATGTAACAAGACTCAAATTCTCTTTCTAAAAATTTAAATAAAAAAATCAAATTCTTAACTTCTTATATTCTATTTGATTTATTAAAATAAAATGAAATAGAATAATTGTTTTATTATAATTTTTATTCTAGCTAGCTCACTAAAAAATTATAGGATAAATTATAAATACACTGCTTGAAATTTGCTTAAACTACAAATTGCTCTTGTGATTTAGAAAATTACAAATACCCTCTTGTCAAAAAAATTTATTTAACAAAATTAATTAAAAAAATAAAATTCATAATTTCTCTCCAATACAATAATAAAGTTACTTTTGAAACATGTTTTTAACATCATTAAAAATTGTTAATTAACTTGATGATTTATTAATAAAAGTGACGATTTGTTATGAAATTAAAAATTTCAAGGGTTGGAATGTAATTTCCAAAACCACAAGAAACAATTAGTATTTTGAGCAAATCTCAAAATGTGTATTTGTAATTTATCTAAAATTATATAAATATATATACATATATATATATATATATATATATTACAAACAGAACCATCATATTCTGTATGAGTTGTCATTTCATTTCACTCTATTTCATTTTAGTCAAGCAAACATTCGTGAGTTGTAGAAATTCCATCCAACTGATGTAACCTCAATTGGTTGAAAAAAGGATTATATAATTATGAATATACCACATACAACTTTCTTTTAGATCATACACTAACAAAATCACATAGTTTGAAAATCTTCCAATTGAAAATATATTATTCAAAAATCAACTTTTGAATATAGAGCCGAACCATGAAGTTTTGTTTGAAAGTCCATTTCCGACTCATAATTTTGTTAAAGCTGATATTGAAACTAAAAAATATATATGAACTGAAAGAAAATAATGTGTGAAAATAGAACACACTAGTAATTCAGACATTTGCCAAAGTAGCAACAACATACTCATTTAAAATACTTTGTAGAATCCTAACTCCTTGTAACTATATAATTGAATTGAAGTAGTAAACTAACTTACACAAATGACTCTCAACTCAATTGAAGGTCTAACTCAGTCATCAATAATAACAGGTTACAGAGGATAGAATAGCCAAGGATGGGAACTACACATTTTGTGAAACTTATTCATCTAAAATTTTATGAAATACCAAGCCAGCAAATTATTAGCACAATCAAGCTATAAATATTCTCAACAAAAAACACTATGCTTGAGGTCTTGACAGGCCTAGAATTATTGCCTAAAGCCGTGACCTTGAAGCCGGAGATGCTGAAGCAGGTGCACTCTGCAGAAAATGGTTGCTTGTCATAACTCAGAACATAGATTATATATATGTAAAAATGGGGAGAGAGAGAGAGAGAGATATTTCAGTGCTCTAAAATGTAAATTATGAGAACCAGTTAGAAATAACAGTGTTTGTATAATCCATGTGTTTTTTGGACTTGTATGCCTGGGTTAGGAGAGGTTCTATTCGTCCACCACAAAAATTCTCAGCTCTTCACACCATTTTGCCGTTTAGATATTAATTTCCAAACAAAAATGAATTGCTCAGATATATCAAAACAACTGATTATTGTTCTGAAGTTGACATCTGTGGAAGCTGATATCTGTGGCCCAAATTGTGTGAAGTGAGACACAGTGGTGTGCAAATAGAAGCTCACTAGTGGTAGGACTAATTTTGAGATGATAAAATTATGCTAATGCCCTTTTTCCATTTTTTTTTTTTCTTTCATTTTCTTCACACCCATTTTTTTCAGCAACCCATCACCACCTTACAACAGCCACCACCACCATTACCACATGCACTGCCACGGCAGAGCCAACACCCTTCTTCATTAACTCTATCGCAAACAATCCCATCATAGTCCCACAATCTCTCTCTGAAAGACCCCAACCCACCACCACCATTAACTGACAACACCACCACCACCACCTTCAATTCTCTCTCTCTCTCTCTCTCTCTCTCTCTCTCTCTCATCTTCATCTTTGCAATACAAACAAAACACCAATGAGTTAGTGGGTGGGTGGGTGCAATTGACATGGCAAGAAATTTGACACTCAAGTCGGCCAACCATGAAGAAGTCAAGTTTGTTTCTAAAAGATCTACAGGTAAACTAGAAAAAGAAACCCTAATTTGTCAAACTACAATAGAAAATGACATAAGCAGGAGAAACGAAATAGGTATCTGACCAGTGGTATGCCTTTCGTTGCTCTTTCTTCCAAAAACCTTGAAGGTTTATAGAATTTTCCATATAGTTCTGACCACTTCTTGAGACTTGTGTATATATGGTTAGGACCGACAGTATCAGCCCAAAATACGATGCCACCCCTGCCAACAAAAGAAACATTTATTTGACAACATTTGTATGCTAATATTTAAGCTGAACTGGATGTGTAAGCAATATTAACAGTCTACAAAACAAAAAACAAAGTATTGAAACTTTGTATTATGAAAGAGTTCAATTTTGCTAATTTTAAAATAAGTCCATAGATGAATCAAACTGTTTTCAACTCAAATTTGACTATCAAATAAATTCATATCTTTTTTCAACTCAAATTTGACTGTCAAATAAATTCATATATATTTTCACTGCTGCATCCCATGTTAGCTTAGGTCTTTCCCTTGCCCTAGCATCTCCATGAAACCTCCACCAAAAGCAGTGATGAATAAAAAGAAACACAGGAAAATAAAAATCTGGCACAGTTAGAGATGGTCTCAAAGCACTCACCGATAAGAAGGGAAACTCATTCCAAGAACAGATGCAATGTCGAGGTCTGATGCTCGAACTACAACTCCTTCATCCATGACACGACAAGCCTCATTCACGACTGGAAAGAGTACCATCTCCACGATTTCTTGATCAGTAACAGATATAGGCTGCCAGTCATATTTCAGTAGACTTGTCAGATACTCTTGAACCAAATGTAACTTGTACATTTTTGTGTTTTGTTTCATTTTGAGCAAAGTTAAAGGATCACTTGCAGATGTGAGCGAAGTATTGAAGATCATTTCATGCAATAGAAAATTTTATTTTACATTGCACAGAAGAGGTACCTTTCCACCAGGCAAAATATTGGTAATCCTTCTACACTCCTCAATAATTGGAAGCACCAAAGGATCTGGTTTTGGTTTGCTTCCCTTTTCATACAAGTAGTACCCTTTTCCGTTGTTTTTACCTAAAATCCAAGTGTCATATGAAGCCTGAAGCAATGCCCCAAAATATAAGCAGAAAAATACAATTTCTGTTATTACCATTTCGACCGTTGTTCACTAGAAGTTGAACCAAAGGAGAACGGAATGTGCGATCAGGAAATGCATCAGCAAATTCTTTCCCAACAGCAAGGGCTACGCCATATCCAGCTAAGTCCTGAAGCCTGTAAGCATAATTCAAACAAAACAAATTTTATCATTATCCATCTAAAACCCTCCATAATAGCTGAGATGCAAGGATCCATTGCGAAAGAAATTGAGAGTTGGACATCAGAGTCATGATCATCTAAAAGATTTTGAGTTTCCACATCCAGCTAAATCCTGAGTTCAGCAAATATGACAACTAATGATCACTTAATCATTCATGTAGAATCCTCTCTAAAATTCAGATACGCATGCATGCATTAAAGAAATATAAAATTGATGTATTGAGCTTTGAATAGAGTGATCATTCTATGAGGCTTTTGAGCTTCCTTTAAGGGCATAACCATGAAGATCAAGAATTTGGTCCTGACACACGTGTGAGGCACCCCCATAAACATGCTCCTAACACCTTGATTAAATGTGAAATGTACTATTGAACTAAGATTGACTTTGTATTCTCTTCATGACTCTTGGTTCCGATGTCATAGAATCGTGTCAAAAATGGTCATTGTCATAGCAAAGCAGTGCAAAATGCAAAATAACATCATAACATATGCGCCCACCCCCAAACCCATCGTTCTTTCACTCCCTTCTTTTTGGTGGTGTTCTTGAAAAGAAAGATCTTCACAGTAGAAACAACATGCTTTGTCAAATGAACATTAAGACATCAACCATGCCGATGGATACAACAATGATAAGGGAAGAAGATTACTGGAATGGGCCCATAGGTAAACCAAAACTGGTGATCAGCCTGTCAATTCTGAACGCGTCCACACCTAGATTGACCAAAAGCTGTGCGCCTTGTGTGTAGGGGAAGAAGGTTCGATTGACTGCAAAGCCAGTGCAGTTTCCCACCACAACAGGAACTTTCTTTATGATTTTCCCAACTGTCATGAGATCAACAATTGTTTGGGCAGAAGTCTTCTCCGTCCTTACAATCTCCAGGAGAGGCATCACATGAGCAGGACTGTCATTAAAAAACCAAGTTATGAATAAAGACAAAATTCCTTGCTAATAATTTTCCAGTATCAGGTACATTGTATTGATTTCACAAAACAAAATATGGACATAACATTCCATGAGTGAGGAAAGGAAATAACAATTAAGAATTTAAAGTTTCAATCGAGACTTTCGTCATTATAACCTGACTTTTCCCAACTAAAGCTCATACTACTAATTTTCATTTTCTTTCCTCCTGATGCTCTTACCGCCTTGCAATTTCTCTCAACTTCCATTATTCATTTTCATGGTCACAGATACAAGGCTAGGTTGGAGATATGGACCAGACTACTAGACAGACCAGCTCAGCCAACTGATTCTGAACAACAGGTATTTGGTTACCCAGTTTTCAAAATCAGATTTTAAGTTTTCAATTCGTATTTTTTTATTTTTAATGAATTTTTTAAATATTTTGGTCAATTTTTTTTTTCCCCCTTTTTTAGATGCATCTAATCTAGATGTACTCAAAAAGTAAAATATTTGTGAAAAAATCTTTAAAAAATTCAATAAACACAACCAAAGAAAAAATACGATTTTTTTTTGTGGGTATTTTGTAGTATGTATTGAATTTTTTTAAAGATTTCTTCGCAAATATTTTACTTTTTTAGTACATCTAGATTAGATGCATCTAAGGGGAAAAAAAAAAATTAACCAAAATATTAAAATATTTCACTAAAAAAAATTATGAATTGAAAACTCAAAATCTGATTTTGAAAATTGGATAACCAAACACATCATTTTCAAAGGATAAAATAATTAAATTTTCCTTACTTCCCAAAGGAGAACAAACAAACTTTACGGTTCACAAATATGTTTTGAAGGTGAAGGATTATGAGGTGTAGAACCTGAAAAAATGTGCCCCAATAATGCGATCTTGAGAGCTGGTCTTTTCTCCAATTACGTTGAGGTCAATAGTAGAAGTATTTGTGGCCAAAATGCAATGGGGAGGGCAGGCCTTCTCAATTTCACTGAATATTTTTTGTTTCAGTGGAACTTTTTCAATGACAGCCTGCAATGAGGAGATAGCAGAATCAAACATGTAAAACTCCTAATGAGCGAAATGTATTAATCATTGGCATCATCAATATAAAAGGGAATGACAGCTAAAGAACAAACGAGAAAATTGAAGCAGCCAAAGTTATCAAACTTTTTGAGAAGATAGAAATTTAAAAATTTTGAAGGTAACTTTCTCCTTGAGAAATCGAAACTTGATAGAGCACACCTCTATAACCATATCCACATCTCTAAATTCTGAGTAGTCCAATACACCTTTGAGCATTGAAATGGCTTTATCTGCTTTATCCTGTGCCAACTTTTTTCTTGTTACTAAGCCCCTGACATTTGCTGTAACATAATTTATGTTAGTCATAACTTTCTCATTTGCAAAATATTCAATGGTGATATGTGGAAAACAAATGAATATGAAAGAATTCCATCAAACATACCATGTATGGTGGTTTCTTTTGGTTTGGTATTTGGACTTGTAATAATATGTATCAGTACCTTTTTTTCCCGACAAGCAAAAGCATATATTCCCTTCATCCTATTTTATGCGGCATGGTTAACCACACACACAAAGGAAAGCATTTTTGAATAATAGGTTTATAAAAATTCCATTCACCTTATTTGAATAATTTTTTGGGGAATTGGGATTTTATCAAATATAAATTTGAAGAGGGTATTATGGGACAGTGATGATTGAACTTTTTGAATTTTAATAATTGGACATAAAACACAGGAAATGGGCCATTGGTTAGTGGTTATAACTCAGTCTATGGGTAATTTGTTTTCTTAAATGCATACTCATTTAAAATACAGAAGAAAAAAAAAAATTGATGTGGTTGGTACTTGAAATGATGGCCCATCAACAAAATGAAAGGCATATTACACAAATATTCAATAACTACTAGATAAATATTCAACACTAGATCAAATATGCCACGTGGAGAGGCCATAAACAAGTTTTATTTTTTATTTATTTATTTTTTTGCATAACGCAATAGATTTTTTTTTTCTTTCTTCAGCGGATGTTTTTTTTTTTTTGGCATACCGCAGTATATTTTTTTTCTTTTCTTTTCTTTTCTTCAGCCAATGTTCCACCAACAGAACGTCACACAAACCACAGAAAATAACGCTGTTCTGAGAGAGAGAGAGAGAGAGAAGTAACTACCTTCTACCATTTTTATTCCCCTCTGAAGATATTCAGAATTAACTTCCTTAAGAACAACATATATGTTGCTCAGGATTAGAGCTGTGGTTATGCCAGAGCCCATTAAACCCCCACCAATTACAGCAACTTTCTTTACAGCCCTTGGTTTGAGCCCTATATCAGTAACATTTGGTACCTGTCAAGAGTTGGACTTCAGAGATCATCATTTAGGAAGAAGATAAAGGAGCTATTGTGTGTCAAGGAAGAACAATAAACATCAAGATCCAGGGCAATGACAGAAGAGCAAGAAGGTTTGCAAAAACAAACGATAGCAATAATGAGATGTCAGTATAAGTCCTTAATTTGACAACTTGAAATATCTCTTAAGTCACATTAAAGATTACTCAACCACAATTAATTCACCCATCCAACATTTTGTTCGAGGAAGAGAAAAGAAAAGGTAAAGTCGTAAATTTAATATTAGAACAAATTTGTCAGCAAACAAACATATAAAACAGCTGAATACAAGTGATTAATATTTGAAAGGGAAACCAAATATAGTTCACAGAAAAAGATGGCAGAGAGAGAGAGAGAGAGAGAATGTAAAGCATGAGGCATCATAGTTCCATGTTACAAGATTTACCTGCCATAATCAGGATACTTGGAAATAAATAAAGCATTATCAAGTTTTACAGGATATAAGCTTGTATCGTACTTTAGAAGGAAATTTAAAGTACAGAACATTCAGAAAAAATTAAAGAATTTAGCATCATGCTTAGACCAGGTATACCATGAAGACCTATGGCTGCAACTCAAGCAGGTTTGGTCATGCTAGGGGCTTGTCCAAAGCCCAACCAAAGTAATTTTCCCAGGCCCAATCTCAAGTCAGAGTTGTCTAGACCAAGTCCCACTTAAGCTTAACTCAATGAGTTCAGATTAGGCTCAGGCTGCCCAAACCAACACCAAAAATTTCCTTGTAACATACATTGACCCAAAAAGTTACTGTAGTTGTGATTGATTTCTCTTTAATTTGACGCAAGTTTTTAGGCACCAAACAAGAAATTAACTGTAGTGATGATTGATTTCTCTCTTTTGCCTATTTTGCAATGCCCACACATACATATGTAAAACACCTACCTAGTGGATTGTTTGGGTTATTTAACAACAGCTGCGACATAATATTTACGCATCTTACCAGAGACGGACAAGAAACAGATGTCAAGTGGTTCTGGTGCCCACCGAAACCACATATTAAACCAAGTATTTGAACCATAACAACAAACGTAGCTGAAACAAAGTAACACGGAGCCAGACCAATTCTAACCTAAGTTAGGCGAGGTTGGTCAAGCAAAAGATTGCCATCAAAAGCAAAGACTAGTAGGTCAATAATTTGTGCATCTTAAAGCTCCTGGCATCTGTGCTTTTGCAAAATAAACAAGAGAGAAGCTCAAGCAATATTTTATGTTCTACTTCTAACCCAATGAATCTAGTAAATTAATTACAATTTTTCATTCAAGGCAATTAAAGGACATGTTTCCTGGTGGTACAAAATAGAAAACTGTTGGATAGCTTGATATATACTTTGTTTGGCCCATTTCCTAACAGTTCAAGCTTTTGCGACAGTTGGTGACTGAACAAAAACTAATCACAATAAACATAGCAAAACTCATGCAGATCCTACAATAGATCTGCAAACAAGCATATCATGAGTGCAAATAAAGAATTCACCAAATCCAATAGTGCGACAATCTTGGACAGTCCTGAATAAACCAAGGGATTGTTTTTCTTATTCTCATTTATTTACATTGTTTTTGGGTTTCTTTCTTTTTTTCTTTTTTATTACTATTATTATTTAATAATAATAATGAATACATCCATCAAGAATAGGCAGTGCATCCATTACATGAACTATTTACCTTTACCGTTGCACGTTGAGCAAAAAAAACATTAACAAGGCCCCTTGAAGTATCATATAAGACTAGCTCTTTAAAAACTTTGGCCTCCTGCAAAAAGCATTTTGTAGCATATTAGATTGTACATGTTCAATAAGTAACTGTTGAGAAACAAACTAAAAAGCCACTTCTAATAAAAACAAAGCATGGTTCCTCACATATGACGCATTGGAAGTCCCTAAAGAATAAAAAAAATGTTTACTAAATGGTGTACAACAATTTATTAGCATTGAATTCCAATATGAAGAAATCCACAAACTCTATACTATAAGATAGCACCATTAATATTCTTTTCTACAAGGAAAACAATTTACACATGAAAACAAGATTACCTTCAAAACCCCATTATACCCTCCATGAACAATGCCTTCCTCAATCACATCAATGCATGCCTGGTGCTGAGGCATATTTGGAGCAGTCTGTTTGGCTTGTTGTCTTGCGACTTTCAATATCTCACGTGATTCAGACAAGGAACTAAGCTTGTCTGTCCTGTGAAGGGAACGCATCCAAGGTTTGCGTCTCTCCACAATATCTAGAGCCCACAGCCGAGATACTCTCAACAACTCTTCAGCAGACACCAAGGCATCAATAAGACCTAGCTTCTTCCCTTCTTCAGATGTAATTGATTTAGACAACTGCAAAGATTATTTGTAATAGTGGAATAACATTAGCCCCAACAAAACTGGCTCACTTATAAACTAAAGTTGATAGGGGAAAATATAGCCCAAAATCAAAGGTTTTACCCATCAAAATATATACATACTGAACAAGTAAATGGTTTCAAATTTCCAACAGCATATTTTGCAAGTTAGATCGTAATCTTTCCATTTTTATTTTTTTTTATTTTTTATTTTAAGATTTAGAGAAAAATGGAATCTTCTGGTGGAGAATTCAACTAGAAGTTGTAATTGAAGACCAGATGTGTATTTGATCCCACCCATTTCAAAATTGAATTACAAATTATATCCTACTGTGCACAAGCAAAAAGTTCACAAACAATTTAAACACACTATCCAGGAAATCAAATCCATGCAACAAAAATTTGAACAAATACAGTGAATCAATTCAAAAAACGGTCATTCCTTTTGAATTTGTACAATCAATAAACAAACCCTTCAAATGCGTTGAATGAAAACATTTTCTACTCTATAAAGAATCTTTATGCATAAATGCACACAAATAAGAACTTAGATAAACTGGCATAAGATGTAAGTTATGGGTTCTGTAAGTTTTTTTTTTGTAAATGTAATTTTCAAAGTTATGATACAAAATTTACAACATAGAAAAATCTTCAACTAAGTTTTACCTGAGAAACAAAGGAAGCTGCAGTAGAGGAAATCAATTGTCAAGCACAATGCTAAACACACATGGAAAAATGTTGCATGATTGAGGTACCAAATAATGCCTGATAGATCCATGGGTAATATATGATAGAAAGCAAGTGAATTGGGCATACAACCCACTGAATCTACTCAACTTGAATGTTGATTACACAAAACTTCATGTCAACTGAGAGTTGACATGTTAAATTTTGTAAGACTTGTAATTTCCCTGAAGCATGAGTACAAAATTGTAGACAATGTCATATTATGAGTGTGTATAACAATATATAATTTGCTACAAACAATAACACATCATTTTACTGATTTATCTCTAATTCTTTTAACCAAGTCGCAATGAAGAAGAAGAAGAATGCAATGTTCATGGAAGAGAATGTATGCATGAATACAAACATGGAGTTCCATCTACAATATTTGTAGGACTTTGAACATCCAAACCAAGTCAAATGAGCTGGAAGGTATGCAAATAGAATGCATGGTGTTTAACAAATTCATCATGAAGTGATACAAATCCAATCCTCATGGAAAAGAATGCATACATAATTACATGGAGTTTCATCTAAGATATTTGTAGGAAATTTAACATCCTTACCAAGTTGAATGAGATGGAAAGCTTACCAGCATCATTTCAACAGCCTTTGACAACCCTACAAGCCTTGGAAGACGCTGTGTTCCTTACAAAGGAGCCATGACATTGTTAAACAGTCAACTTTCTAATCATTTCAATCCAACTAAATGGAGTCACAGAAACAAAAATCAAATAGCAGATATACCTCCAAACCCAGGCAGAACACCAAGTGTCAGCTCTGGCAAGCCAAGTTGAGCTTTTGGTGCAGCAATACGTGCATGGCATCCCTGCATAAAGTTAATGACAGGACACATCAAGCAAAGAAAAGTAGGGAAAATGCTTGACCTCGACAGAAACCACAAACCATTGTCAACTCTAAGCCACCTCCAAGTGCAAGTCCTTCTATGGCAGCAACCGCAGGCTTCTTGGCATCTGAGATCATGAACGTGAAAATATGAAAGAAGTCAAAGTATGATTGGCGCTAAGAGAGTACTAGAAAAAAAATTAGGAACTCAAGAAGAAAATAATAATAATAATAATAATAATAAGAAACGTTTTTCTCTGATAAACTTCAAAACTTAAGATGTTGTAAGGACCTTCAATTGTGTTAACCACAAGATCAATGGATACATCCGGTAGAATAGAGATATCCCCTGTCAAACCGAACAAAAGAGTTCATTCTCAGTTTTCAAGTCCAGAATAAAAATTTCTGCCCGCTCAACTGCATAAAGTAAAGGCAATTAAACCATACCAGTCTTGTGAACGTTTTGGAAAACATTGATGTCGAAGCCACCAGAAAATTTCCCAGCATTGCCTTGAAATTAAGTTAAAGAGAAACAAATTCAGTGAGAGTCTACAAGCAACAGCCATGAAATCACTCTCTTTAAACATGAATACGCAAACAAACATACTGGTAGATTCAAATATTCATACAACACTAGGGAGGAACCAAAGATCATCACCGCAAATACCATGAATTCAGATAATAAACACTTTCCGACACAGACACGGATACAGATATGATGATTTGAAAAAAATGAGGACACGAACACATTGGGGACACAAAAGTAAAAAAAATAAAAAAAATAAATATTGTTATGTATATTTTTATTTGCTATCTAGATTAATATACGTCGACAAACAAACAAAATTAACACAAACTTACACTAATACAATATTTGAAAACACAACAGATTTAAATAATTAATAGATCTATCCCTGGCATGTCCTCTGTGTGTCCCTAGTGTGACCTCAAAAAACAAACTAATTAAATAAAGATACATGTCAGCTGGCATGTCCAGTACGTATCCGCCGTATTTCCACCATGTTTGACACTGCTGCGGCGCCTGTTTTGGAATGTCCGTGCTTCATAGATAGGCTGGATTTTATTTTTTTATTTTTTTCAGGGTATACTATAATAGTTGTATATGAATAATGAAAACACAATTAAGTTAATGATTTCTACAAAAAAAAATTACACTGTTGGGTCACAAAGTTACAGATAACACAGATATAGTTACAGGAAAGCAGACAAACTAGCACAGCTGCACAAGTCTTCATGTCAATTACACTAATGCTCTTTGTTTAAGTTTAACCAACCAATGAGGATATCACATGCTCATCCAAAAAATTAAAAAAAACCTGGTTGAATAGGTGATGACAAACCCTAGCCACCTTTTGAATCCAAAATTTAGAAAATCAAAACCCAGTCTGAAATATCAATAAAATGAATTTATGCTACCAATCTGAGTAAAGATCCAGACTATAACAAACATTTTCTTAAGACTCTGTTTATAAGAAAACTTACTGCAGAATACTTATGCAAGTATAAGGAATAGTGATAATCACCATAAATGGGATTGTTAGGGGGAGGGATAAACCTAAACTGATATGGAATGCACAAAATGATATGAGCATACAGCCACTGTTGACAGAGCAGAATAGCCAAAAAAGAGAAGAAAAAAACAAAAGAAAGGGGGAAAATAACAGTGCAGTGGGGTCAGAAAAATTATTTACAAAAAAGTGATAAATATTATAAATATATTATTAATAATTAAAATCATATATTTTTCATTAATGTATAATAATTTTTAAAAACTTCCACTGAAAAAAAATGGGGAATTTCATATCAGTGTAAAATTTGAAAAACAATTACAAATTAGTGGTGAACTTTATCAATATTAATAATTAAAATTATAAACTTTTCCTTACATATGTAATAATTTTTTCATAAATTTCCTCAAAAAAAAAAAAAAAAAAAAAAAAAAAATCATATAGTGGACCCCGCTTGATTGGGACACAGGATTGGTTTGGTTTGGATTCCAATCACACCAATTTTTGGTTGGAAGTACAAACTTATTTCTAATTGCTTCATCAGCATGCCTTCAAAAAAAAACCTTCAAATTTAGTTTCTTGCAAGGGCTTGATCGAAGTAGGTTATGTCTTAGTTATTTTTCAAAAAAAAAAAAAAAATTCCATGGAAACAATCAGTATCAGTTGAGATGGCCTTAACCCAAGTGATCGGTCAGGACAATTTATTACACATCACAAACCAAAAACAAATCCAATCAAAATGCACAGAACAGAAGAACATCAAAACTCACTCCAAAACAGCTCAAATTCAAAACATACCAGTCAAGACAATAGCTTTAACATCATCTCTCCTCATCGCCTCCTCAAATTTCTCTTTCAACCCAGCGATAACTGCAACACAAAAACAAACAATTACAATAAATAGATAAATAAATAAAAATAAATAAAAACCTAGATTGAAGATGTTAGATGGACTTACTTGGGATGGCTAAAGAATTGACAGGGGGATTACAGATGGTGATGATAGCAACGCCATCTATTCCGACCTCCATGGTCACTCGAACCCCTGCCATGGACATCCTTTCAAGCGATGCAACAACAGACCTAAGCTAGGGTTTTCTAAGGAGAAGAAGACCAAGATTGGATTCAAATTCAGAACAAAAATGACAGATTAGTAAGGATGAAGAGAAAAGAAGATAGATTCATAAAAGATACACATGTAATTAGACATATATATATACACATAAAACAACCATGATACAGGACCCATTATCCCCCCCCCCCCCCCCCCCCACTCGAAAATTTGACCAATACTGGGGGTGCTGGGTCCCAAGCATTATTCCACGTAAAATCAGCACTGATTCAAAAAAATAAAATAAAATAAAATAAAATAAAATAAAGATCAAACTATCACGTCATTCACGTTATTAGTGGTCTATTAATATTAAGCATTTTTATAGTAAAACTTAGGAAATCTATAAATAGTTGAGAGAAAGAAAAAAAAATTAAAAAATATTAGAAATTCTAAAAATTTCATCAAATATCTTATATAGATGTAGACCCACACTATATAGATATCATATTAGATTTTTAGTAAAAAATTTACGTCTCTAACATTACTCAGGGGTACAAGTGATACTTGTACATTCACAGCCTTTCATTTATATCCATCACAGACATAATTACACCTCGTATATATTTGTAATTTTTTTCCCCTTTCCTACTGGCATGTAATTTCCTTTAAATCTTAGATTTTTTTTTTTAATATTCTAAAACAATAAACTATTTAAAGAATTGACCCGCTTTTTAAACTATTTAGGAAACTAACCTGCTTTTGAAATCGCATGTTGAAAATGCGATTTCAATTAAAAGCGCATGTTGAACATGCAATTTCACCATGCCATCATTTTTAACTTGTGATTTTAAAGTAAAATTGCATGTTCAAGATTCAATTTCAATTTCAAAATCGCATTTTAAAAATGCGATTTCCAAAAGTAGGTTAGTTTTCTAAATAGTTTGAAAAGTGGATCATTTCTCTAATTTATTTATTTTTTTTGGAATATTAAAAAAAAAAAACTGTTAAAACTTAAGTCCTGAGTTCAAATTTTATAATATAATAATTTTTTATATAAAAATTTGTCACGTGACATGAGATTTTTTTTTTTTAAAATGCTACAGACTCTAAATAATATATCAAATTTTTTTACCAAACTCTCACATAGTATGGGATTACACAAACTCACATGTGTGTGGGTTTCACACTCATGTAAAAAGTTTGATAGAAATTTTGATACTCCCTCCATCTTAAAATATTAGTCATTTATTTCATTTTTTATTATTCCAAAATATTAGTCCATTTTCAAAAATTAAGAACTAAAATAATATAAGTTTCTTATTTTGTTATTCTTTTAAATTCATTAACAATATAAAAAGTACAATTATAACCATTGATATTTCCAAAAAAATGTACTATTAAAAGGTAATTTTGAAAAATTAATTTTTTCAATGTGCAATAATTATAGTATTAAAAAAAGTTAAATTTTTCAAAATGAACTATTATTTTAAAACGAATAGAGTAGATTATTGGGGATTTCTAACCTAATTTTTTTTTATATATATAAATATTAATAACAAAAATATTTTTAAAAAATTTAAAATGTAATATATAAATGTGTCAACGCGACCACCAGTAGTTAAGAAATGAGAGTGTGAAAATGGAGACTGCACTCCGACTCGGCGAGTGCGGTGGTGAGTGTGGTTGTTGGTTCCGAACTGTGTTTCTCGTGTGCGTCACACTTGCTTGGACTGGATCGGAGGTGAGAAAACGAACATGTAACACCTGTATATAGATAGATACGTAATGTTATATAATATGTAAAAATATTTTGGCCTCTTTAAGATTGAAAATTTCAATTTAATTTTATTTATATATTTTTTTAATTTTATATCACTTAAAATACACATGTCATTTTGTAATTAGTTTAAAATCTAATTTTTATAAATTAAGTTAATTTTTATATCATTTTAATCATTGTCAATATTATTACCTTAAATTTGTGATTTTAAAACATGCAATGACATTATTACTATTTCAGTTTCAATGGTTATGGTATGAAATTTATATCTATAATTATATTTCTATCTATACTATTATATAGGTAAAAATGTTGTTGGGTCAATAAATTTAAAACTTATAATCTAAAATTTTTATAATTTTAAATTAATAAAATATAAAAATACATGTGTCACAAAATCGTTCATCATTTCACTTTAATTAATAGCAATGAAATATTATTATTTTTTTATTTTTTCTTTTTTTACGATAATAGTAAAAGATTGATCCATGCAATACATATTGATGATGACCTACCAACGTTAATTTTCAAATTTTATTAAGCAAAGTTTTATTTGTTTGGTTCAAAGTTTACATTTAATTCTTTTTTAAAATTCTTCTATAATTTTTTTTAAAAGTTAAGAAATATATTTAGCATAAAATTATTGGCACATCTAACCATATATCTAATTTGAAATTTTGAAAATCTTTTAAATGAAAAATCCAAAATAGAATCTTATTCATTATTAAGCCCCATCTTATTTGAAAATTTGGAATATTAGAAAAATAAAATATGAAATTTAGTAATGCTATAGTAACCATATTTGATAATATTTGATGTGACACTTCAAAAATAATAATTAAATGTGTCATGTGACGTCTATCAAATAATGTGATTAGTGTCATGTAATGTGTTATAATATATGACTAAGATCTAATATCAAAGTATGATCACATAATATTACCCATTTTAAAAATCTATATAAAAAAATATTATTTGAAGTATGAGTTATGCATAATTTATTAAAATACAAATATTTGCCTTCGTTTGGCAACTTGGGTTGGATTTGGTTGGGTTGGGTTAGGGGCTATTTTAGTCACAAAAAGACAAAATATGATTTTTAGCTTAATAAGACAAAATGTCACATCTAACTCATAATCATTACATTCTTTCTCTCACAAAAAGTCAAAAAAGCCAAAAAAATTACCTCAAACGAGACTTTTTAGCCCCAGGTTAAAATAGCCGAAAAGCCAACTCACTTCCCAAACGAACTCATAAATTTTAGGTAGATTACCAAACTATTCTTAACATAAATCATAATAGACTTCATCCTCTAATGGTAACCATAGTCAAATAGCCTATAGAGTTTAAATAGTTTGGTCCCCAAAAAAATCAAGCCTAGACTCGAGTTTTTATCAATAAGTTAAGTATTTTTTTTATCAGTAAAAAAAAAACTTTGTTGATGAAAATTAATATATAAAGGTTACTGAGACAAACATCAATAAAAGAATGATGAGTGCACAAAGCTTCAAATCAAAACCAAATAACTCTAATTAGGTTGGCACTAAAAAATAAGTCCCATCATCTACATTAATAAGTTATGTTTTAAACACTAAAATGGTTCAATAAGAAAATGAGCCAAAAAAATAAGTTTGGAAGTTAACTCAAAATTATTTTATATACAAATATATTTTATTTATTTATTTAATAGATTAATTTTAATAGTGACATATAATTCAAACAATGATAATTGATTTGTTAGGTCTAGACCAAGAAAAGTTGTTTTGAGAGATAAGTTGATATTGGTAAATAGTTTAATATTCTTTTTAATATGAAAATTTTAAAAATATATATATATATATATATATATTAATTTTAAAATTATGAAAACATTGGCTTTAATGGTGAAGTCAGACCAAAAGAATGGCTTTGGATTGGATTAAATGCTAGACTGACCTACTCCAAGTTTGAACCTTAATTTTTTCTTTCAATGGTTAATTTTATTGTAATTGAACTATTTGAGGGGGGAACTTGCAACTGTACTTAATGGCCCCGTTTGTTTTGGGAGATAGAATGGAGGGGATTAATAGTGAGGGGATTGATAGTGAGGGGATTAATAATGAGGAATTGTTAAATTATTTTTATATAAAATAATAAAACAAATAAAAAAATATAAAAAATTAAACATTATATTTTAAAAAAAAATTCCCAATATATAAAAAATAAAAAAATTTCTAATCCCCTCACTATTTTCTAATACCATCTCTACCTCCTCCTTACCAATCCCCCTTCCAAGGGTATTAGCAATACCGAGGGACTAATAGTCCCAAGGCTTTCTCTGCAAACAAACAAGGGCATTAGTAATACCTTGGTATTACTAGTCCCAATACCCTCCCTATAGCCCAAAACAAACGGGGCCAATAAGGGTAAGGGGAAGATTAACTTGAGAGTAACAGAAAAAGGGTCTACTCCCCTTGTTCTCTTTCTATTTTATTGACAATTTTATGGAGTTTCACAAGAAAGATAAAGGTTAAAAATTCGGCAATGCTACGTAGCTCAAATTTTGTGGCTCAAAAGTGGCTCAAATGGCCAAAACGACGTCGTTTTGAGTACAGAACAACATAAAAATGGCCAAAACGACGTCGTTTTGGCCATTTGAGCCACTTTTGAGCCACAAAATTTGAGTTACGATACATTTTCCTTAAAAATTAATTGGTACATGTGATTTATTACACAATCGGATCAACTTTAATATAAGATGAATTATAATTATTAGATTCCAATGGCATAATTTATTTATGTTTTACCGTAAGTATAATTTTTATAATTTATTCTATTTTTTTCTCTTTATTTTTGACTAATTATATTATAACACATATTTTTATATGTAGTACATAAAACACCATTGATGGCAAGACCATAAAAAAAGACCTTAATTGTAATTGTCATGAAAATAATTAAAATTTATTTTAGTTCTAAATCTCTTTTCCTCTTCATTTTAAAATATTTTTAATTATTATTTAATATTAATCTTATTATTTAATTATTTGTGTGATATCGTGCATAGCACGGGTGTAATGCTAGTTTGAACATATAGATAAATAGCTAAACTTTGAACATATAGATGTCATTTTAGATAAATAACTAGTAGTTGATCTGTACGATGCACAAGTTAATTTTTTTCCTTTTTAAATAGTTGTCACGACCCAAACCCGCCCCTATGAGTTTAGCATCGTAACTGGCCAGTAATCCTTGGATTACCGAAGGCCTCTGAACAGATTAACAAAATTAAGGGGCTAGCAGAAGCAATTACATAAATATAGTTGTCCAATGAGCTGTGCTGACTTATATGAAACAGAATATTTAAAACTTTATATACATAACCATAAGTCAACTATACATTATATTATATCCACACACATTACAGTATCTTAAGTACAACCATCAAAAATACAAAACAAGTCTTAAATATGTACAGGACCAACAGAACTCGAATACAAGACACTTCGGGAACCTCCACGTGAGGCACAATGGTTGGCTGACAACAGAACATCGGGCTAGACAAAGCCTTCGGGCTCGAACTCCAGAATGCTCACCTATATACATATATATACAAACAATGAGCTAAAGCCCAGTGAATAACATTAAGATAAAGGGGTTAGTGAACGAAATCCGTACATATCATATTCACAAAACAGAACAGAGGATAATCAGTCTTGTATCAGAACATAATAATGGTACATCCCATAGAACATATCACATAACGTCTTCCGACTAGAGTAATCGGTTCCGGATACCGATTAAACACATATCACCACAATGAAGTGGCTAACGAGATCTCGTAAACTTGTACGTCATGGACCCGCATTTTCATGTCGTCCCCCATGACTTGGGACTATCTATGGATGCCATAATAGATTTCAAACTTGGATGTTCGTTCACATAAAATAGATATCATATCAGAAATCATAACTTAACGTATTTCATCTGAAACATAATTCATATGAACGTATCTTTAAGATAACGTTACTCACAGTGGTTCCAGGAGGCGGTCAATCAATCTCCAAACGTTGACCTATAATCACAAAAGTACATAACACAAGCACATCTTATCATTTCACATACTCAAGGCCAACACAACTTACTTACTTATTACCTTGATTCTTGTCCTTACTTAACACATAGATTAAAACACACACTTGCATTCTTTTAACTTAGTTCAATGGTTCTCTTAGTGTGTTTCTATCTCATAACCTCATTACTAAGGCTTACTTAAGGCTTAGGAATGCCTAAGATGTAATGAGGATACCAAAACATACCTTGGAACATTTGGTAAAATTTCTAAAAATGGGGTCCTCGCTCAAGCGGACATGCAGAAAATGAAACTCCGCTCGAGCGTAACTTTCCTCGCTCGAGCGGACATGAAAAATGTGAATGGTCGCTCGAGCGCACAATCCCTCGCTCGAGCGATCTGTAAATGACATGAAACTTCTAGGAGCTTGCAATTTACGCTGGAGCAGACTTTTGGTCGCTCGAGCGGAGTGCACGCACTCAGAGTGGTCGCTCGAGCGAGAATGCAAAATCTGGAATTTCCAGATTGCACCTCCAACTTCAAAACTCGATTCTAGTCCTCCAAAACACCTCTCTTGGGCCCCAAAACTTGAGATAACATAGTAAATTGTAAAACATGATGAATTGAGGATCATTTCATAAAATCATGGCCTAAGAGTTTGTTAAAAACTCACATTTTCGACTTAAAACATGATAAATGCTCAAGAACACAACATGCATGGGTTTTCTTGGTTTTGAGCTTCCCAAAACATGATCAAACACCACAAAACAACTTGAAGCTTGATGATTTTCCTTAATGAAGATAAATTTCAAACATGCAAGAAAGAATTTATGGAAATCATGCTCAATTGGTAAGAAAATGCACATGCATGCATGGTATGATCCTTCTACCTTCTTATTTAGCTCAAATCTTGCTTAGCTCAACAAAATCTTCATGAATTCAACAATTAAACACATTATCTACATGAATTAAAGCTTAGGTTCTTACCTAGAGTCTTGGTCTTGCTAAGAACGTACACAATCTTTGATGAATTCAACACAAAGCCTTCAATTCTCTTCAATTTCTACACTCTCTCTCACTAAAGATGAACTCTCTCTCTCTCTAAAGTGAAATCTCATAATTTTGCACTTACAATGGGCAAGAATGAGCTCAAATGAGCTAAAGGCTCATATATATGTCTAGGGTGCTAAAAATACATTAATTAGAATATTAGGCTAACCAAACATGACTTAATGAATCGCTCTGAATCAATTTTTAATAAAATTCACTATATGGTTCTAAAAATTCCAAATAACATATTCATGTAATAAATTTCGTTTTCGGGTGCCGATAAGGCTTTCAATTTCCATATTAAAACGGAATCTCTAGACAGATGTTTTTATAAGTAACAGATAGAAAGTTAAAATCATGCAATTTACATAATAAACACATAATTCATTTTAATCCTCTCATCAGCATGCTTAAATACGGATCAGTAGCTAATTACGGATCGGGGTTATTACAATAATATTTTATAAAATTAAATTAAATTGTTTACATATGTCTATATATAAATTATTTTTAGAAATATGTTGCAATGTATGCATTACAAAAGAAGAATATTAATTTTATCATGATATAAAATATAACATAAATAAATATAGAGGAAATTGTTGAAAAGTCCAAACTAAGGAGGGTATAAGACATTAGGTCCAATAGACATTTTATGTTGGTGAGAGGTCCATCATTTGTGAAATAGTTTAATGAGAAGTCCTTGTGAGTTTCTATTTGCACCCTAAAAAGTATGTTGGGCACTCCAATTTAGTGATATTTTTTTATTACTATTAAGTCCCTAAAAAGTACTTGACTTTGGAAAAGGTATAAATAAAAGTTTTTTGGACACCCCATTCATCATCCACCCCAATATTCATTTCCTCTCTTCTTTTCTTACTTTCACCACTTTGCATCTTCATAACCAACCTTATTTGCTTTAATCCATCATTTTGCATTATATTTCATATTGAAATCAACAATGGACAATAAAAAAGACGTTTCCAATCAATTTTCTATAAAGAGAGTAAATTTTTAATTGTTGTTCATCGCTTTTCGTAGGTTGATTTTTCGAATTGATTTAGCACTGAATATCCAAACAAACTTCACATGTTTGAAATTAAGTATCAGGACAAATATATTTTGTTCGGCACAAAGTATCTATATGAAACAACTGGAACCAATTTTCTATGGTTTGGGCCTGAGTATCCGAACAAACTTCACATGTTTAGAATTAAGTATCTAGACAAATATATTTTGTTTAGTACTGAGCATCTATATGAAACAATTGGAAACAATTTTCTATGGTTCGGACCTGAGTATTCGAACAAACTTCCCATGTTTAGAATTAAGTATCCGGACAAATATATTTTGTTCAACACTGAGCATCCATATGAAACAACTGGAATCAATTTTTTTGTATTCGGAACTGAGTATCTGAACAAATTTCACACGTTTGGAATTAAGTATCCAGACAAATATATTTTATTCAGTATTGAGTATCCATATGATATGACTGGAACCATCAACATGCCATGATCAATAAGTAAAATCTAAATATTGTTTTGATAAACTAATAAAAATCACAAAATATGACAAAAAAAAAGAAAAACACAACAAAACAAACAAACATAATGATATAAACCATAAATTCAATATACATGTTAATGGATTATATTGTTCAAACCCCAAATTCTCTTGATGAACAAAACAACTTGGATGAACGGGTTGTGTAGAGAAGCAAAGACCTCCTTCGTTTTGGAATCCTTCTTTGTCTCTAATGAACTAAGAATCTCTTTTCGTCGCTTGGAATTCCAAAGACCCCAAATATGACTTTTGTTCCTCTGTTTATTAGTAATGGAGTGTACAAAGTATATTTGTGTAGGATTTTAGGATTTTTAGGGTTAGGATAAGAATTATTTGGGGTGTCCAAACAAATAAAAAAAAAATCAAATTTATTAATGGGGTGCTCAAAGTAATGAAGGTGCCGAACCTACTTTTTGGGGTACAAATAGAAGCTCCTGAAATCCTTCTATTAGTTTTGGAGGACATTTTATTTTCAATTTTACCCCTAAATTTATCTATTTTTTTATTTGTTGACTTTTTTTGATTATCTGTTCAAATTTATATCTATCTGTTTAAATTTTTTGACTATCTGTTCAATTTTATCCCCTTATCTATTTAAAATTTTTCTATATGTTAAATTTTTACACATCTTCTCTCTTTCTTTCTCTCTCTCTTACTCTTTATCTGTTGAAATTCTCATTTTTAGCTTATCTATTCAAATTCTTATTTTGAACAAATCATATCCATTGTTCAAAAAATTATCTGTTCAATTTTTTTCTATCTGTTAAAAATATTTGTTCATAAATCCACTATCTATTAGAATCATTTTCTCTCTTCCTTCTGTTGCAATATGTTTCATCATCATCATCGTCATCATCATCATCAACAACAACAACATCAACAACAATCATATCTATTAAAACAACAACAACAATAACAAAAACAAATAAAAAAAAATATCATCAATCTAGAGTGAGGAAGTAGAGAGAGAGAGAGAGAGAGAGAGAGAGAGGGGAAAGTAGATATACAAAGTAATGTTGTCCAATCTGCAAAAAATGGCTTATTTGATTCTATCAGTCTTTTTTCGATCATCACCTTCTTTAAAACCTATCTCAAATCATCATGATAGGCAGAAAAGAGTATGGGAATGAGGTGTTACATGATTGGCAATTTGGGTCGAACCCCGATCGACTCACCGACTCGAATATGAGCCTATCAATTCGTTTACTTTTTCTCTCTAATCATTCTTGTATATACATATATATATATATACACAAATCTAGAGAGATTCTTACAGATTCGGAGAGAGACCAAACTAAATGGAGAAAGAGAAGGTTTGGTTTCGAGGTGAGGCGGTAGTGGCGTTGCTGCCATTAACGCCACCGTCTTGAGAAAGAGGGGCCTCTGCCATGCTTAGATCCAAGGTGAACTCACTGATGCTAGTCGACGAAGCTACCATCCACGGAGGAAAGAGAGAGAGACAGAGAGAGAGAAAAAAAAAACAAAATAGAAGAGATGAGGGAGATAAACAAGATCTTAGAGAGAGAGAGAGAGATAATAGAGAGAGGGTTTGGTTTAGGGTTTGGTTCCGAGGTGAGGCAGCAACGGCGGTGCCACCATCAATGCCATCGCCTTGAGGATAAGGGGCCTCTGTCATGCTTAGATCCAAGGTGAACTCAGTGATGCTAGTCGACAGAGTCACCGTCGACAGACAGAGAGAGAGAAATAGGGGTTGTGATAGAGAATGCTAGGGTTTGGTTTGGGTATCGAGCATATATATACATGGGGGTATTTTGGTTTGTTTATCTAAGTTTGTCCTTATGAACAAAGTATTTGAGGGGAAATTCTATTTCTACACACCTAGTTACCTCAATGCACACACTTAATGAAATATTATTTTAATGGCAATTATATCCTAAACTAAAATGACCATAATGGATATTCACCAACACCCATAATATTATATGAAAATATTCTCGGTACACACACATCTTTTAAAAACAAAAAAAAAAAATCTCAATGTACACCTTTTGAGTATAAAAAAAAAAACACTAAACCCTAGTTTTCCATTGTTGTCACTTTGCTTGCTGCACACCTTATACTCCTCTATTGTTTGCAAAGTAATACTATCATACCAACTCTCGTATTGCTTTAATCTCTAGGTTTTTATTCTATTAGTGATGAAAATGTTAGTTTTTTCGTGCATAACTTTTTTTTCCCCCCCTTTTGCAGTTTTCAATTGGACAACCAGTGCCGAATTATTACATTATATTCGAACATCAACTGCCGAATTATTTCATTATATTTGGACATCTACTGCCGAAAGTTTTTTTATTTTTTTGGGAACAAATTTGTCGAACCAATCACTTTTATTCGAAGGTTAAGTTTCGAATTAAATGTATAATTTTAGAAAATTAGTGCCAAAATCCCCAAACTGAAAAAACATAAAAACAATAAATAAATAATAAATAAAATAAAAAAAAAACTAGGGTTTTATGGCAATGGAGTGCATAGAGATTTAGAAATGATAAATGTAATAACAAAATGGAAAGATGCCTCATCTTTAACAATATTTTGGAGAGTTTTCAATAGTTTTTTTTAATGGAGGTTCAATGGGGTCTTCAATGGAGGTCTTCAATTGAGGATTTTGTCTTCACTTTACACTATGGTCTTTAATGGTCTTCACATGGGTCTACAAATGGAAACATGGTCATTCAGCAAGTGTGTGGAAAGGAGGGTTGAGTAGTGTGTGTACAATAGTTATTAGTAAAGGATATAATTATAACTTTTAGTATGTGGATTGAGAAAATTAATTAATAATCAAATTAATAAGTGTGTGTAACGCCCTCCCTCTCAAAAAAAAAAAAAAAAAAAAAAAAAAAATCCAATAACTACGTCAACCCCAAATCTCCAACATTTGCATACATAGTCATAAGAGATTTACAAAAGTTCCACATGCGAATATACATTCAACGACCTTAGTACATGAATCTATAGCATCTGAAATAACCAGTCAAAAGTAAATAATTTCCCTCAAGGGGCTACAAAGTCCAAAGCTTAAGCCTGATTATACAAAATGGTTGCTCGAACCCACACAAATATAGCCATTGGCTTGCAAAATATAATCACAACAAAATAAGAGCCTTGTGCTCTCAACATGCACTCCACGCCCTTAGTTTGGCAGGATCACCACATCTTTTCCTGTATAAAATCCCATAGGGTGAGCATAAAGCCCAGTAGGAAATTTTTAACAAAGTATATACATTTTATACAATTCTCATGAGATGAAATGCATATGCCATGCTATGCTTTTAAAAAAAAGTCGCATCCTCTTCTTTTTGAAAACCATCATGCACAATGAAATCTTAAAAATTCAACAATTCAATAATTTTAAATTAAGTTCAAGGGGCGGTAAATAAGACTCAGGTAATCTCTAGGTTGGTGTCTACAAGTAGGCATAACTAGCACTACCAAATCCCCACTTTACAAGTAGCTAACCAGAAAGCACGTGGTACGTCTTTCGCGCGTGTTTTGGGTATTTCACCCTGGACACTCAGGCCAACTTAATCAATTCCATCTACATCCCCTATCCGAACTTACCAACGTATTTACCCAAAAAACAAATCAATGAGATCTTATTTCACAAATATTTCCTTTCTCAATGTAAAAGTTTTCAAATCCCAATTCAAAATTCATAGCAATCAAATGAATTAAAATGCCAATGCAACATATATCATTGCGTTATAATATTCTTCTACACAATTTTTCCATTTGTGATCACAATTCCCATTTCTCTTTTCAATTCAATCTCACAAGATAAACATATATTCATTTATATCTATCGAAGAGTAGCAACATTTTCACATTTCATGCATTCTTAACAATGAGTCATTTCATGACTATATCCACATTTTGGACAATAAACTTCAAAACCAACTATTTCTCATATTCCATGGAATTTCTCATTTATATACAATATGAAATTTCCAATCATTCATTCATTTTAACACTTTAACGAGTAAAAACTCATAAATTTTCAACATCTCTCCAAAAATCCCAAATTTCTAGGTTTTCACCAAAAATTAGACATTTTCCCATTTTGAATCTCTCCAACACAACCACCATTCTTACAATGTAGTTCAAACTCTCAAGAACCTTTTTGAAAACAAAGTGTGACACCACTATTAAACTTAACAACACTTTTGAAAACCAAAATCAAATTCCAACACCACAAAAAGAGTTCCATAATCAACATGACCTTGCAAAAATATAGATATAACTCTAAGAAATCCATATCTCAAGTTTTGGAGAAGAAAAGATGAGACACCTCCAAATTTGACAGTGTTGAAATCCAATCTCCACCGCACAAAACAAAGCCCTTGGTTAGCTCTCCAAAATTAATGAAGGATGTTGGGTCAAAACTCCAATGGATTGGAAGACATCAAGAGTTTATGGTGTTTGGTGGAGGTTTTTAGATAGAAGGGAGTGGAAAAGATATTTTTAGAAAGGGAGAGATGTGTAAAAAGTGAGATACACTTAGCCCAAGAAGAAAGAAAAAGGCAGATTTTCGGACTCAGCTTTCTTCCGTACGTGCGGTACACCCTTCCGCACGTGCGACACTTACCCCCGCACGTGCAGTTCATCCCCCCGCACCTGAACTCCGTTCGTGCAATAAAAGCAATCCTGCACCATCGACACTCCCTCCTCACTGCACGTGCAGCCTCACCTCCCGTACGTGCTGCCCAAGCCCCTGTACGTGCGATTCTACCTTCTAGCTAGAAATGTCACCAGCTTGACCCGTGACACCCTAGATCCAACCTCGCACCTTCTGAAACAAGCGAAACTCAACTCAGTAATAAAAATAAGGATGATAATTTTGAAAAAGGTTCCAAAAATGGTAAACCCAAACGGTTGACAAGGCCTCAAGTTAAACCCAACACTCTAACATGAGTAATCCCAACACAAATTAAAGAAGAACAAGACGGGTTACGTACCCGGTTATCACAGTGTGTGTACTGAGAGAAAATGTGCACTGAGGTAATTAAGTGTGTGAAAATACAATTTCACGTATTTGAGCGTCTGAACCTTTGGCCAAACAAAATCCAAAATTAGATTTATAGACCGAGTGCCCATAAATATATAACAATTTTAGTCGAATTATTATGTACATATCTATCTGTACATATACTTATATATATAGAACTATTTAAAAAATATATTACAAAATATGCAATGCAATTTTCGTTCCATTGAACTATGAAAGTGTATTTTAAATAAATATATATATGATACTTTTGTACTTAATTTCAATATAGTAAAATAAATATTCATTTTAATATTAAAAATAATGATTAAATTGGAGAAAAAGTCATTCAAAATTAAAGAATAATTCTAATTATTTATTTTGATAATCTTAACCTTATCATTCTATAAAAGTGTTATTTAAACAAATATTTATAATAATAATCTTAGCCCTATTGTGCTATAAAAGTGAAAATGAAATAAATATATAATGATTTTATATGATATTAAATTATAACATAGTAAAATAAACACTCAATTTCATATTAATAATAATAGTTAAATTGGAAAGAAAAATACTAACCTACAATTAGAAGCGATTCTAATTATTTAATTTTTCTCATTCATTTGGAAATAAAAATAAGTAGGAATGGAAGTTATAACAAAATTTATTGTAAAAAATTAAATACAAATATGTTGTGGTTGGATAAAAAAAAATAGATAGATTAATTATGTTGAGCATTGATTTTTCTTTAATATCTATTTTACACATATTTTATAATTATATATATATATATATATGTACATAAAGTTTAAATTAAATATAAATTTTTTCTAATAAATAACTTCATGTTAAATAGGAAAATCTATATAAATTAATAATAAAATATAAATAAGGTATAAAAAAATAAGAAATATATTTAATTTTAATATAAAAATTAAATACTCGAATAAAAGTGAAAGAAGTAGAAGAAAATTAATTTACAAAGTATTTTTTAGTACATATAATTATTAAAAAAATAACATCCAAATAGTACACATTAGTACATATAATTATATGAAATTTTATTTATGGTGCCTCGTGTTCTCTTAAAGCAATTAAGTATATTAATTTGAAATTTCTGTCTCCTTTAATTATCTTTGTTACCGTTAAACTCTTTGAATTTTGTATTGTTACCTATTATTTTCCTTGTGGTTGTTCATATACATCCTAGTGTGTTCTGAGGTGTCAAATTGCATCTTTAGGTGTTGGAGTGAATCCGAGAATAGTGGGAGTGCTCTAAGGTTGTTTGTCTCACTTATGAGTTGAGACCACTCGAGCAATACTTTGGTCGCTCGAGCAGTCATGTCATTCTTCCAATTCTTGAGTCTGAAGTCTAAAATACTGGAAGTGTGCCTTAACTGCTCGAGCGAAGGTTTCACCGCTAGAGCGACCTATTCATAAAGGAGAGAGATTCTGAGAATTTCAATTCACCGCTTGAGCAGTTTGTCCATAGTCTACTCCGAAAAATGTGTCCAATCACTTAAAAGTTGAACCATTTGTCATCTCCTCGTTACTTTTCACTTCACACTCTCTCTCTACATTTCATTTCTCTCTTTTCTCTCATCTCTTTCTAGAAAAACACCCACCAACCTTCATTGATTTCTTGATTCCCTTAACTCCATTGGAGATTTAGTTATAGTTCCTTAATTAATATTAGAGAACTCGTTGAGGGCTACGTTGTATGCGATTGAGATTGGATTTTGACACCATCAACATTGAAGCTTATCATCTTCTTTCCTAAAATTTGAAGTAGGGAGTTTCTTTGAGTTATATATATGGTTTTAGCAAGTCTTTATGTATTTGTTCATGATTGTTGGATAAAGGGTTTGGAAAAATGGGAGATGGAGTTAGAAGATGTTGGAAAGTGATTTTCTTATGAATTTCTCTAAATCAAATTGTTTTGTTAAACTTATGTAGTTCTTGAGAGTGCTTGGAGAAAAAAGTATCTTTGAAAATGGGAAAGACCCTCTTTGGAAATAAAACCCTAGATTTGGGGATTTGGAAAAAAGTGAATTTGTGGGGAGATTTATAAAATTGTTAGAAATATCTTTAAGAAAATGAAGAAATTTTGTTTGTTGTTGTTTTGATTGAGATATCCATGGGATAGACAAACTTTGTGTTGTTATGATAGCATGATTTTCTATATGCTTGGACAATGAAATAAAAGTGAACATTGATTGTGAATATGAAATGGTATCAAATATCACATGGATATGGATTTTGGTTATGATTTGAGCAAATGTTGAGAATTGTAGAATGTTACGATGAAACTTTATAATTGCATCTCATTTCATTCATTTTGCGTAACTTTGAATATTATTTATTATGGCTATGCCTTGGGAATTGATTTATTGTTTTGAGAAAATAATTGGAAATCTTGAAATGTTTTGGAATAAATACGTTTGGTAAGTCTGGATAGGAGGTGTAGATGGTATTGTTTAAGTTGTCCTAAGTGTCTAGGGTGAAAGATCGAAAACAAGCGCAGATGAGGTACCATGTGCCTTCCGATTAGGAGCCAGTAAAGTGGGGGGATTGGTAATGCTTGTTATGCCTACTTGCAAACACTATCCTAGGGATTATCTGAGTCGTATTTACCACCCCGTATTTAAATTTTAGAATTTATCGAGATAATGAATTGTCTTTAAAAGATCATTGCATATGATTTTCAAAAGGAATAAAACTTGTGATTTTGGAGCATGAAATGGTGTTGCATTCATGTGAATATAAGTGCTTAAACATACATACTTTATTAAGATCTTCCTACTAGACTTTGTGCTCACCCCTAGTAGATTTGTGCAAGAAATGATGAGGTGGTCCCGCTTAGCTAAAAGCGGGGAAATATGTTTTGAGAGCACAAGGCTCTTTTATATTTTGTTGTATATTTTGACAAGCCAAGGGCCTTAATTGTATGGGTTTTGGAGTAACTCGATTCAGCTTGCGATAATCTATACACAACCTTAATGACACATCCTTTTCCTTGGCAAAGAGAGTCGGCACTCTCTAAGGCGATGTGCTAGGGTGAATAAAATCCTTATCTAAAAGTTATTGGAGTTGGATCATCAGTTCATGTAACTCGGCGGGTGCAAATCTATATGGTGCCATGGAATTTGTCAGGATCCAAACCCGCCCCTACAGGTTTAGCGTCATGACCGGCCAGTAATCGCGGATTACCTATGGCCTTTATACAAATATCCAACCAATATTAAATACGGGGCTTAGCGAAAGTAAGGTAAATATAGAAGAAGTCCATCGAGCTGTGCATAAATGAAAAGAGTTTACAATAGTGCTGTTCAACCATTCCAAAGGTAGGTACTTATACATTACAAAAGCTTCCAAAATAAGAAGGAAAATAAAACAAACAGAGGTTCAGCCACAATTCAACTAGACAAAAGACATATACAAAAACCCCTATACCAAAATTGAACTAAGAGTTCATAACAAAAGGGGGGTTTAGGCTTGCTTGGCTCGTCATGAGTCCAAGTGGCTCCATCTTGGGAGCTCCACAAAAGGCTGACCATGGGATGACTTCGAGGTAATCTCTATCCTTGATGTTCAACATGCTCACCTACATATATATATAAACATAAATAGTGAGCTAATGCCCAATGAATAATAACAGGATAAAGAGGTTATATGAATGAAGTTCCATAACAATATGAATATTAATTAAATTAGCCATCATGTCAATCCTTCGCAATAAACAGAACCATTGATCGATAGCATATTCAATACAATTTCAATTTCAATTTCAATTAAATTCTCAATGATCCGTGTTATTCCAAAAACAATTCTCATCCAATGACAAATTACGTGGTACATCTAATAGAGTAACAATATGTCAGTAGCAATGGGACCTCGATGGTCAATCAATATATCATATTCAATTATCCAATGGGCTACGGTATTGTTTCCCCCGGGCGAAGGCCAATGGGCCATGGTATTATATCCCCCAGGCAAGGGCCTATCAAACAATGGGCCACGGTATTGTTTTCCCTGGGTGAGGGCCAATGGGTCATGGTATTATATCTCCCAGGCAAGGGCCTATTAAACAATGGGCCATGGTATTAATTTCCCCAGGCAAGGGCCTATTTAACAATGGGCCACGATATTGTTTCCCTCGGGCGAGGGCCTATTAAACAATGGGCCACGGTATTGTTTCCTCCGGGCGAGGGCCTCACTAAAGGATGCCACGAGTTTACTTTCAAAAATGAATTTCATTTATTAGTAACAATTAGTACTTCAATAAACCTAATCAATCAATCATGTATCGATTTCGATAAAAATAACATTTTTGCAAATAAATATCACTTGAACATATCTTTATAAAGCTATCACTCACAGTGGTTTGTGTTGTCACTAAGCCTCGGACGTCCACCTAAACAAAATAAATGATAGAAATACAATTGAGGCACCAACTCATTTCAACTCTCTTTATGTGTTGCTGGCTTGTTCTATGATTATAGGAGTCCAAATGGTGCCTAAGAATGCTTGGAGTGACATGAGGATGCAATTATGCACTTAGAAGAGTTCCTCAAAATTTGTTGAAAAAAGAGTCCACTCTCAAGCGCAACTTCCCACACTCGAGCGGAGGATTAAAACAAAGGTGGTCACTCAAGCATGACTTCCCTCACTCGAGCGGTCTGTAAAAGTACTGGTTGCATGAAATTCCTGCCCAACGGTCGCTCGAATGGATACTAAGTAGAAAAGGTTCCCCACTCGAGCGCCATTTTGGTCGCTCGAGCGACTTGTAAAATTTTAAAAAACTTCTGGGAGCTCGATTTTCACGCTTGAGCGACGCTTTCCTCGCTCAAGCGGACACGACGAATTCTGGGATTTCCAGAACTGCGTTTGAGCTTCAAAGTTGTTGTTCAAAGGTTCCAAACTCATATTTTAGGCACAAAGACATGGGGAAAACTTTATAAAACATGGAAATATAGTTAATTTGGAACCAATTGCTCAAAATCAAGAACCAAATTCCCAAAATCCATCTTGAACTATGAAGTTGAAACCATGCATGAGACCAACTTTTTAATCTCTTTGCAAAACTTGACCAAATGGTATGAAAAGTGTAAGAACATGAAAATATCTTCAAATGAATGTGTGAGGGTTCCATGCATGTAAAGGATTTCATGGAATTCAAACTCAAATTGGAGATTTATGCATGCATGCATGCAATCATGCTCAATTCTTTCATAACCAAGATGATCCTAGCATATACTTTCTAAATTCATGCAATTGGTCACATAACTAGGTGAATTCATTTCTTATATGAATTATCTACAAGAATTGAGTATGGTTTCCATACCTAAAGTTAAATTCAAGTGCAATTTTAGCTCAAACCTTTAAATCTTCCACAATTCTCTACAAATCTCCTTGTTCTCTCTCTAAAAGTTGAGCTCTCCTCCCTTCTCTCTCTAATTCTCAGCTCAAAGATGTATTTTTGTCTATTTGAGCTTATGTAGCTCATATATATGTATATAATTAGCTTAAGTTAATTAAGTTTGATTAGGACTAATTAATCTCACTTCATTCTAATAAACTCAAATCAGTCATTCTAATTATTTTGATTCGAATCAAATTTTAATTAAAATTGCCATAAAATTCTAAATATTCTAATTAGCCTATTGGGCTAGTCAATTTTAGTTTCTGAGGCTATCTAGGCTTTCAATTTCTGACTCTAAGTTGTCAATTTGAACAGATAATCCATGTAACAACAGAAAATCACAAATTAAACATGGAATCACACAATTAAACACACAATCATGCAATCAAACTTATTAAAATATTATAATATACTAGTTCGGAGGTCGGGGTCGTCACAGTCTCTCCCCCTTAGAAAGTTTGGTCCTTCAAACTTAAGTTACCTTCGGATGGAAACAAATGTGGATACCGTTGCCGCATCTCTTCCTCATTTTCCCAAGTAGCCTCCTTCCTATAGTGTTCTTTCCACTCGACTTTCACCATAGGGATAGTTTTGTTTCTCAATTGTTTCATTTGTCGATCAATGATTTGCACGGGCCATTCTTCATACACCATATTTTCATCTAATGCAATCCGGTGGTGATCAATCACATGGAACGGATCTCTAAGATACCCACGAAGCATGGATACATGGAAAACATTATGCACTTGTTCCATCCCCGGAGGTAAGGCAATACGGTAAGCAACAGGACCCAACCTTTCAAGGATCTGAAATGGTCTAATATAGCGAGGAGTCAGTTTCCCTTTTTTGCCAAATCTTATCTGCCCTTTCATTGGTGTCACCTTGATAAATACATGATCTCCTGCCTCGTATTCTAAGTCCCTTCTTCGCTGATCCGCATAACTTTTCTATTGGCTTTATGAAGTTTTGAGCCTTTGCTGAATGATTTTAATCTTTTCGGTTGTCTCTTGCATAAGTTCAGTCCTATAAATAGCCCTATCACTAACCTCTGTCCAACAAACTGGCGATCTACATTTTCTGCCGTGCAGTGCCTCATATGGTGCCATACTGATATTCGCGTGAAAACTGTTATTATAAACAAATTCGGCCAATGGCAAATAAGTTTCCCAACTGCCCTGAAAATCCAATACATACATACGAAGCATGTCTTCTAATGTCTAAATAGTCCTTTCGGTTTGCTTATCGATCTGTGGATGAAATGCTGTATAAATCTCAATTTTGTTTCCATTGCATCTTGCAGACTGTGCCAAAATCTAGAGACAAATTTAGGATCCCTATCTGATACAATAGACACTGGAACTCCATGCAGTCAAATAATCTCATCAATGTAGATAGTAGCAAGTCTATATGCAGTAAATGAAGTCTTTACAGCAAGAAAGTGGGTAGATTTAGTCAATCTATCAACTATAACCCAAATAGAGTCCATACCTCTAGGTATCCGAGGCAGGCCAACAACAAAGTCCATGGTGATATGTTCCCATTTTCATTCCGGAATAGGAAGAGACTGAAGCAAACTTACTGGTTTCTGATGCTCCGCTTTCACTTGTTGGCATTGTAAACATTTAGAGTTAAAGTCAGCAATCTCTCTTTTCATATTGGGTCACAAATACATTAGCTTCAAGTCTTGATACATTTTGGTGTTTCCTAGATGCATAGCAAACATCGACTTGTGAGCTTCCTCCAAAATCTTCCTTTTCAAATCTACATCATTCAGGACACACAATCTCCCCTGATATTTCAACACGAAGTTTTTAATTATAAATCCCGGTTTAGGCTTGGTGTCAAGTTCATCACAAATCTTCTTCAAGAACTCATCATTTATCTGTTTCTACTTAATTTACTCGATGATAGCAGGTTGGGCAAACATTGCGGCTATCAAGTTATCTTGTTCAAAAGGCACCACTTCAATTCCGAGTTTTTCAAACTCCAGTAGTAGCTCTCTTTGATCTGTGAGCAAATAGGCAAGATTCCCCACACTCTTTCTACTAAGTGCATCGGCCACAGTATTAGCTTTGCCCGGGTGATAGTGAATCTGTAAATCATAATCTTTGATTAATTCAAGCCATTGCCTTTGACACATGTTCAATTCTTTCTGAATAAAAAGGTATTTCAGGCTCTTATGATTTGTATATACTTCACATTTAGCCCCATACAAATAGTGATGCCATATCTTTAATGCAAATACAACTGCAGCAAGTTCCAAATCATGTGTAGGGTAGTTCTTTTCGTGTGGCCTCAATTGTCGCGAGGCATATGCAATCACCTTGCCATTCTGCATTAAGACACAACCCAAGCCCTTATAAGATGCATCACTAAAAATTACAAAGCCTTCAGTACCTAGGGGAATGGCAAGAATTGGAGCTGTAGTCAGTCTTATCTTCAACTCTTGAGAGGCTACTTCTCTCTGATCCGTCCACTCAAATGGTTCCCTTTTCTGAGTTAACTAAGTCAATAGTACAGCAATTTTTGAAAAGTCTCTAACAAATCTTCGGTAATACCCTGCCAATCCCATAAAACTACGAGCTTTTGATACATTAGTAGGAGTAGGCCAATTAATGATTGTTTCAATTTTATGAGGATCAATAGATATACCATCTTTATTAATGATATGCCCCAAAAATGCAATTTCATCAAGCCAAAATTCACACTTTTTGAATTTCCCATACAACCATTTTTCTCTGAGCATTTGAAGAATGATTCTCAGGTGTTGTTTGTGATCATCTCTATTTTTCGAATATATGAGAACATCATCAATGAACACTACAATAAATTCATCCAAGAAGGGTTTGAAAACTCTATTCATCAAATCCATGAATGCTGCAGGTGCATTTGTAACTCCAACAGGCATGACTAAAAACTCATAATGTCCATACCTGGTTCGGAAGGCAGTCTTTTCAATGTCTTCAGTCTTAACCTTCAGTTGATGATAGCTCGATTTCAAGTCAATTTTTGAGAATATATGTGCCCCCTACAACTGATCAAACAGGTCATCAATACATGGTAATGGATATTTATTCTTCACTGTTACCTTATTGAGTTCTCTGTAATCAATACATAGTTAGAGGGTCCCATCTTTCTTCTTCACAAAAAGAACCGACGCTCCCCATGGTGATGTACTCGGTTTGATAAACCACTTATTAAGCAATTCCTGCAACTGAGTTTTCAATTCTTTCATTTCAATAGTAGACATGCGGTAGGGAGTTTTAGAAATTGGTTGAGTTCCCGGTATTATATCAATTGTAAATTCAATCTCTCTATCAACAAGTTGGCCGAGTAATTCATCCGAAAACACATCAGGAAAATCTCTCACCACTAGTATGTTGTCTAAAGTAATGTCTATAGTTGGTTCAGTTATTACACTACACAAATAGCCTTGACAACCCTTATTTATTAGTTTTCGGGCTTTCATGGCAGATATGAGGTACAGTGGTGGGACTACCTCTTTTCCTTCAAAATAAAATTCATCTTGTCTGGGAGGTCGGAATATCACTCGTTTCAAGGCACAATCAATAGTTGCATAATATTTAGCTAGCCAATCCATACCCAAAACAACATAAAAATGTCTCATGTATAAAGGTATTAAATCGGCATACAAAGTAGCATTCCCGAGAAATACTTCACATGCAACAAATATAGTTAAACATAACATGAATCCCCCCGTAGGTGATGCAACACATAGTATATAGTTCAATGTTTCCATATGTCTATTCAAAGTTTTAGAAAAAGCCATAGAAATAAACGAATGTGTAGACCCGAAATCAATTAAAGTATAAGCAGGTTTACTACAAATGGAGATTGTACCTGACACTACTGTCTCAGTATTTTGAGTATCCCCTGAAATCAGTGCAAAAACCCTTCATTGGCTTTGTTCATTCCTTGTGGCAGACGGTGTTGTAGCTGGTCTTGTTATGGGAACTGATCCCATCAAGCTCGTGGCACCTCGGTTACTACTCTGACGCGACTGTGTGCAATCTTTCGCCATATGCCCCATTTTTCCACATTGGTAGCAAGCCCCTATAGTGCGATAGCAAACACCCCGGTGCTTCTTTCCATAAACGATACAAGTAGGTACTGAGTTGCCACTTTAGGTTGACCTCGAATTGTTGGAATTCCCAAACTTTAACTTCTTATTTGTTGATGGTGTCCCCTTATTAAAATTCTATCTCCTACCTTTCCATTTGAAGTTCTGTTTACGGTTGGCTACATTTCTCTCTGCTATTAGTGCCCTATCAAGTACATCCACATATGTCGGCAATTTGAGCAGATTGATTTTATCTAAAATTGGGTCACGCAAACCTCCCTCAAATTGTCTAGCCTTCTTGTAGTACGTATCCACCATGTAGGGTGCGAAACAAGCTAATTCTATAAATTGAGCTTCATACTCAGCAATCGATTTGTTTCCCTACTTTAGTTCCATAAATTCAGCTACTTTTCTATCTCGCACACATTGTGGAAAGTATTTTTCATAGACGAACATCCACCAACGCCTTGTATCATCTTCCAATGTGAATGTAACTAGTTGTACCTTCTGGGCTTCGGTACATGGAAACACTTCAAACAATTTTTCAATTCCCAAAACCCAAGCTTCGGCCTTTAATGGTTCAATTCCACCATGAAACACTAGTGGCTTCATCTTCTTAAATTCTCTAGTCAAAGCAACAGTGTAGGTCTCTGGCTGACACCTTGGAGCTGGAGGTGGTACAGGTATTGGAGGTAAGGGAGGTGGTTATTGTTGTTGCTGCCATTGCTGTTATTGTCTGATGTCCTCACCCATATCGTTCATCATTCGTTCCAGTCTGTCCAGTCTTGAAGAGGATGCTTCCTCTAGCTCATCACCCATTGTCCTCACCATTTTCTATATAAGATTTGTATTATGATAAACACAACAAATAAAATATGTCCACATGCACAAATTCAAAACATGTAATCATATAATTTATCTCACTCTAATATTTAACTACATATGAATGCAATCTTAAAGTCTCTTCTAAATGCTCCATCGCTCAATGGACAAGTGAGTGAGATGTAACTCGTGCTCTGATACCACTCTGTCAGGACCCAAACCCGCCCCTACAGGTTTAGCATCATAACCGTCTAGTAATCGTGGATTACCTATGGCCTCTATACAAATATCCAACCAATATTAAACACGGGGCTTAGCAGAAGCAAGGTAAATATAGAAGAAGTCCATTAAGCTGTGCATAAATGAAAAGAGTTTACAATAGCGTTGTTCAACCATTCCAAAGGTAGGTATTTATACATTACAAAAGCTTCCAAAAGAAGAAGGAAAATAAAACAAATAGAGGATTAGCCACAATTCAACTAGACAAAAGACATATACAAAAACCCTTATACCAAAATTGAACTAGGAGTTCATAACAAAATGGGGGTTTAGGCTTGCTTGGCTCGTCATGAGTCCAAGTGGCTCCATCTCAGGAGCTCCATCAAAGGCTGACCATGGGGTGACTCCGAGGTAATCTCTATCCTTGATGTTCAACATGCTCACCTACATATATATGAACATAAATAGTGAACTAATGCCCAATGAGTAATAATAGGATAAAGAGGTTATATGAATAATGTTCCATAACAGTACTAATATTAATTAAATTAGCCATCAAGTCAATCCTTCGTAATAAACAAAACCATTGATCGATAGCATATTCAATACAATTCCGATTTCAATTAAATTCTTCATGATCTGTGTTATTCCAATAACAATTCTCATCTAGTGACAAATTACGTGGTACATCCAAAGAGTAACAATGTGTCAGTAGCAATGGGATCTCGAGGGTCAATCAATATATCATATTCAATTATCCAATGGGCCACGGTATTGTTTTCCCCGGGCGAGGGCCAATGGGCCATGGTATTATATCCTCCAAGCAAGGGCCTATTAAACAATGGGCCACGGTATTGTTTCCCCCGGGCGAGGGCCAATAGGCCATGGTATTATATCCCCCAGACAAGGGCCTATTAAACAATGGGCCACGGTATTGTTTCCCCCGGGTGAGGCCAATGAGCCATGGTATTATATCTCCGAGGCAAGGGCCTATTAAACAATGGGCCATGGTATTAATTTCCCCCAGGCAAGGGCCTATTTAACAATGGGCCATGGTATTGTTTCCCTCGGGCGAGGGCCTATTAAACAATGGGCCATGGTATTGTTTCCTCTAGGCGAGGGCCTCACTAAGGATGCCACGAGTTTACTTTCAAAAATGAACTTCATTCATTAGTAACAATTAGTATTTCAATAAACCTAATCAATCAATCATGTATCGATTTCGATAACAATAACATTTTTGAAAATAAATATCACTTGAACAAATCTTTATCAAGTTATTACTCACAGTGGTTTGTGTTGTCACGTCCATGTAAACAAAACAAATGATAGAAATACAATTGAGGCACCAACTCATTTCAACTCTCTTTATGTGTTGCTAGCTTGTTCTATGATTATAGGAGTCCAAATGGTGCCTAAGAATGCTTGGAGTGACATGAGAATGCAATTATGCACTTAGAAGAGTTCCTCAAAATTTGCTGAAAACAGAGTCCACTCTCGAGTGCAACTTCCCACGCTCGAGGGCAGGATTAAAACAACGGTGGTCGCTTGAGCGTGACTTCCTTTGCTAGAGCGGTTTGCAAAAGTACTGGGTGCATGAAATTTCTGCCTGACGGTCGCTCGAGCGGATTCTAAGTAGACAATATTCCTCGCTCAAGCGCCACTTTGGTCGCTCAAGCGACCTGTAAAATTTTAGAAAACTTCTGGGAGCTCAATTTTCACGCTCAAGCGACACTTTCCTCGCTGGAGTGGACACGACGAATTCTGGGATCTCCAGAATTGCGTTTGAGCTTCAAAGTTGTTGTTCAAAGGTTCCAAACTCATATTTTAGGCACAAAGACATGGGGAAAACTTTATAAAACATGGAAATATAGTTAATTTGAAACCAATTGCTCAAAATCAAGAACCAAATTCCCAAAATCCATCTTAAACTATGAAGTTGAAACCATGCATGAGACCAACTTTTTAATCTCTTTGCAAAACTTGACCAAATGGTATGAAAAGTGTAAGAACATGAAAATCTCTTCAAATGAATGTGTGAGGGTTCCATGCATGTAAAGAATTTCATGGAATTCAAACTCAAATTGGAGATTCATGCATGCATGTATGGAATCATGCTCAATTCTTTCATAACTAAGATAATCCTAGCATATACTTTCTAAATTTATGCAATTGGTCACATAGCTACGTGAATTCATTTCTTATAAGAATTATCTACAAGAATTGAGTGTGGTTTCCATACCTAGAGTTAAATTCAAGTACAATTTTAGCTCAGACCTTCAAATCTTCCACAATTCTCTACGAATCTCCTTGTTCTCTCTCTAAAAGTTGAGCTCTCCTCCCTTCTCTCTCTAATTCTCAGCTCAAAGATGTATTTTTGTCTATTTGAGCTTATGTAGCTCATATATATGTATATAATTAGCTTAAGTTAATTAAGTTTGATTAGGACTAATTAATCCCACTTCATTCTAATAAACTCAAATCAATCATTCTAACTATTTTGATTCGAATCAAATTTTAATTATAGTTGTCATAAAATTCTAAATATTCTAATTAGCCTATTGGGCTAGTCAATTTTAGTTTCTGAGGCTGTCTAGGCTTTCAATTTCTGACTCTAAGTTGTCAATTTGAACAGATAATCCATGTAACAATAGATAATCACAAATTAAACATGTAATCACACAATAAAACACACAATCATGCAATCAAACTTATTAAAATATTATAATATACTAGTTCAGAGGTCGGGGTCGTCACAAAATTGGTGTCGCGAGGCACTAAGTCAATGGAGAATTTAATCTCTCAATAGGATGGTAAACCGGTGAGATCTTTAGGGAAAACATCCCAATAGTCACAAACTACTCTCGGCAAATCATCGCGAATCCGACTAGCCTCATTGGTCCAAGAAAGGGCAAAAAAGAAAGCTAAGTCCTCCTCGACCCTTAAGGTCATACAATGGTGGAATGGGATTAACATCCCAGTCACAAAGAAAATAAAAGCAATTCCCAGTAGATGTGCGTACAGACACTCGATGTTGCTGGCAATCTATCGTGGCCCAGAAATGTGACAACCAATCCATAGCCAATGTAACATCAAAAGTGTGCATGTCTAAGATAATGAAATCAAAAGAGAGTCGGCAATCCGCGACCTCAATCTCGCAAGAACAGCATACTCACCCCAATGCCACTTTATCCTCAATCGGTGACTCAACCCACAATGGAGATTCTAGCTGATCAATCTCTAATCCCAAGGCAGAAGCAAAAACAGTAGATATAAATGAATGCAACACACTTGTATCACTCAACACACTAGCTATAGAATTGAACACAACAAAATTACCTTTCACAACAGAGGTTCCCAGCAACTGCTCTGGCATTGTAATGGCATACACATGCCCCTGTGGCCTCTGATCAACTTGTTTATCTCTCAAAGCATAGGTCTGCTGTACTAACTGGATCGAGGTGGCTCCCTGGATAGCTTGTAAGGCCTGAACTGAATGAGCTTGCAGGTGGCTTTGAGTTTGCCTCGACCTTAATGCGCCAGATATGACTCCTAACTATGGACATGCTCTCCTCATATGCCCTGACTAACCGCACTAAAAGCAAGTAGGTCCCTATTCCCTACTTTATGACTAACTCTGGGATTGATTAGGTGGTGACAATGGTGGCATCTGCTGTCCTCCTCCCTTATGTGGACAAGCATTGGCCTTGTAACCCTGTTGGCCACATTTGAAATAAGTAAAACACTCTTCTCTAGGCCTGCACTAGGCAATGGAAAAGTAGATCTAGTCTGTTGTAAATGGGATTGAGATGGAGCGAAGCCCCTCTGCTTCTTACTAGGCCTGAAGTCCCTTAGTGACTCTTGCCCTCTAGACCATGAACCTTGGATCCTTTCCTCCTCGACCTACACTGTGATTTCCACGTATGCCGCTGCCTCCACTAAACGGTCATAGTTCTGGATCATATTCTTGGCAACCTTAAACAAAATTTTGGTCCTGATCCTCTTCTCAAATTCAATGCAACGGTGTTCCTCCGTCTCCACTAACTCCGATGCAAACCGAGACAAACTAGTGAAGGTCTCCTCAAACTCTGCCACTGACAAGTTCAAATGCTTAAGGTTTTGAAATTCTTGCCTCAGTCGCTCTCTAGAAGTAGGAGGTAAGTATTTGTCTTAGAAAGCAATGACAAACACCTCCTACGTTAGTCCAACTCTACCTTTGGCGTACATCCACCATTGGCATGTGTCCCCTTTCATATTGTAACTTGCCAGAGTTACTCTCAGTTCACTATCATTGATGTAAAGTATATCAAATGTCTTCACTATTTGCTCCAATCACGAATTTGCCTTCCTGGGCTCCGGACCACCGTGAAACTCGTCCAGTTTAGCCTACAAGAATCCTTGGGTAAGAAAACCCGCCATCGTCTCTACTGCGTTCTCTTAGGCTTGATTCTCCGCCCTCAACATGTTCATTGACTCTCTTAAAGCCTCCGCCATCTCTCTGGCTAAGGCACCCATAGTGGCTTGACCCACTTGCTCTCGGACTCCCGTTTATCCCACTTGCTTGGCCACATTGGCTTAAGCCGCTTGGTCAGCCACATTAGCTTGACCGAACCCTTTTTCTTGTATCGAGACTTCATGAACTGGCACCTCGTGAACACCTCGGCAAGGCCTACCCCGCCTCCCGCCTCCCGCTTCTGTCACTTCATGCCAGGCCTCGTCCTGACATCCTAATTTAAGAACAAAAGCGAACAATTTAGCACATAGTCACACATATGCTTGCAAACGAAACTATAACAATTCCGATTTAGACTCGACCCATTATTATTTTTGGATTTGGTAACCCATGTATTTAACTGTTGTTCGGTTTATTGCCGTCTTATTGTTTGTTGGGTTTGGCTATTGGGAGTTTTGGTTGTTTTGAAATAGGTTGGGAAGTTAGTTTTTCAAAGAGTTGCCTAGAATTTTGCTTGTTTGCTCGAGTGACCATTCCTGCGCTCGAGCGGTCTTTTACAGTCTGTAAAACTACTAAGAGTTTGATATCTTTGCTCAAGCGGTCTTTCTTGTACTCGAGTGGTCTTTTATAGGTTTGAACTTCTGGGAGGGGATCATTGTGTGCTCGAGCGGTGGTTTTGGTCGCTCGAGCGGTGTCACTTATTGTGTCTGTCGCTCGAGCGGTGTTTTGGTCATTCGAGCGGTTTGTGCGTATATCAGTCTGAGAAAATGACTTTTTGGATCACATTTTCATCTCTCTCTCTCTCTCTCTCTCTCTCTCTAAACATTTCAAAACCCTAGATCTACTCACTCTTTCTCTCTCTAGTTCTTGAACCTCAACTCCAAATACTTTCAATCCGTGAGTTTTCTCACCCTAGTCCTTTGGAGAAAAACATTGAGCACATCAAGGGCTTCGTTTTAATCGGAGCATTTGGTGTTTTAGACTCCGTCAAGTTCTACCCATCTTTTCTTTGTGTCTTTTACTTTGAGGTTGTGATCTCTTTGACTCTTTTTATGAATTTTAGCTTAGTTATTTGCCTTTTTAAAAGGGCTATTTGTTTGGAAATTTTTGGTAAGACCTAGGGTTTAGTTTGAAATCAAAAGAGGGGTTTTCCAAATTGATTCTTGAAAATGGTTGTAGGAGTATGGTTATGAATAAGTTGTATGGAAATCTTTTTTTAAAATTGATTTTGAAAAAAAAAAAAAGGATATTTGCCCTAATTTTGGATATTTGGAATTTGAAAGAAAAAATGGAAAATGATGTTGGATACTGGAGAATTAGAATAATGGTTATGTTGATAATGATGGTGGACTTGTATATGCAATATCACTCTTAGTGTGATTGATGAAAATGTATCTTTTAATTGAAAATTATCTATTATACAAAAATATCTGTTTTGGGCTATCGGTAAAGGATAGCCTTGATTGTTGTAGACATTGCATGAGGGTTAGGTTGAATTTAAACTGATTTCTCATCCATTGTGCATCATTATACATTGAACATTGTAAATGTATCGATTTTTGAGAAAATGGGGTGAATACCTTAGTGAATCTGGTTAAGGGATGTGGTTGTGGTTATGATGTTGGCCTGTGTGTCCTTAGTGAAAGTCCAGAAACCCGCGCAGTTAGTTATTGATCATTCCGGTTAGTACCAGTAAAATGGCTTTAGTAGTGCTTGTATAGCCTACTGGCAGACACGTACCTTGAGATTCCCAATATTTTGTATCCACTGCTTTGTTTAAAAAAAGTATTTTCATGAATTGATATAGAATATGGCATTGCATTGTTTTGGAGATGAAAAACAAGAAATGTTTGAAAAATGGCATGCATGTTCATTCACCTTATGATTTTTCTAAGATTCATATAATGTGTTAGAGTATCTCTACTGGATTTTGGCTCACCCTATGTGGAAAACAAATTTTTAGGTGCTGATTATATGCCTCCGCCAAGGACATAGCTTAGGAGGACTCAGAGCTTAAGGCTTCCTTATGATTTCTTGATGTAAATGTTTTGTTTAAGTCTTGGGCTTTATTTGTATTGAGTTTAAACTCATTTTGTTATAATCAAGCACTATCTTCGAAAGTTGTAGCCAATAGGGAATTTCCTTATTTGGTTTTATTTTCTTTTTTACTCTTGTATCCATGTCATATGTTATAGATTTAGAATCTAGGATTTGTGAATATATGTAACACCCAAAATAAATGCAATAAACCAACCAAGATGATAAGTAAATAACACTGTAAATCAGAGAATGATGTCTTTCTATTACATAAGATTCGGTTGTACAAAAGGGTGACACATGCGATATACATTCATAAATAGTACATCTTGAATCTACAGCATGTGTTACCAAGCAGTAATAATGTAATAAAAGCTAACAGATAATCATATGCCCTAGAGGCTTACATCTTTCCAAGTTAAGACTTGGGTACAACAAAAGTGAGTTTAATGCTCAATACAAGTAAAGCCCTAGGCTTATACAAAAATGAATACAAAATAAATAAACTGAGCCTTTAGCCCTACAGTCCTCCCAAGCTAAGTCCTTGGTGGAGGCATATCACCAGTACCTAAAAAAGGTTTTTCCCAAATAGGGTGAGCCAAAACCCAATAGAAATAATCTAACACAATATATGATTCTTAACAAAAATATAAGGGTAATATGCATATACAAAGCCATTGATAAACTATTTCTTAATCCTTTTGCAAACCATGTAGTACCAGGTATGTATATCAATTCATGAAATTAGTTCTATTTCATTCAGACAACCAAACTGAGAATACAACTTAATAGGTTTCCAACCAGTACAACCATCATACAATCACTTCTATTTTCCATTTTACGGATATTTTGTCCACGAGAATCAGCAACCATGTATACTCATGATTTTCGAGACTTTCACCCTGGACACTCCGGCCAACTTAATTCAATGGAGTTTATCTCCTTTCTTCTCGCATACATGGAGTACATCACATTTCTTCTCCCAAACATCATGTATTTACAATGTACTAAAGATGTGACAACACTCCATGCAAATGGATGAGAAAATTAGTTTTAATTCACCTAATTCTTATGTAATTTCTACAACAATCATAGCTATTCTCCACCGATAACTCAAAACAAATATTTCTAAACAGATATACAATCTTGTGGGAGAGTGGTTCTGGAAATACTCTTTGGATCCAATGGGGCACTCAAGATCCTTAGCTAGTAACTTGAAAAAGAATGAACAATCCGGTCGGGGGTGCTGGAATTAGCACTCCGACGGATAAGTCAGTATATACTCTCTGTTGCTTGTATTTTAAGTTAAGCGTACTAGTTCTCACATACCTTTCTTTGGTTAATGTTCTTCTATTTATATCTTTTCTTGGACCTCAGGGTTGGGCCCACCTTTAATTCATCATGTAACTATTTACTCGGCCCCTTTTGTTGCAAACTGTTCTTCATTCGGCTCCTTGCTCAACTGGCTATACGGCCGATTAGGATACTTCTGGGTTTGTATAAAACGAGGCCGAACAAAATGTATATATCTCGACTCCCCAAGTTCACTTATTCGGCCTCTTTGCATCCCCTGATACTCAGCCCCCACAAATCTCTAAGACAAATAAATTATCCAAAGTCTATAGGTGAGTGATAATACATATCCAACTCCACCATTTGTATAAACATCCATCCAATTTCACATTTCCATCATCAATTTCATTTATTTATATAAAATGAATATTTGGGACATTTAGGGCAAAACATATTGGGTGTGTTTGGTTTGTGTTTGTAGAGTAATTTTTTAGATAAAAAATATGAAAACTTGTTTGGTTTGCCTTTTTTTAGAAATAATTTTGGAAAATTGTTTTAGGGAGAGTTTTAAAAAAAAGTGATTGATTTGATGTGTATGAGAGAGAGAGTGATTTTGGAAAATAGGTAACCAAACAAAATTTTGAGATTTTTTTTGAAAAATTTGTTTGATTTGATTACTCTTGAAAATTTGTTTGTAGAGAATTTTTCCCAAAAATTTTTCTGAAAAACAAACCAAACAAGGCCATTGTCTTCCAAAATTCAACCCAATGATTAAATCAACAACTTGTTCACAACTCAACCTCAATTCCACTCCCACAACTATTTTCCATACAACCACTTGAAAATTTCTCTTTTGATTTTAAACCAAAATCCTAGATTTATTCCAAAATCCTCCAAAACCACAATATTATTTATGAAAAACAAATAGTTAAGTTAAAAATCATAAAATAGTGTAGAAAATCCCTACCTCAGAGCTAGAAGACGAGCAAGGCAAGGCAAGAAAGGAACTCGAATGAAGCAGAAACCCAACACTATTTGGATAAAAACGTAGCTCTTGAAATGGTCTACCTTTTTAACAAAGGCACACGGGTAGAGAAACCACTAAATCTATGTGAAAATGTAGAGAGAGGGAGTTTTAGAGAGAAAAGCTCTAGATCTAGGGTTTTGAAATGTTTTAGAGAGAGAGAGTGATGGAAAAGTGAGGAGAAATGGCCTGATCACGAACTAATATAGGCACAGTCCGCTCAAGCGCAAGAAGTGACGCTCGAGCATCCAGACACAACAAGTTGTTCCGCTTAAGCGCAAAAAGTGACGCTCGAGTGTAGAATACATACTTCCAGTAATTTTACAGATAGCAGACCAATGCTCGAGCGCAAAAATGGCCGCTCGAGTGTAGAATACATTCTCCCAGTAGTTTTGCAGGCCTGCAAAATTATTAAGATGCCCGCTCGAGCGCAAAAAGTGACACTCGAGCGGAGGAACAAAATTCTGGGTAACAAAAGTTTGAAAACCAAGCTACCAACTTGTTTCAAATACAAACAATACAACCCAATATCCAAACTCAAGGAAATATAAAGGACAGAAGACATGAACAACAATACGAAACCATGAAACCGGAGTCCAGAATACAAATTGGGTCGGGTCTAAACCAGAATCGTTATAATATATATTGCATATGTTATCTTTTGTGATCATCAAATATAAAATGAATAGAAGATATGAAAGTGTTGATCTATTGTAACATTGCGTATAAGATGGGTTAATGTTAATTATTTCGGGCCATTAAGAAACTCACGTATCCCATCACAATAATTAATAAACTTCTAATTCACACAAACACTTAGTTCCATTCCACGTAAGCACTTTGTCACATAAACACATACGGATTACTCTTTCAAGATAATGTTTTGTTCCACGAAATACTGAGAGTTCCCATTAGAATGAGCATTAATCAAGTGCCCTTCTAACAAGACTTTAAAGGATCTAATAGACGCAAACAACATCTGAAAAGTTCAATCTCATACCCATCTAGTCAAGTAAGCATATTATCACATAACAATTAAGACACAGAACATCTCTTAATCTAGCGAAATGAACCTAAAACCATTTCCTATGAGCCCCAAGCATTCAAACCCGGTAACTCTGATACCAAGGTATAACACCCCCAAATAATAAACATAAATTAAACATAATGATTCCAACCTTGATTTCCACATTGATTAATTAGTTTCCCTCAAATAGCATTTCATTTCGTATGAGAGGTATACACAAGTGTTCACATGCAATATATATTCAATCTTCTAAAAAGGTGAATCTATAGCATGTGCAACAATAACAAGTAAAGAAATAACTATAAAACATATGCCCAAATGCTACAATTTCCAAGGCTTAAGCCTGGTTACACAAAAGGTTGTCAAACTCAAACATATTAAACCCTTGGCTTGCCAAAGATTCACAAAAGAAAAGCCTCTTGCCCTTTTCAAACACTCCACACATTCAACTAGGTGGGATCACCACCTTCTTTCCTGCACAAATCCATTAGAGGTGAGCAAAAAGCTCAGTAGAGATATCTTAGCAAAGTATATATGTTTAAGCAGTCTCATATACATTAATGCAATGCCATGCCATGTTCAAATATCAAAGTTTTCTGTCTCTTTGAAAATAATGCAATGTCCCATTCAAATGTTCATTTTTTTCATGAATTCAAAATTTAGACAATGGGGTGCTAAATACGACTTAGGTAATCCCTAGGTTAGTGTCTGTAAGTAAGTATAACAAACACTACCAATCCTCCACTTTACTGGCTCCTTACCGGAAGACACGTAGTACCTTCTTCGCGCTTGTTTTCGGTCTTTCACCCTGGACACTCAGTCCAACTTAAACAATTCTAATTACACCCTCTATCCGGACTTACCAAACATATTTACCCCAAAATGTTCCACTACAATAATTGTTTTCTCAAAACAATGAATTAGTTTCCAAGGCATAGCCATAATTGAACAATATTCAAAATGATGCAAATGCATGAAATGAGAGGTGATTATCCATAAGTATCTCATTTATACAATATCTCCATAAATCTTCACATTTATTCAAAGTAAACTTCCATTGTTCAATGATCCTCAAAAATCATAACAAAATATAATTCATGTGACATTTATACATTTTTATGTTCACAATCACTATTTTCATTCATATTCCAATGTATACCATTTCAAGGCCCATAACATTTTCCAATGACAACAATTATTCATTCCATGATATTTCAATTACACAATCAATATAAGGAATTTCTATCAATTTCATGAGAAATTTAACACTAATTTCATAGATATTTTATAAAAATCCACTTTTCCCCAACTTCTTCAAAACTAGGGTTTGACCCAAAAAGGTTTTTGTTTTGTTCTTTCATACATTCCTTTCACAAAATGTTCTTAAGAGTTTCATAAAACATTTCTAATTTGGACATCCTCACAAGGAAAGTCCTTTTTATCATCATTTACAACCCACATTACAAAATCCACACCACATTTCCAAGATCATAAAAGGGAGGAAGAGGCATGCTAAAATCATATGTATAACTCAAAGAACTCCCTGCCTCAAGACTTTGAGAAGAAAATATGAAAAGCTTCAAAATCAATGGAGTCAAAATTTGATTCACCGCATACAACGTAGCCCTTGATGAGCTCTTCAAAATTAAAAAAGACACTATGGTCAAAATCTCAATGGATAAGGAGAGATCAAGGAAGTAAATGAAGTGGGTGGAGGGTTTCTAAAGAGAGATGAAAGAAATAGAGTGAAAGTTAATGTAGAGAGAGAGAGAGAGAGAGAGAGTGTGTGTGTGTGTGTGTGTGTGTGTGTGAAATGAAAAGTGAGAGAAAAGTGTGTAAGGCTCAACTTTTGAAATGATTTGACACAATTTTCGGAGCAGACTGCGGACAGATCGCTCAAGCGACCAAACCGGCGCTCAAGCGCACAATTCAAATTTGAGAGACCGCTCAAGTGACCAAACCTACGTTCGAGCGAAAAATACCAACTCCCAGAATTTCCACTCCCCTCTGTAAAAGACCACTCGAGCTATGAAAGCTTTGTTCGAGCGAAGAACACTTGCTCTCAGAAGTTCAAACTGCAAAACAAGATACTAGAGGTTGATTTCACTGCTCAAGCGGTCTCAACCTGAAGTGAGACAAAGCATCCTCAAAACATAACCCACCTTCTCGGTTTCACTCAAACACCCAAAAGTACAAGAAGACATCTCGGAACTCACAAAAATATACCCACTGGAACAACCCCCAAAGAAAAATAGATAACCACACAAAACTCAAAAGGTTCAACGATGCCGAAGATAACACAAGAGACAGAATTTACCGATTAATGCACTCGATTTGCTTTAAAAGGATTCGGGACATCACATAATTAGTTTTTTTATTTTTTAAATCTATTTAATTTAAATACATTTAAAAGTAAAAATATTTGTAAAAATATATATATAATTAATAATAAATATGAAGATTAACTGAATTTTTATATTTTATTTATTTTTTGTTGTATTTAACGATATTTTAAATATGTCTTTATAAATTTTGTACTTATTAAATGTATATAGATTAAGTGAATTCTTAAGGTAAAAAAAATTCAAAAATTAAAAACTTTCACTAAAAATAAAAAATACAAATTAAAGTCTTAAAATTTTACTTTAAAAACTCCAAGCCAAAAAAAAAAAAAAAAAAAATTACAAGAATAAAAAATAAAAAATAAAATTTTCTTGGGTACATAAAAAAAATTAAAATTTTATGGGACGGAATACAACATTATTAATGGCTGATCATATCATATCACTTTTCAATAACACATTGCATTGTTGTTGATTATTTACTATAATATATTATTTATTATCGGATTTATTTCAGTCATTTCAACTTTTTATTTGTTTTGATACCCCCCAAAAAATTGAGGGGTGCAAGTTTGGAAACGAGCTAAAATAGTTAAAAAGTTATTATCAAAAAATTAATTTTTCTCTCTACTTTTTTATACTTTTTTTTTTTGTAAAAAATTAAAAATTAATTAAAATAACTCAAAAGCTTGAGATTAGCTTTTTTATAAGTCAAAGAGCTAATATGTTTGGAGAATTGTTAAAAATGTTATACTTTTGTGAGTAGGAAAAAAAAAATTTGATCTGACATTTGACATTTTTAGCAACAACAAACTAAATTTTTTGATTTTTTTTAACCTTTTGTTAGTAAACAAATTTTTTTTTTTTTTTGGGAAGAAATTTCCTGTCTGTGGTAATTTGAGAAAATTATTACATATGTATGAAAAAGTTTATAATTATTTTTCAAATTTTACAGTGATATAAAATTCTCCCATTTTTTTTTTAATAGATCCTAAACTTCAAAACTTTTTGGCATTTAATTTCTTTTTGCGAAAAAGTTAGTTTTTTTAGTGGATCAACTTTGATGAAAATACAATAAGTCTTACAAATTTGGAATAATTACGTTGGATTCCTTTAAAGTTTATTTTACATAATATTCAACTTTTTTTTGAATTAGAAATTTAATAGTTATATGGATAAAAAATTGATTTGATCATCTATTTTACATTGTTTATATTTGTGTTTTCTCATTATCTACATTAGATTTGGTCCATTTAACCTTATTAAAAGTAAAATGGGTATAATTATATCAAAATTGTATAATTTATTATATATATATTTTTTCAAAACTTAAGAGAAAGTGAATGTAATTTACCCATTCTATTTTCTGAATTCTATAATTTATTCAATTTGATGAATATATACTGTGGACATTTATTGCATGGGATCCATTGAAGGAAGTTAATGAAGTGATAAATAAAATATTTCTTAAAATTAGCATTATGCCAATTTGAAAGTTTTAGAGAAATAATTTAATGATATAACAACTCTTTATAGAAAAACATTAATATGTTTTGTTCAAAAAAAATACTATCATTTATTTCATCTTAAATTATATATTTAGTTTTGTTTATGTCAACGTCTACTCACTATTTGCCATTAATTCCAGTCGTTTTAATCATGTTAAAAGGGAGGTTAATGTAATTATATCAAAATAGAAGACTAATTGTATTTTTTTTCAAATCTCCAAAAAGTAAATGTAATTCACCCTAATATATAAATTATATCTGTTTTAGGATCTTGTTAACAATTGCCCTAGGGATACAAGAAAAAGAAAAAATAAATATAGAACTCAATACACTTTTTATTGGATCCAGTGTCAACGGTAATTGTTGTGCGGCCCGTGAGACTCATTTCAAGTAGGGGTGGGCATATGCCAGGCCGGGCCAGGTTCGGGTCAGGTTGACACTACATAATAAGGGATTTTGTGTCTGCCTAAACCCGACCCTAACATCGGACCTCTACATCTGCCCAAGCCCAATGTAAAAAATAATTATAAATCTCAAACACACCCATCGGGCTCTATGTTAAATATTTTTTAAACATTTCATAATTAAATTCAATCACACATTATATTTCTTAAATAAATATATTGATATCATTATAAATTGAAAAATTATGTATAAATTGAGGAATTTTTTATATAAATTCAATCACACATCACCACAAATGTGAGTTTTAATAAAATAAACAAAGATAAAGTCTAAATTTCAACAAAAAAAAATATAGTTTAGGGGAATTTTTTTTAAAGTCCCGAATAATAAGAATTTAGAAGATAAAGGACACTAAAACAAAATATAGTAGCTCAGGTCTCTAAAACACACATGCGTTTTACATCAAAATTTATTGGACCAAAATACCCTTGTTGGGATCTTCAATCATGGAGGAACAATGGTCAGTGACGGCGTCAAGGTCAGTGTCGAAGTGGATGTGGCTGTTTTTGTGTATGAGAGAACAAGCAACGGCCTGAGACTTGGCCTTTCTCATCGTCGAAAAATGAGCTCCGCCGCCGGAATTGCTGGTGGTGGTGGTGGTGGTGTTGAAAGTAGATTGCTTCTTGTTATTGTTCGGATGAGACATAGAAAGCAATCAAAAAGCTCATTCTAGGAAGATAATCCCAAACACGAAGAAGAGAGAGAAAGAGAACTGGGTGTGGCTTGTTTGATTTTCATTGGAATTTCTCTGGGTATTTTCACTAGAATTTCTTTAGACACATCACAATCTCCTTGGAATTTCTCTGAGTGTGTTTGTGTTTATATTTGAAATTTCTCTGGGCATTTTCACTAGAATTTCTCTGGACACATCACAATCCCCTTAGAATTTCTCTAAGTGTATTTGTGTGTTCATGTTTGGAATTTCTATGGGCATTTTCACTGGAATTTCTCTGGACATATCGCAATCCCCTTAGAATTTCTCTGAGTATGTTTATGTGTTCATGTTTGGAATTTCTCTAGACACATCACAATCTCCTTGGAATTTCTTTGAGTGTGTTTGTGTGTTCATATTTGCAATTTCTCTTGGCATTTTCATTAGAATTTCTCTAGACACATCACAATCCCACAGCGTTTGAGAAAATTCACACAGTGACCACAGCCAGAAAAAATTCACACAACCAGAGAAAATGCACACGGTTAAAGAAAATTCACAAAATTACAAACAGTGACCACAATAAAAGAAAATTCACACAATCTAGAGAAAATTCAATTTGATTTTCTCATACAACTTTTAATCTGATCTGCTCACACATCACAATCCCCTTATCCAAATTTCGCTACATCCGTGAGTTTATTGTTGTCCATGATCACTTATTCTTTAATCTTCAACATATAGATCAAGAACCTAGCCTCATGGTATCAGACAAGCTAGATGGAACGAGTGCAGCCGCGAAGATGGCAAATGGGGGTTTGGGACTTGGCGTTGAGACATGGACGAGGTCGACAACGATGAAATTACCGCCGGAGCGAAAGGAGGCCGAGGTGGCGGTGTCGAAGAATAATGACATAGTGGATTTGGGAAGAGAAGATTGTGAGGTAGTGGAGAGATCCAAATCTGTAGAGAGAGAAAATAAATGGAAAGACAAGGCCGGAGTGGAAGCTGGTAGCAGTGATGAAATGGTCGTCAGAGCGAAAGAAGGCAGGGGTGGTGGTATCAGAGAATGAAGAGATGATGGATTTGGGTTTTAGGGTTCTGGAAGACAAAGATCAGAGAAATGGATGAGAGAGAGAAGAGAGACCCAAATATGTAGAGAGAGAGAAGAGAAAAGAGTGAGGGTAAAGTTGGGATTTTTTTTGAATAAAATAGAAGTAAAAGATGTGAGGGACCTTTTCAAATAGAAAAAAAAAAATTTGTGGACCTTTCCTACTACCTAAAGTTTGATAGGGATGTTAGACTATATTTTCCTATATTTTAATGTATTATAATTAATTAATTTAATAGCAGGTTTGGCCGGGCTGGGCCGAATTGAAAGTATAAATCCCAAGCACAGCTCATTAATATTTAGGGCGAAAAATGTTGGCTCAACTTAGCCCTATGGGCTAAAATAACGTTGTCAAACCCTAAAAAAATTGAGCTGGCTTGGCAGGCCAACATGCCGATGCACACCCCTAATTTTGAGTCCTATTTTGATGATTTAAACCGTTCAATTTTTAGAAAATATCAAGAAAAATATACCTTTAAAAAATCAAGTTGATTGGATATTAATAACCTCTTCATCAAATCGCATTTGTATTCAGTTTGATACATACATATTTATTTATTTTATATAAAAATGTGATTTGATGAATCAGTTATTGATATCCGATTATCTTGATTTTTTTGAGGTATATTGTTCTCGATATTTTCTAAAATTTGAGTAATTTGGATCATCAAAATAAGACCCGAAATGAGTCCCACGAGCCACACAACAGTCACCACTGTGTTGTACGTACAACAATGACATTGTTCCCTTTTCATTAGTTTTTATAGCACTTTTCACTCAATTTAATAGACTATGCATGGAGAGCATTTGTTAAATGATGTCATGGATAACTTAAATGATTGTTGTGTGATAAAAAATAAATAATAAATAAAAAATTATGCAATTCACTTTTGTTTTTAACGGTTCTAATATGTGAGTCTTGACAATCATTTTTGACATAATTTTTTGTTTTAAAGAAGAGAATCATATGAAAATAGTGAGTGTTTATTTATTTATTTTTTCATCTTTTCACTAAACTAGTTTATAAAATAAAATATAAAAAAAAAAGATCTAAGAAGTCAAGCTATATTTGATAAGACATGTCAAAAGTTTAAGTTATTTACAATGATGAACAAATCGAAGCAGGACATTTGAAAATTGTGTAATTGAGAGGGTAATTTATGTGAAAAATTGGGCCGAGCTGGGCAATGGGCCGATATGGGCCATAATACGAAAGGCTGAATAAAAAAGGCTTTGAAGTTAGTCCGGTCCCAGAGCCGTGATGATTAGTCTGGTCCCAGAAGGCTTTATGTTTTAGTCCGGTTCAGAAGAATACTACGTATGGTTCGGTCGCCAAAGTTAGTTCGGTTATGGCATATGGAACCGAGGTATGTTGAGCCCTCTTCAGGACTTGGTTTTTGGGTTAGTTCGGCTTAACTCTTCTATAGATAGCTCGGTCTTGGCATGTGAAGCCGAGGTAGGAGAAAGGCAAGGAAGAGCCGAACTAACAGTCAGGTTGGTCACTCCAGTTAGTCTAGCATGGCAAGGTTTTTCGGTCGCATGGCGGTTCGGCCATGGTAAAACCATCTCACTTGGTTTAAGCAGTGAGGGAGGTGTTGAAGGATAAGCATTATCTTTCAAGAGTATGAATCCTAGGAGGACTGTACATGGAGGAGTAAGAGTCCTACTTGGATTGTGCCACACGGAACCTATAAAAGCTCACAAACATCACCCATGGGGAGGTAATGCAACTTTGATTCCCGAATACACAGAGCTTTTGTCTATTTGTCTAGCTTGCTGACTTAGGCATCGGAGAGGTTTCCGGCACACACCCGCCGGCTAGCTCACGTTTGTATTTTCAGGTAGTAGAGCGACGTCGTACGAAGGAGCGCAAACTTGATCAACAGGATTATACGAGAAAGTTTATTTCGTTCCCGTACAGTAATGTAAACATATTAAATTTGAACAAAGGTAAAATGGTTTTCAAAAAATAAAGGAGATAAAAGATTAAATATAGAAAAAGCATAAAAGAGAGTTTGGTTTCATTGTAAAACATAGAGTTAATTACACTTACCCCCCTTATAGTTTAGTTAAAAAACACAGGACCTCCTTATAGTTCATAAATGTACATATAACCACCTTTTGATTTGGACTGAACTGTAATTTACGACTCTATTAATGAATTTTACAAAATACCTATAATGGCCTTACTTCTATATCTAATTTTCGTATACGTGCCACTCTTTCTCTTTTCTCTCTCTCTAAACAACAGCTTGACTTTATCTATCTTTAAAACAATGCAAACCCATGATTTTGTCTTCCACCCATACAACTCACTTTCGCCTAATAAGTAATTTTATTTCTCATAATCGAAGTAATATAACTTTATTTATTTCGGCGTGGGTCTGCTATGGACTAGCCATGGCTGCTATGAAAATTGGTGAAGGTAGCAGTTGCCACCATGGAGTTGAGGTATAAGGTAACCTGTTGAGTGGTTGGTGGTTGAAATAGATTCATGTCTTTCATATCAATTTCAATAGCAAATTATACATATCAATTTCAATCTATTGTACTACTGCACTGTATTTGGAAAAATGAGTTTTAAGGGTTGCTAAGCAAGTATTCAACATTAATAAAATGCAAGTGTCACGCCCCAAACCTGCCCCTAAAAGTTTGGGCATGACCTACGCAGAAAAGACACGTAACCTGATTTCATATAGGGGCCTGACCGGAAGCTGTAAATATAAGTGAAATTAAACCAGAAAATATGCCATCCATTGAGCTACTAAGTTACGCCAGGATCATAAAACATCGCATATATTAAGTACACCAAAAGCCAAAATACATTGGAGAGTTAGTTATTGACATGCATATACAAAACCAACCCCGAGGTGAGGTGTATAACAAAAATATTAAGTACATAAGAAGGTAAGCCACCATCTAGCAGACTCCACAAAAACAGGGTTCCGACCCCAAGCTTGGCTGTGCCTAGGCTGACAAAAGTATGACGATGCCGAGTTAAGATCGACCTCCTGGTTGGTTACCTACAGAAACAGGCATAACACAGGGTGAGCCAAGCTCAGTGAACAATAGTACTGTTATGCTTGTAAACATAATTAATGCTGAGATCATGCAATCAGTCTGTCTCTGTATAGTTTGTTGGGACAATGTATTCGGTTCATAATCGTCATAATGTGGCCCCTGGCCTAAGAACTTCACACATTCAGAAAAGAGTCCTTGGGTTCATAATTTACAATTCATCACATAGACCTTCGGTTCTTTTTGATTCACAAGCTCACAATAGCTTAAGTTCATATTTCACACATCGGCCCTTGGCCTCATAATTTCATCGTTCACAAATGGCCCTTGGTCACATAGTTTCATATTAGGGCTCGTGGCCACATTGATTCACAAATGGCTCTAAGCCACATTGGTTCACAAGTTCACATTTGCCTTGATACATTTCATTAGTCACAAGATGTCACATAAGATGTGTACAACGTCACAACCTTTCGCAATGATATAACGTCAATACATAATATGATAATACTTTCAACAAGGGTCATAACGTCATTAATAATAAATACTGCGTAGAGGTACATTGAAGTACTATTACTCACTGTGTTGTGTTGGTGCACTTCCTCTTGAGGTGTTCCCTACACACATGAAAAACCACATTAGTCTCTTTTATCCTTGTTAAATCAACATTCGGTTCACTTACTTTGCTTGTATTAACGAACATTCAAACAATATAAATTGCAGGTTTGACAACATTAGAGGACCCAACACGCAAAACGGAGCATCCCAACTTTTCTGACTTGAGCCGCACGTGCGGCTAGGATCTCCCGCACGTGCGGCACACCTCCCGCACGTGCGGCATTGAGGCCCCGCACGTGCCTTTTTTGCAGTGTCCATCGCCCAAATTCACCATTTCTCCGCACGTGCGGCCTTGGGCCCCGCACGTGCGGCGATTCTGCACAAAAGGTCCGAAATTTTTGCACAATTCCATCCTCTTGTGGACATGTTTAGGGTCTCAAAAAGCTAACTTTAAATTACTAGTTTATAGCCTCAAAGCATGGAATTACATGTAAACAAGGATCAAATTACATATTTCATTTAAGTAAAAATTAAATCATGGATCTACAAGTTCCAATTCATAAGATTTCTACTTATTCTCACATCTCAACACTTTGACACAAGATCATGCCACATACTTGAATTCAAACAAGGCAATTGAGGAAATAGAGTAAGGCTTTTTAAATTGAATCGAAATATACAACATTAAGATCATCTCTCCTACACACACATATTGTACCTCCATTCCAACACTTGGGTACCATAATTATGAGGTTATCTCTCCTTAAAGAAAAAGAAGAAGAGTTGTAAGAATGAATTACAATAATATCTACATACCTTATGCTAAGGTTTCTCAATTTTCCCAACCTTCTTGATCTTCTCCCTCTACTCCTCAACTTGTCTCCTTTCTTAAGAGCTAGGTTTGTTAGAAACATTTTGACCAAATGAACTATGGACACACATATATATCATAAGGAGGGAATAGGACAAAAATCAATCGTTTACACACCCGAAAATTGAAATTTCACAGACATGCTTAATATTACCTAAAAATTATGTTGAGTCCAAATATATATTCAATTTTAACTTATTAAGCCTCGAAGGCCCTCAATTTCTGCTTTTTCGTTCTAATTAGTAACAGATTCATTTCTTTCCTAACAGATACAATTCATTCCATAAGGCATTAAAACATAGTTACGTGACACATTAGACATTTGACAGCATAAAATAAAGGACTAACATATATCACAAGCACATATGAGGGTCGGGTTGTTACAGCAAGAATAAATAACTAATCTTAATATGCATATTAGCACACATTTGCATGTGTTTTGCATCTTTAATTAGTATATCCTAGTTATAACGCCTCGAAAATTTAAAGCAATAATAAATATCAACTCATGATTAAATTCCTCCATTTTAATATTACAAGTATTTCCAATGAACTCCTTTAGAATTGAAGAGTGAATCTCATATAATATACTCTCTTTCCCATTGAACTATCATAAAAAAAATAAAACAAATAAAAATTTTACAATTCCAAGTTCACCATAAAGAAAGCCACAATGTCTTAGTTCAAGAAGTTAGGGAGTTCAAATGTAACGCCCCGTAAATATAACGATAGCTCATGACGTATAATCAAATAAGATAATGCGCATCCAAAATGAATATCTTGTCTATTCATATATGATTTGAGTTATACAACAGATAACACATGCATTTACACATTCATAAGCTCTAACCCTGAATCTGTAGCATGTGTTACAATAAGAGATATGATATGAAAGTAAAATAGATAATAAATGCCCTAAAAGTTTACAACTTTCTAAGACGATACTTGGTTATAACATAAGTGGATTTAAATCCAATACAGCTAAAGGTCCTTGCCCCGTACAAAACATATGCAACAATCAAACAAAACGAAACTCTTGCTTCAAGTCCTCCCAAGCTATTGCCTTGGTGGAGGCAGATCATCAGCACCTGAAATGTTTTTCCCACATAGGGTGAGCCAAAGCCCAGTAGAAATAATTCAACACAGTATATGAACCTTAACAAAGATATAAGGTGAATGCATATGCAACACTCGAGCCAAAACACTTTATATCTTTTTCCAAAACCATGTAATGCCATAAATCACTTCCTTTATAATAGAAAACAAGGCAGTGAATCACACTTTGGGAATCTCAAAACAATTTCAACCTTTCACGGAAATTTCGTTCTCGGGAAATCGTAAACCGACACCTATGTAAACGTAGGCTCTACAAGCACTACTATTCCATTTCACGAAAATTTTGTTCACAAGATCGGCACCTATGTATGCGCGCAGTTTATAGGACTTTCACCATAGATACTTAGGCTAACTTATTCCAACGAGACAATGCACCCTTCCCAGATTCACCATTTTTCTCAAAACGATAAACATTTCCAATGTATAAATATGAAATAATGCTCGATGCAAACGGGTGAGACAATAGTTTCAATTCTCCTAATTTTCATGCAATTTCTATAATAATCATAGCTATCGTCCACTGATAGCCTAAAACAGATATTTCTAAACAGATAAACAATTTTCAATAAAGATAAACTTTCTAAATTTCAAGATATGAGTGATAATGCATATCTAACTCCACCATCCTCATCAATATCAACCCAATTCCACATTTCCGGCATCAATTTCATTTGTCCTTTAAAAATCAACATTTGATATATTTAGGGTAAAACCCCAATTCCTTTATAAATCAATTTCAAAGGTAAAAAAATCCACTAATTCATCGTAACTTAACAATAAATACATTCTTTTAATCATTTCCAACAAAGCATTTGAAAACCCTTTTTTTGAAATCAAGCCAAACCCTAGGTTTGTCCAAAATTCATCCAGATCACAATGTTATTTTATAAAGACAAATATCTAAGTTAAAAATCATAAGAAAGTGCGGAGAATCTTTACCTCAAGCTTAGAAGATCAAAGGAAGAATGAAGGAACTTCAACAACGCCCAATCCCAACTTCGTCCGGATCAAAAGGAAGCCCACGGCGTGCTCTACCTTTTTAACAAAGGGACACGGGTGAAGAACTCTATAGATCTAGGTGTATTTGCGTGAAATAGATGAGTTTTAAAGAGAGAGAGAGTGTGACAGAAAATATGGTTTTGAAATGTTTAGAGAGAAAGAAAGGTGAAAAAGTGACTCAAAAAAGTGACTTTACGAACTAATATACGTACAGACCGCTCGAGCGCAAGAAGTGTTGTTCGAGCATCCACACACAAAAGATGTGACCACTCGAGCGTAGGAAGTTATCGCTCGAGCATAAAATACAGACTCCTAGAAGTTTTATAGACAAAAAATCACCGCTCGAGCACAAAAAGGCTCGTTTAAGCGCAAGAAAGACCGCTTGAGTGAAAAATTCCAACTCCCAATATCTCTGCAGACCTGGAAAAGTACTAGAAGTTCACAAAGACCGCTCGAGCGCAAGAAGTGTTGCTCAAGCAAAGAAGTAAAAGTCTAGGCAATAACAGTTTAAAAAACAAGTTACCAACCTGTTCTAAACGCAACCAACACATCCCAATAACCAAACTCAAAGAAAAATAAGGGGAAACAAGGCAAGAACAGCTATACAAGACAATGAAACCAGGTCCGGAACATCGAATGGATTGGGTCTAAACTAGAATTGCTATATTAAATAACGCAAAATGCCTTAATGGCTTACAAACAATAAGGCAAGGGCCTTGATACACCAAAAATAGACTCTTGGTCCCAACCGAATAAGTTCAGAGCTTTCACAAAAGTTCACATCCACGAGCCTTCGTGCTTCATATACAAAATCCACCTCACATTCATTGGGGTGGAGGCACATCACTAAGTCCTGAAATGTTAGGTAGGGATGAGTTATACGTCCAGTAGAGAAACATTTAACAAAATATCTAATTACTTGAAAATCCATATGGCACTACCTTAACAAAAAAAATTACAATTAATGTGTTTGAATGAAATGGAAATAAATGCATTGTTGTTCAACTTAAATAATTCCTCAACACTGGGGTGGTAAATATGCCATGAAATCTCTTGTAAGAGTCCCAATAATACATATACATAGATTCATAACATAAAATATCCCCATATTGGCTGGCTATTAATATGGCAGGGCGATGGGCACCCAAAATCATCCGTTTCTTCACTTTTACCAGCTATTAATACGGAAGGACCAATGGACATCCAAAAATATTTTCCTACATTCATCCAACGACAAGCTTAAGACATGATAATTGGACACCTTGACTCCCCGCGCGGATACTAGTACAAAACACATCCCGTTTCCAAAACTGACTCAACCACCCGAACTCATACACTATTTACCCTCTTTCAACATTTTCAAGCTTCCAAAAAGATTATATAATTCATGAGATAAAATTTGCAATGCACATTGTGCATGAAATTGCAATTCCCAATTTAATTGAAGTTTATTCAATTCATAAGTAAGAGAGGACAACAACAACTATAATCAAGGGGATTTTTAAAACTTTCCAATTCAACAAGCTCCAACTCAATACACTTTATCAAAATAATCTAAAATCTCATATCTCAACTTATCTATGTCTAATAGGGTTGTTCACGGGTTGGTCCGATTCAGATTTAACCATGATCTGCCATTCAAACCAACTCTACAGGGTTGAAAAATTTATCAACCGATTTTGACTGTACTTCTCTTTGAAATCGTATCATTCAAAATCGTTTCTGGTAGTCGAACTTCGGTCTGCCAAATGGTTGGGCAAAATTGTTGTAATTTCTCGATTTCCCCTCTATCTTCAAAATCTAGTTTAAACATATATGTATATATTTATGCATATAAGCATAGATTTACATATGTCCTTTCTCTTCAAACCCTAATTTACATACATACATATATCTATGTATATATACAAATCTGAGAGAGAACAAAGAAGGAAAAAAAAAAGGAAAAGAGAGATCTCCATCTTTTCAGCAGCCAAGATCCTTGTCATCTTCTACATGGAGAGCTCTTTGTGATTTGTTTGAGGAAAGAGAGAGGAAGAGAAAACTATTTCATAGGGAAGGGGTTTAAGGAATTGCAGATTGGATCTAAGGCCCCGTTTGTTTCCCTCTTTCACAGTCCGGAGTGGACTGTGAATGATGAATAGTGAACATAACTCCTGTTTGTTTACAGATTTTAGGTGTGGATTCATAAGCCAGAGGGCTTCAGATGGGCCTTGCATGTTGGGATTGTTAGTCTGCCCTAACATTTGGTATTGAAAATTAGTCCGTTGGTATTAGAGGAGTAATTTACTTGTTTACCCTCTCCTCTTCTCTTTTCCTCTCTCTCTCTGTTCTGTTATCATATATATATATATATATATATGTGTGTGTGTGTGTGCGCGCGCGCGCGCGCATATTTCATTCGATTTTCTCACCAATCAAATAGAAGTGTAAACAAATTGTAAATTAGATCAGTAAAATTGAAGAGTGATGCTCCGATCTATGACTAAATTAGACAAGAGAGATACAAATCAAAAGACTTACATGATATGAAATTATACAAAATTGAAATTTACAAGAAAAACAAAATCGCGTTGACTATGAAGATCGGTGTCTTCGTCGTCGTCGTCGTCGGCGTCGTTGACGGTAATGATCGGCGTCGTTGCGTCATCGTCGTCGTTGGCAGTGAAGATCGGTGTTATCATCGTCCTTGTAGTAGTGATGCTCTGTTTTTTTTATTAACAGAGAAGGCAAACCATGTGATGGTTAAACCATGATGATGAATGATATTTAAGTGAAAAAAATCTTTCAATCCATTGTTTAAAACCATGGAATGGTTAAAATCGTGGACTGGGCTGGGTTGTTTACATAATTTAGTTTTATAAAAATAATTTAATATACTAATATTTTTATAAAAATAATTTAATATAATTATGTTTTATAAAAAAATTTAATATAATAATATTTTTATAAAACATAATTTTTAATATTAAAATATATCACAAATAAATATAATTTTTCATAATCTACTTACTAATAATTTTTCTTAATCTCTTTATTAATAATTTCATCACTAATAATCTTCTCATTAATAATCCTCTCACTAACAATAGCATTCAACTTACCTCTGAAAACAACCAGGCGCTAAGAGCATGAATGACCACTGCGGGGGAGGAAATACGGTGAGAGAGAGAGTGGGATTTTGACAGAAATAAGAAAATCCAAAGAGTTATGAGAGGTAGGGTACGATCTGTCTACTATAGTGCACAAATCTTGAGAAGAGAGATGACATGGCGCAATGCTCAATTGTCAAACATCACATGGTTCACTGCTCAATAGTCATGTCAATATGACATTGTCTCGGAAATTGCACTTAAAGGATAAGATGTAATTTGCATAGCAAATTAAATGGAGTTCGGATCCTCGGCCGCCATTCTTGGCAGCCATTTCCTGCAGCCCCAAAACGACGTCGTTTTGGGGGCAATTTTCCAAAAAAAAAAAAAAAAAAAAAAAAAAAAAAAAAAGAAGAAGAAGAAGAAGAAACTGAGCAAAGGCAAAGCACAGAGGGAGCAGTGCTTGGGCAGCTTGTAGTTCCCGTACATCCTCAGTCCGGCGAAGATCTTCGCCGCGATCGCTCTTCGCCTCCTCTCTCTCCTCTTGTTGTTCTCTCTCTCCTTCCATGACGGCAGCCTTGTCCCCGACGTCATCACTCCCTCTCCCCCCTCTCTCTCTCTCTATATATATATATGTATATATACTCTTTCGAAGATCCGAACTCCTCCTCCAATACGCCTCCATATCCCACAAACCTTTGGTTTCTCTTCCACTTTTTCCTTCCTTGTTTTCTCACAAAACCACTAATCGCTTTCCGAGCGGTTTTCCGATCTCTTCCTAAATTCCACTCCATTCTATCCAGAAACCCGATCTATGCCCATCGATTTCTCCATTCAACAACTTTTTTGTTTGATTTAATTTTTTTTCCATATTAAGCTAATTTCTAGCTGAATTTGGTTTGAATTTTTGTTTCTTAAATTAGTTGTTTTTGCTAGATGAAGATTAGAAGCATTTATGGTTGAATTTCTCTGTTTCAATTCAATTCAGCAGCTTCATTATTTACTTTTTCTTCAAGAAAAACAACGCAGTCTGATGCATATTTATTGATCCAGAAGTCGAAACCAGTCCAGTCCAGTCTGAGTTTCTTCTTCTTCTTTGCTTTGCCTCTGCTCAGTTTCTTCTTCTTCTTCTCTTTTTTTTTTTTTTTTTTTCTGTGAAAATTGCCCCCAAAACGACGTCGTTTTGGGGGCTGTAGGGAAGGGCTGCCAAGAAGGGCTGCCGATGATCTGGACTCAATTAAATGAGTGCACATGTATATAAAAAAACATTATATTCTACACATCCGGTTTATACAAATTTTATCCACCCATGTATATAAAAAAAAATTTATATTCTACGCATCCGGTTTATACAAATTTTATCCACCCAAAAAAAAAAGTTTCTACAAATTTATTTGAACTAAAACCAACGACCGACCGTGAATTACATATTTTTTAAGTGTTCAATCCGTTGCCGACCATGGTGTCCATCAAAATCAACAGCGGCTGCAATTTTCGGTTCAAATCGATTTAATTCGGATCAGTTATCGGTTGAATCAGTTATTTGAACACTCCTAATGTCTAACATCCACCTGATTGCAAAGTTTAAGAATCAATTTAACAAAACATCATTCTTCGATCAAAGTTTAAAACTGGGGTTTGGAAAGATTTGGGACTTTTTCCTCTTTTTATTTTAGGAGTCAATTCTCATCATCAACATCCATAATCAACAAGGAGTTATTTGTAATCTTTAGAAAATTCAAATAGAACCCCCTTTGTAAACATAAAACTCCCTCTATGTACAAAATCATCTCATAAAACACCATAGTTAAGATAATATTAAATAATCATCTCAAATCAAAGAGATACTAAGGCCTCGTTTGGCAAGAGGCTAAAATAGCCAATTAGCCAAAAAGTTACTTTTTTAGCCAAAAAGCCAACAACCCATACCAAAAAGTCAAAGATTCCCTTTTCTCTCTACTTTTTGCACGTCGTTTCGTAATTAGCCAAAAAGTTGGCCCAAACATACAGGTTTTTCTTACCAACCTTTTTAGCCAATTAGCCAAAAAGTTACTAAATTAGCCTGTTCCCAAACGAGGCCTAAGTTAAAAATAACCTTGCCTCAGGAATGAGAGCAAAGAGGCATGATTCAAGAAAAACTCTCTGCGAAATCGAAATCCAATTGGTGAGAATCACGATCTCCACATGGGCTTCTCTTTTTGCAAGGAAACAAAGCTTGATTCTTGGTGAGAATTGAGGTTTTTAGAGAAAGAAAGTTAGGGTTTTTGGAACTTGGGAGAGGGGAAAGAAAGAGGAAAAGAAAAGTAAAAAAAAAAGATCCAAAAAACAACTTCTAAGTAGTTGATATTACACAGACTACTCGAGCGGTCTTTCCACAGCTCAAGTGGTGAACTCAAATTCTCAATATTTTAGGCCTATAACTCAAAATGCTGGATGTCGCATTTCTATGCTTAAGCGATAAATGAACTGCTCGAGCAGTCCTCTTCCCCACCTAGTATGCAAAACACGATACTGAAAGTCCCTCATCACTGCTTGATCGTTCAAAGCATCGCTCGAGCAGTCTTTCTGGAAACAGATTGTCACACTAATGCTAGCCTCATGATACTCATTTACAACCATGAATACCAAAATTCTGGTTTTCGTCATTTTTAATTTGTTCAACACAATAAAGGTTTCTTAGACTTACGATTGATTTTACATAGAATTACTTCACCTGATCTTCAAACACTGAATAGTGATTGATTCAATGATGGTGGCTTCATGCTGGTGGTGGTAGTGGTGGTGGTTGAGGGTAGAGATGAATGGTGAGGGCAAAAGAAGAAAATAGAAAAAAATTGGAAAAATTTATTGGCAAACTTCTACTGTTGCACAATTGCCAGACACCTCACAACATTTGAGCAATATGCACAGTTAAGTTTAACAAATTCAGCTAGTTTTGCACTCAACTCCAAACCATAGGGAAGTTATGTGTATATTTCTGAATGACAGGGAGGTTATATGTTTTCGAGCCTAACCAGAAGAGGGTTAAGTATAATTAACCCTAAAACACATTTATTTAGTTTAGATAGCTTTTAAAATTTTGATATTTCTTATAAGTGAAGGTACTTATATTATTTAATGTTTCCTTTTTAACATATATCCTAAGGACTTAGTGACGGAGCCAAAAATTCAATGTAGAGAGGCACACATTAATCATAATATTAATTTTTTTTCCCCATAACAAATAATAACAAGATATTATTAAACTTACATATTTGTTTTATTTTTTGGTCAGTCGGTAAGATACAATATTATAATTACCATAAGATTTATATCAACGTGATTTATAAATCCACATTTAATAACTAAATTCTATTAATCCAATAATAGGAACAAACAAACAATTGAATTTATCATCAATAAATTCGGCACTATCAACTCACAATTGAACAAACAAATAAGCTAAAGAGTCCCACAATTGGAAAGAAATAACTAATTAAACGAACTATATAATGGAAAATAAATTATGAATGGATTCAATTTTTACTTTGACATGTCAGTTAAAAGTGTATAAGAATGACCAAAATAATAGAATAAAATATTTAAAAAAATTTAAAAATACAAAAAAATTTACATAATTTAAAAAGATACACTATTACAATTTTATTAGGAATAAACAATATATAAGCAGTGTTTGAGAACTTGGGTTGGGAGATATTTTTGGCTAAAATAGTCAATAAAGACAAAAAATAATAATTAATAAAACAAAATGGCACATCTTGCATATCAATCAATCACTTTTTTTCTCATAACCATCTATTTAACTATCCAAAAAAAAAATCACACGTCATCTTCAAAAATAATTTTCTGGAGAGAGTTTAAAAAATTTGAAAATTTATTTGGTTGTATATTTTGAAAATAGTTTTGGAATTTTAGAATTTGAGATGATTTGATATTTTTTTGTAGTTGAATAGATAAATGTGAGAGAAAAGGTAATTGAGAAGGAAAGATGAGAGAGAAAAAGTGATTGATTGATGTGTAGTAGAGAAAAAAATGATTTTCTAATTTAAAAAAAAAAAAAAAACAATTCAACAAAATATGTTTTTAGAATTTTTTTTCTTTCTAAAAACATGTGTTGAAAAACAAATCAAATATGCCTAATTGTTTTTTATCTCATAAAATAATTATAAAAAATTAATTAAGATAGTCAAATTTTTAAACGAGACCATTATTTTACAAATAAGGATAATAGTGGACTGTTTTGGCAATATGCATAAAAAATTATAAGTCAGTTTTCAACCTATTTTGAATTATATCATCTTTTATATGAAATAGTAAAAAAAATCAAAATAATTAAAAAATTTCAAAATAATCCAGTATAATTCTCAAAACTTTAGAAGCACGTGGCACTAAGTTAGTTTTCAACTTATTTTGAGTTATATCATCTCTTACATGAAATAGTAAAAAAAATCAAAATAATTAAAAATTTTCAAAATAATCCAGTATAATTCTCAAAACTTTAGAAGCACGTGGCAGCACGTCCTGAGATGGCCCCGTCACACACGTTAACCAGCCAGCCCTTTTATTTATTTATTTATCTTTTCCAATGGGTTTCTCAGCATTGTGTTTTTATTGAATTAAGATTCCCTCCTTGTATTTTTTATTTATGGGGTCATTGGATTCACTTTTTAGCTTAATTTGATAATTCAAACTGTTCATATTTTAAGATTTGTTTAGTATATCATACCTGTAAAAAATTAAATTGATCAGATATCAAAAATTATGTGTTCGGAAAACTCGAACTAAAAACTATTTTTTTTTAAAAATTTAATAAACAGTTTTCCGAACACATGTTTTCTGATATCCGATCAACTTGATTTTTTTACAGATATAATATATTGAATAAATTTTAAAATATGAACAATTCAAATTATCAAAATTAAACATAAAAATGAGCTCAATAACCTTGCAAGTAAAAAATACACGGAGGGGATCCTGATTCGTTTTTATTTGGTGGTTGGTTGTACTGTTTTTCTAGGAAATGATTTAGGAAATGCTGAGCGTTAAACTATACACACTGGCCGAGTTTGTAACAACTTTTTGATTGGGGACTTTTATATGGGAGTAGTAATATATAACTATGAAAATTTTAAAAATAAAATAAACAAATAAATAACAGAAAAAAATTTAAGATGGTACTTTTCAATTTTGTGATTAGTTCTATTATGGGGATAAATAGCTGGATTCGGTTGGGATCGAACAAAAATTTTGCTCTGAATTGAAGTTTTTGGTTTTATTAGTTGAAAAATCAAAACAGATCATATAATACGGTTCAATTTTATCAGTTTGAAAGATTCACATAAAATTTTAAAAGGTTTAATAAAAATTTATAAAATTTCGCATTGGAAATAAATAAAGAAAAATGATGAAAGTTGTTCGTCCTGTCCTGATTTTTATTACAAAACGTTTATTCTTAATTACTTCTCTTCCAATGCTTAAAAAATTAAAATACAAAATTAGTTAAATATAATATTCTGGTTGGTTCAGCTTGCATTAGTGTTTAAAAAAAATAATAAAATAATAAAAACAGAAAAATTAAAATCAAATTAAACCCTATATTATAAAAAAAATAAGTCGAAAACTGAAAATTCAATTGATCCTGAGCGGTATGTTTGGTTCTATTAATTTTTTTACATGTTTAGTTTCTATACAAGTAGAAGAGTTTTTTTTTTTGTTTTTTTTTTTTACCATTGCATTGTCATTATCTCTATCACTTATTTGTATTACTAAAAAGGGTGTTTGGAAATTGGTATTTTTAGTAACTTTTTTTTCACTTTTTTATGATAAAAAAAAATAGACAGAAAAATTAAGAGAATGATTTAATAACTTATAGTATTTTTTTGACTTTTTAGCTAAAAATTAAGTTCCCAAACGGGCTTAAGCATGTTCAACTCACTAGGTAATTATTTTTCAACTCCAACACATTATATATATATATATATATATAATTAAGCATTTGGTCTAAATTCACATTTACTAGCAATGTAACTAACCTCTAAAGGCTAGTCAAAATGTATATTATAATTCGATTATATTTCTCAAAACAAACTATAATTATTTTATTTTATGAATGACATACATGTAAATTTTTATAAAATAAACTATTCAAATTATCGGGATGAGATTAATGATGGGCCTCACAAGTTAGACGCACCTCTTCAGTGCAAATCCAAACCAGAGAGAAACTGCTTGCCATATATAGGATTGTTTTGGAAAATGACTATTTTAGTTGATTTTTTGACTTTACAAAAAAATGTGTAGAAAAGTAAGGAGAATAGTTGACTTTTTAACTTTTTAACTATTTTGAGTGAGGCTATTTTTCAGAAAATCCTATTCCTGAGTGTTATGTTCCATTTAACCCCCCCCCCCCTTTTTTTTTAATATTCTATTAGGTCCTGTTTAGAGTAATATGACCAAATTGCCCTTCCAAACTTTTTGAGCGTGTTTCCATTTTGAAACTAATACACAATAAAATAATAATAACAGTCCATCATTTCATGGTGAAAATATCTCACTCATTCTAGGGAGAAAATATCTTTCTTATTTCATAGAGAAAATTTCTGATTTAATCCATGGAGAAAATCCCTCCTTTATTTTAGGAAAAAAAATCTCTCTGTTATTCTAGGGAGAAAATCTCTTACATTTCCAAAACTCTAAATTATCTACCCTAGGTACTTTGACGTGAAGAAGCAACGCTATGAATATTCACATCGATCGAAGTGTAGACACTGTGAACATCTACATTACTGGTGGTTGCTTATATTTATATACACATAACAATTGGTTTAATGTGGGTTGTGGTAAATAAATGTTGATGTAAACTTTCACATTACAAATGCATGCTGGTAAAATAACACATTGCTGTTTGCATTTGTATGACTATTCTTGAATGTGAATATTAACATTGATTAATAATGTGATGATCACAATACCAATTGCAACGCATCACAATGTAATAACTCACAACAAGCAATGACTTCATACAATATGAATATTCACATAATGTAATAATCATGCAAAAAATATGCAAAACTCACACAATAATCAGTGATATATGAACATTCACATCATACAATTATCAGTCTACATTGCACATCATGCAATCATCACATACTTCTAATGTTGAAATTCACAAAACCAAATACAAAATATTAAAGTATGATAATCCACAACAATAATGACTTCAGTGGATGTGAACGTCACATTCAGTGAAATACCTAACCAATAAGCATACACACATACTGATACATAATACCATATTAATCTATCTCGAATCAAAAAGTTGAATCCAACTTTAATCAATTATTGAACAATTCTGAACATATACAAACATTATTGAACATGAATCTCTACCAAACACATGTCAACATGCAGTTGCAAAACAAAAATGGTGCTAACCTTCATCCAACAATTCTAAACTTTTAAACCGCAACAATGGAAGAAAATAGTGTTTCAAACTGCAACAATGAAAAAAATAGAGTTTCAAACCACAACAATGGAAGAAGATAGTATTCAAATGTTTTCTAACCTTCGTCCTACAATTCTGAACTTCAAAACCTCAACAATGGAAGAAAATAGAGTTTCAAAACCGCAATAATGAAAAAAAAAAAAAAACAGAGCTTCAAAATTGCAACAATGAAAAAAAAAATAGAGTTTCGAATCGTAACAATGCAAGAAGACAATATTTGAATGTTCTCTCACTATCGTGGTAACGAAACTCCTACAAAAACATATAATGAAAACATATCCACTGATTCCTCCAACATCTCTGATTATGAAAACTGTCAAAATAAAAATAACAAAATATGAAAAACGTATATATTCTATTGTGTATAATATATACCATCAAAATAGAACAAATGGTATAGTAGTTGTAAAAAAATTATAAATAAGAAAAAAAGGGCCTCCTGAAATACAAGTATCAATATATGAGATTTGATAAAATACAATAAAATTTTGTGGGTTTATTGGACTACAACACTAGAAAGAATTTATGAATAAATCTATCTTTTAATTGCTTGTCAAAACACCCCCATAATCCCACAAACAAACATAATTTCAGTGAATTATTTTCATCCCGTGTGAATTAACTGTGGAATCAATATTACGATCAATAGTTTAAGATTCTTCAGAAAAACAAATTATTCAGTATATTTTGTTTCAATTTTCCAAAATTTGAAAAAAAAATTCCGTATTTTTTTGTTTTTAATAAATATTTTTTAAATTTTAAGCAATCGTTTTACTTTTTTAAATGCACTTTATTTAGATGTATCTAAATAGTAAAACATTTATGAAAAAATATTTTTAAAAATTAATAAATATATAAAACTATGAAAATGTACTGAATTTTTGTATTTTTTGGAATTTAGTGTATTTTTTAAAGATTTTCTTCACAAATATTATACTTTTTAAGTGTATTTATATTAGGTGTATCTAATTTTTTTTTAAAAAATTGCTTAAAATATTAAAAAAATAATTGAAAACATTAAAATACGGAAAATAAAAGAGTAAAATTTTCTGAAAACTGTTTTCTAAAAACCAGAACCAAACAAATTGATTATTATATTAAAGGTCTCAGTTTTTTCAAAAATCCAATCAGTGTGTTTGGTTTTAGTTTTTTGAAAATTGAGTATTTTATTTATTTATTTATTTTGTTTTTAGTGAATATTTTTATAATTTTAAGCAATTTCTTTACTTTTTTAAATGCACCTTACTTGGATGTATGTAAATAGTAAAATATTTGTGAAAAAATATTTTAAAAAATTAATAAATACACAAAAATACGAAAAATGTATTGAATTTTTATATTTTTGATATTTAGTGAATTTTTTAAAGATGTTTTACACAAATATTGTACTTTTTAAATGTTTTTATATTAGGTGTGTCCAAAAATTAAAAAAAAAATTCTTAAAATATTTTAAAAAATACAGTGAAAACAAAAAAATATGAAAAATGAAAAGATAATTTTTTTTAAAAAGTGAATTCTAAAAATTAAAACCAAACAGAATAAATAGAAACAAAACTTCAAGTTGATGTTTAGATTATCGTTCAAAAAAAAAAAAGAAGAAAAAAAAGTTGATGTTTAGATTGAGACGCTAAAATACTTAAAGAAGTTGGGACAATAATGTATCAGGGTTTAAGACCAAAATATTTTACGAATTAGTGAGAGGTTTTTTTTTTAGATACAAGCCTATGGGGGTGTTTATTACCATTTAAATAAGTTGCTTGTAACTTATTTTAATTTAAATATCTGTATCAAACTGTTTAATATAATTTTTACTTATAGTTTATTAATATCTCCATTAAATTAGTTAAAATTTAGGTAAATTATCAATAGACCCTATTGTTGAGACTGATTATTCATTAAGTTTTATTGATAAATTGATAAATTTATCAGCCTCTCTTGTATTTATGAATTAATTTACACTGATAAATTCATCAGTCAAGACCTATAAATAAATAAGTTTAGTTAATAAAACTGATTGGTTACTTTTTCTATTTTGGATAACCACCTTTTTAAATATATTGTCTAACAAACTTTCTATTCTTTTTTTATATTATTCAAATATTATTTTTATTTATTCTAATTTAGAATTATTTTTTATAAATTCAACACAATTAATTTCAAAATTGAGAAGTAATAGTTTTTTAATATTTAATTAGGTGAAACCTTTAGTACATTTGTTGAGTCAAAACCACTAAAATTAAAATGACTAACTTGATAATTAGTTTGATGGAGGTGAAATTTAGTAATTTATTCACTATTTTAACTGAAAAATGAAAATAACTAGTTTGAGGGAGATATTCAGCTTAAATAATTTATTTTTTTTTTAAAAATAAAATAAAATTGGTTATCCAAAAATTAGAAGATGTATGTTTTTAATTTTTACTTTTAATTATAAACTTTTAACTAATTTCATAAAAATACCCTTTTGTGATCTATTTTGTACTCTAATATATTTTATTAAAAAATTTATTATTAATATACAATATATTAGTCTTATACTTTTCCATCTTAGAAGAAAGAAAGAAAAAAAAAAACTTATAACAAACTATACTAAACAAAGCCTATGATTGAGACTTTCACCCAAAACATATGCTACTGACACTACCCAAAAAAAAATATATTAAAGTTTTAGAAACTAAAATTTAAGCATAAAATTATTTTTTTAAAATTAAATATTTTTGTTACGAAAAATGTCATTATTATATTTTTTACAATGAAAATTAGACATTAGTAATGAATTATTATTCTTTTGAGACCAAATTTTTTGTCTTAAAAAATAAATTATTTTTAGACCAAATTATTTTATTCCTAAAAATCTATTTATTAGTGATATTTTCAAAATTTTATCGCTAAAAGCCTTATTTTTTTACTTTTCGAGATGATCTTTTAGTAATTATCTTCACGATTATGGAAATTGGTCTTTAAATATTTTTTGTAACAAAATTTTTATTTTTAAAAATCAAAATATTTAATTTTTAAAATTTTGTTGAGTTTGGTGTTCAAAAAAAAATATGGTTGTTGAGTTTATTTACTTATATTTATAGTGTCCCACATCATTGACCACAAGTGGGAAAGAGATGACCAACTTTCATGGTCTTCAAGTCATTGCCGGTTTGACTGCTTTTTTGGCACCCTAGTCCACTTTCTCTTCATTCACCTAAAAAATCATTCAGGAAATTACAAATCACCATAGCAGTGGAAAAATAATTATTTTATAAATAAAAAAATTTATAGTGTAACTTTGACACACAAAAGGACTTGTATTATGCATACAAAAAATTTATATATATATATATATATATATAATTAAGCATTTGGTCTAAATTCACATTTACTAGCTAAATGTAACTAACCTCTAAAGGCTAGTCAAAATGTATATTATAATTCGATTATATTTCTCAAAACAAACTATAATTATTTTATTTTATGAATGACATACATATAAATTTTTATAAAATAAACTATTCAAATTATCGAGATGAGATTAATGATGGGCCTCACAAGTTAGACGCACCTCTTCAGTGCAAATCCAAACCAGAGAGAAACTGCTTGCCATATATAGGATTGTTTTGGAAAATGACTATTTTAGTTGATTTTTTGACTTTAAAAAAAAATGTGTAGAAAAGTAAGGAGAATAGTTGACTTTTTAACTTTTTAACTATTTTGAGTGAGGTTGTTTTTTAGAAAATCCTATTCCTGAGTGTTATGTTCCATTTAACCCTCTCTTTTTTTTTTAATATTCTATTAGGTCCTGTTTAGACTAATATGACCAAATTGCCCTTCCAAACTTTTTGAGCGTGTTTCCATTTTGAAACTAATACACAATAAAATAATAATAACAGTCCATCATTTCATGGTGAAAATATCTCACTCATTCTAGGGAGAAAATATCTTTCTTATTTCATAGAGAAAATTTCTGATTTAATCCATGGAGAAAATCCCTCCTTTATTTTAGGAAAAAAAATCTCTCTGTTATTCTAGGGAGAAAATCTCTCGCATTTCCAAAACTCTAAATTATCTACCCTAGGTACTTTGACGTGAAGAAGCAACGCTATGAATATTCACATCGATCGAAGTGTAGACACTGTGAACATCTACATTACTGGTTGTTGCTTATATTTGTATACACATAACAATTGGCTTAATGTGGGTTGTGGTAAATAAATGTTGATGTAAACTTTCACATTACAAATGCATGCTGGTAAAATAACACATTGCTATTTGCATTTGTATGACTATTCTTGAATGTGAATATTAACATTGATTAATAATGTGATGATCACAATACCAATTGCAACGCATCACAATGTAATAATTCATAACAAGCAATGACTTCATACAATATGAATATTCACATTATGTAATAATCATGCAAAAAATATGCGAAACTCAAACAATAATCAGTGATATATGAACATTCACATCATACAATCATCAGTCTACATTGCACATCATGCAACCATCACATACTTCTAATGTTGAAATTCACAAAACCAAATGCAAAATATTAAAATATGATAATTCACAACAATAATGACTTCAGTGGATGTGAACGTTCACATTCAGTGAAATACCTAACCAATAAGCATACACACATACTGATACATAATACCATATTAATCTATCTCGAATCAAAAAGTTGAATCCAACTTTAATCAATTATTGAACAATTCTGAACATATACAAACATTATTGAACATGAATCTCTACCAAACACATGCCAACATGCAGTTGCAAAACAAAAATGGTGCTAACCTTCATCCAACAATTCTAAACTTTTAAACCGCAACAATGGAAGAAAATAGTGTTTCAAACTGCAACAATGAAAAAAATAGAGTTTCAAAACACAACAATGGAAGAAGATAGTATTCGAATGTTTTCTAACCTTCGTCCTACAATTCTAAACTTCAAAATCTCAACAATGGAAGAAAATAGAGTTTCAAAACCGCAATAATGAAAAAAAAAAAACAGAGCTTCAAAATTGCAACAATGAAAAAAAAAATAGAGTTTCGAACCGTAACAATGCAAGAAGACAATATTTGAATGTTCTCTCACTATCGTGGTAACGAAACTCTTACAAAAACATATAATGAAAACATATCCACTGATTCCTCCAACATCTCTGATTATGAAAACTGTCAAAATAGAAAAAACAAAATATGAAAAACGTATATATTCTATTGTGTATAATATATACCATCAAAATAGAACAAATGGAATAGTAGTTGTAAAAAAATTATAAATAAGAAAAAAAAGGACCTCCTGAAATACAAGTATCAATATATGAGATTTGATAAAATACAATAAAATTTTGTGGCTTTATTGGACTACAACACTAGAAAGAATTTATGAATAAATCTATCTTTTAATTGCTTGTCAAAACACCCCCATAATCCCACAAACAAACATAATTTCAGTGAATTATTTTCATCCCCGTGTGAATTAACTGTGGAATCAATATTACGATCAATAGTTTAAGATTCTTCAGAAAAACAAATTATTCAGTATATTTTGTTTCAATTTTTCAAAATTTGAAATTTTTTTCCCGTATTTTTTTGTTTTTAATAAATATTTTTAAAATTTTAAGCAATTGTTTTACTTTTTTAAATGCACTTTATTTAGATGTATCTAAATAGTAAAACATTTATGTAAAAATATTTTTAAAAATTAATAAATATATAAAAATATGAAAATGCACTGAATTTTTGTATTTTTTGGAATTTAGTGTATTTTTTAAAGATTTTCTTCACAAATATTATACTTTTTAAGTGTATTTATATTAGGTGTGTCTAAAAATTTTTTTAAAAAATTGCTTAAAATATTAAAAAAATAATTGAAAACATTAAAATACGGAAAATAAAAGAGTAAAATTTTCTAAAAACTGTTTTCTGAAAACCAGAACCAAACAAGTTGATTATTATATTAAAGGTCTCAGTTTTTTCAAAAATCTAATCAGTGTGTTTGGTTTTAGTTTTTTGAAAATTGAGTATTTTATTTATTTATTTATTTTGTTTTTAGTGAATATTTTTATAATTTTAAGCAATTTCTTTACTTTTTTAAATGCACCTTACTTGGATGTAAGCAATATTTGTGTATTTTATTCAATACATGTAAATAGTAAAATATTTGTGAAAAAATATTTTAAAAAATTAATAAATACACAAAAATACAAAAAATGTATTGAATTTTTATATTTTTGATATTTAGTGAATTTTTTAAAGATGTTTTACACAAATATTGTACTTTTTAAATGTTTTTATATTAGGTGTGTCCAAAAATTAAAAAAAAAATTCTTAAAATATTTAAAAAATACAGTGAAAACAAAAAAATATGAAAAATGAAAAGATAAATTTTTTTAAAAAGTGAATTCTAAAAATTAAAACCAAACAGAATAAATAGAAACAAAACTTCAAGTTGATGTTTAGATTATCGTTCAAAAAAAAAAAAAGAAGAAAAAAAAGTTGATGTTTAGATTGAGACGCTAAAATACTTAACGAAGTTGGGACAATAATGTATCAGGGTTTAAGACCAAAATATTTTACGAATTAGTGAGAGGTTTTTTTTTAGATACAAGCCTATGGCGGTGTTTATTACCATTTAAATAAGTTGCTTGTAACTTATTTTAATTCTGTATCAAACTGTTTAATATAATTTTTACTTATAGTTTATTAATATCTCCATTAAATTAGTTAAAATTTAGGTAAATTATCAATAGACCCTATTGTTGAGACTTATTATTCATTAAGTTTTATTGATAAATTTATCAAGTGATAAATTTATCAGCCTCTCTTGTTTTTATGAATTAATTTACACTGATAAATTCATCAGTCAGGACCTATAAATAAATAAGTTTAGTTAATAGAACTGATTGGTTACTTTTCTATTTTGGATAAACACCTTTTTAAATATATTGTCTAACAAACTTTCTATTCTTTTTTTATATTATTCAAATATTATTTTTATTTATTCTAATTTAGAATTATTTTTTATAAATTCAACACAATTAATTTCAAAATTTGAGAAGTAATAGTTTTTTTAATATTTAATTAGGTGAAACCTTTAGTACATTTGTTGAGTCAAAACCACTAAAATTAAAATGACTAACTTGATAATTAGTTTGATGGAGGTGAAATTTAGTAATTTATTCACTATTTTAACTGAAAAATGAAAATAACTAGTTTGAGGGAGATATTCAGCTTAAATAATTTATTTTTTTAAAAAAAATAAAATAAAATTGGTTATCCAAAAATTAGAAGATGTATGTTTTTAATTTTTACTTTTAATTATAAACTTTTAACTAATTTGATAAAAATACCCTTTTGTGATCTATTTTATACTCTAATATATTTCATTAAACAATTTATTATTAATATACAATATATTAGTCTTATACTTTTCCATCTTAGAAGAAAGAAAGAAAGAAAAAAACTTATAACAAACTATACTAAACAAAGCCTATGATTGAGACTTTCACCCAAAACATATGCTACTGACACTACCCAAAAAAAATATATTATAGTTTTAGAAACTAAAATTTAAGCATAAAATTATTTTTTTAAAATTAAATATTTTTGTTACGAAAAATATCATTATTATATTTTTTACAATGAAAATTAGACATTAGTAATGAATTATTATTCTTTTGAGACCAAATTTTTTGTCTTAAAAAATAAATTATTTTTAGACCAAATTATGTTATTCCTAAAAATCTATTTATTAGTGATATTTTCAAAATTTTATCGCTAAAAGCCTTATTTTTTTACTTTTCGGGATGATCTTTTAGTAATTATCTTCACGATTATGGAAATTGGTCTTTAAATGTTTTTGTAACAAAATTTTTATTTTTAAAAATCAAAATATTTAATTTTTAAAATTTTGTTGAGTTTGGTGTTCAAAAAAAAAATATGGTTGTTGAGTTTATTTATTTATATTTATAGTGTCCCACATTGTCATTGACCACAAGTGGGAAAGAGATGACCAACTTTCATGGTGTTCAAGTCATTGCCGGTTTGACTGCTTTTTTAAGTCCACTTTCTCTTCATTCACCTAAAAAATCATTCAGGAAATTACAAATCACCATAGCAGTGGAAAAATAATTATATTATAAATAAAAAAATTTATAGTGTAACTTTGACACACAAAAGGACTTGTATTATGCATACAAAAAATTTAAGAAAATTTATCCATAAATCCTATTTTCTGAAAAGTTGAATCATTTAGTCCTAAAAGTTTTCTTATGCACCGTTTAGTCCCACTACCTACATCAGTAACATCAACAACATCATCAAAACATTATCCATCAAACATCAGACATAAAACATTATTCTTCAACATTAAACATTATTCATCATCATCAAACATTAAACATTAAACATCATCATCAACATTAAACATTAAACATCATCAAACATTAAACATTAAACATTATTCATCATCAACATTAAACATTAACATCAACAACATCATCAAAACATTATCCATCAAACATCAAACATCAGACATAAAATATTATTCTTCAACATTAAACATTTTCATCATCATCAAACATTAAACATTAAACATTAAGGGTCTGTTTGGTAACGTTTACGTTTTCAGTTTATATTTACAAAAATTTTATAAACTGGTTTTTGTTTATTTTTTGTTTATTTTTAGAAAAACATAAACTACAAACGCGTTTGGTAATTGACAAAATGTTTAAAAATATAAAAAAGAGTGAGAAATGGCAAGTGGTGGCAAGTGGCGGCGGAAGACGGTGGTGGAAAGTGACGACGGTGGGTGGTGGGTACGGGTGGTGGCGGGTGGGTGGTGGTGGTGGTGGTGGGTGGATGGGTGACGGTGGCAGGTGATGGGTGGTAGCGAGTGGGTGGTGGTGGTGGTGGTGGTGGCGGCGAGTAGGGGGTGTTGGTGGCAGGTGGGTGGCGGATGGCGGGTAGTAATGGGTGGTGGTGGGTGGGTGGGTGGGTGGTGTTGGCGAGTGGTGATAGTGGGTAGGTGGGTGACGGTGGTGGGTGGTGATGGTGGTAGCGAGTGGGTGGTGGTGGTGGTGGGTGGTGGTAGCAGGTGGGTGGCGGGTGGGTGGCGGTGGGTGGTGGGTAATGGGTGGTGGTGGTGGTGGTGGTGGTGGTGGTGGGTGGTGGGGCGGGTGGGTGGTAGGTGGCTAGTGGCTGGTGGTGTTGGATGGCTGGTGGTGGCGGGTGGTGGATGGTGGTGGCAGGTAGGTGGTGAGTGGTGGTGGCGGATAGGTGGCAGGTGGTGGTGGCGGGTGGATGACAGGTAGGTGGTGGGTGGTGGTGGTGGCGGCGAGGGGTGGGTGGTGGCAGCGAGTGGGGGGCAGGTGGGTGGTGGTGGTGGGTGGTGGTGGGTGGTGGGTGGTGGGTGGCAGGTGGTGGTGGCAGGTGGGTGGTGAGTGGTGGTGGCAGGTGGTGGTGGGGGTGGGTGGTGGTGGCGGAAGACGGTGGTGGAAAATGGTGGCGGGTGGTGGCTAGTGTTGGGTGGTTAAAAAAAAAAAAACTGAAAACTCAAAACGGAAATACATTTTTTGAGTTTACATTTTTTGGCCAAATTTATAAACTGAGACCACTGATTTATAAATCAAAAATTTACCAAACAAGTTTTTATTTGAGTTTTTAAAATTTTTGTAAATATAAACAGAAAACTGAAAACGTAAGTGTTACCAAACGGCACCTAAACATATCATCAATTTCCAGATCAATTCCTTCTGCAGTCTCGATTACAATTCAAAACACAAGCAGATTGAACACGTACATACACGCGATCATATATATATATATATATATATAAGCCCTAAATGTCGATCAATGTTTAAAAAAAAAAAAACAGAATGTTAACTCCAAATATCGTGGTCAAACCACTTGCCGATCTGCTTGAGACCCTTCATTCAAGTTCCTATCAGTAAACTCCAAGAGCTCCGCAACAGAAACGGTTCGGAATTTAACCAGTATGGAGTCCTCCTCAACCCTGGTGAAAACAATAACCATCATCTGCGCAAGAACCGACTTGGCACAGATCTGATTGGTCCCGTTTAAGCCACCAAGATAGACATTATAACAGGGCCTAACAATGTGGACGAGGCAATCGCCCCCGATAAGGACAGAGGAAGATCGGACTGTTCCGAATCAGATCTGGGTTTCGATCTTAACAGATCTGTGCACAATGATCTCGAAAGACGCGAAGCAGATGATGCATGGCGGTGATTTCCGATGGCGGAGGAAGCACAGAGGTTACGCGGCAGTCACGGTGGCGGAGGAGGAGGAGGCGACGACGTGGAAGGCGTCGGAAGAGGAGGTAAAGAGAGAGAGATGTTGATCATGGCGTTGATGTCGCAGACGCTCATGTTGCGATGTTGCAGACGTTGATGTTCACCATTTTTCTCTCCGATCCGATGTTCTCAATGTGAAATCAACATATATATATATATATAAAGATTAATGAATCCGATGTTTTGAATCTGATGTTTTGATGTTTGAATCTGATGAATCTGATAGAGATCATCAAAAACTCAAAATCCATTTGCTGTTGTTGAAGTTGTAGTTGATGTGGATGACGTTCAATGGTCATTAACATTGGGATAGGACCTAACGGTTCATAAGAAAATTCATAGGACCAAATAGGTTATAAGATACAAATTTGGGATTTATTGGTGCGTCCCCCAAAAATTTATACTACCATAAAAATTTAGATATTTTTCATTTTATCACTAATTTATAATTTTTCCGAAATCATTATTACCACTTTATGAAATGCAATATGTTCAATTAATAAATGAAAAATCAACTACAATTTTGGCCAAATTCACTCAATTGTGGCCTATTTTGAAAAATTTTAATTAAAAAGTCAAAAAGTAATTACAAAAAAGTCAATTCTTCGCTTTATTTTTTTATACATATTTTCGTAAAAAGTTTAAAAGTTAATTACCAAAATAATCCTATAGATTCAAACAATACAATCAACTTTAGAATATAATTGCAAAGTAATTAATTAGTAGTCATGGAGTACCATGGAGAATTGTCTATGTAATATTCTTAAGAAATGATGTAGCGAAAATTTTTATAAGTGAGACAATATTGATTAACTTTTGTTGGATAATTGAGAGAAGATGACTAATCTAATATATTTTATGATTTATCATTTATTAAAAATATCACGTAAATAATATCACATGCTACTTTAGTACTGTATAATAATATTTCATAATTTCATGGGGCACAAATGCATTAGACACGTTTATGTTAATAGACCCAAATGAGGAGTTTGAGCTAAAGTTTTCATCTTCAAGTCCACGGATGAAATTCTTCTGTGCAGAGGAAGAAAAAAAATTTGTATAAAAATAAGAAAGTAAAGAGTAGAGATTTTGATGCATATTTTAATTCAAATTGTTTTGTTTCATAAATTATACTATTTTTCCAAAAATAATAAAATCAATTGCAAACTTGGTGCAAAAGCTCATAAAATTTAATCGCTTATCCTCCTTTTCTTGCTCACCCTTCCTTTGGCATGGCCACAAGCCTGTTATACAGGGCCGACTTTGAGGTTTTGTAGGCCGAAGCGAACCCTCAACAAGAGCATGGATGAGATGTTTGGTGTCAGGGTCTCATCAAGTGCTTGAGAAGGCACAATTCATCTCTTGCAGGTTTCGGGTTAAAGTCGTCACGCGAAGAAAGCGAGAAAAACCCTATATAATTATATTAGTAAAATAATATATGTTTGCTCATTGCTCAAGATTGAAAAAAAAAATAATCCTAAATTCCTGTTGTTCGGTTTTAAGATTTTAAAATTAGTTTTTGAGTTTTTTTTATTGTTTTTATGAAACTTTTTTTTTTTTTCTGTCAATTTTTTTTTTTTTAAGATCACCTACTCTAAATGTACTTACAAAGTAAGAAATCTAAAAAATATTCAATAAATATAAAAAAATCCTAAAATATATTAAAATTTTGTATTCCTTTCTTGGTATTTTGAAAAAAAAATCACAAATTATATATATTTTTAAGTGTATCTGGACAAAAAAAAAATTTTTGATTAAAATATTAAAAAAATTCACTAAAATTTTAAAAATACATATTAAAAACTTGGAAATTGCTTTTAAAAAACTCCAAAAACCAAACAGAGTGACCCGAAATATCACAATCACAAATTTTATTTTATTTTATTTTTATAAAAAACAAAGCCCTAAAAATTCCAAACATCACAACAACCACAAACCTAAATAAAATCAAAATTATATATCTTTTTCTTTTTTTTTTTGCAACAATTATACATACATATGAGGCTAAATCCAAAAAGATATCCAATTTTATTTTGGGTGTGTGTTTGGTTTGAGTTTTCTGAATTAAGTTTTTGAAATTTGAGTTTTTTGGTTTTCGTATTTTTTTTTGTTTTTAGTGAATATTTTTAAAAATTTAAACATTTTTTTTACTTTTTTAGATGCACCTTACTTACATGTATCTAAAAAGTAAAAAATTTGTGAAAAAATATTTTAAAAAATTAATAAATACATAAAAATACAAAAAATGTACTGAATTTTTATATTTTTTTTGTATTTTTGGTATTTAGTGAATTTTTAAAAGATTTTTTTTACAATTTTTTTTTTTACTTTGTAGGTGTATTTATGTTAGGTGTGTCTAAAAAGTAAAAAAATTGCTTAAAATATTAAAAAAATTCAGTAAAAACAAAAAAAATAAGGAAAATAAGAAAATAAAATTTTCTGAAAAGTGTTTTTGAAAAAATGGAACCAAGCAAGCTTAAATCTTAAAATGCGATCTTGTGAACGGTTTAGTTCTTTCTCTCTCTCTCTCTTTCACCTTTTTTTTTTATTTTTTTTATTTTTTTATGAACTCAAATATCCCATTAAAGTGGAAATTACACAAAAGAATAGTCACTTACACGTTTAGGTTTAATTTTTGAGGAATAAAAGTGAATTTCTCTACATGTGAAATTATATATTTGGGCAATCTATACTATAGAGGTTTTGGATTTTTCCTCCTTCTGAAACAAATCCCACATTACAAACAAAAACATAACATTCCAATGTTATATACTAAAAAACTCCTTAGCATACTTTTTTTAAATGTAATAATGTAACACTCCAAAAAAACTTTTTAATATACTTTTTCTAAATATTATTAGATGGTGATAGGTTTGTTTGTACAAACGTTGGGGTCTCTAACATTTGTCTCATGGGTTAGAACCATATAGAAATTAGTGGATGATTGTATACATATAATCTTGTTTGTGTTATATTGTATTAGTTGTCTGAGTGAAAGATCAATGGTTGATATTAACTTGAGAATACCAATTCTGTAGTTTGATTTTCCAGTTGAGTAGATTTCTATTTTTCACAGCCATTGAAGTTGACACCCATATTTTTATTTTTTAAATCATTACAAGCTAAGGCCACAGTGGTGGAGCATCCAAACTTCTAAACAAATGTGATCTGTAATTAACCTTTATTGAAAAAAAAAAAGAGATTAAGTTCTCTCTAGTTGATAATTTAATTGGTTAATTTGGTTTAGAATTCATCTAAAATATAGTTTTAATTTGGTTATTCTGTTTAAATTAAAAATTAAAATTAATAACTTGTCAATCTCTTGAGACTTACACGTAAAGAAATAAAAATAAAAATTAAGAAATGCAAGACCAAAGTAAAATTTTAATTAAATTATAAAAATAAAAATTGTAATTTAATCAAAAAAATATTTTAAAAAAAAAAAGTGAAACCCATCTAGAGGTACCCAAAAAAATAATAATAATAATAATAATAATAAAAAACTTTTTAAAGCCTATGAAAAAAAAAAAAAAAACACTTTTAAAGCCTATGATGGACTAGATATATATTTCCAAGAAGTGTGCCAATTGAATTGTTTGAGAGGCTGCATTTCCTCTTTCACCAGGTTTCATACTTAGGACAAGTTTGGGATCTTTTAAAAAAAAGATAAAAAGATAAAAAGTTATTCAAAAAGTTAAAAAGTTAATACTATTCACCAAAAGTCAATAATTACGGTTACACAACTCTTAATTCGAATTTTTCCCTATAAATTAATTTTTACAATTTTTTATTACACATTTTTTCATAAAAAGTCAAAAAGTTAACCCAAATATCCATATTTTCAACCTCAAATTTTTAATCTAAAAAGATAAACAGTATACTTATTTAGGACACCCCAAATAACTCCTTAGGTAGTTGACCCACCAAATATCTACTGTCAAATTTGTGTAGAAAAGACAGATAAGAAAAATTAAATAAAGATGAACCCTCTTTCCTCATGATCAAAACCACTGAACAGATCTAAGAGGGCAGCTTTTTCTTTTCATGGTCATACCAACCTTTTCATTCTGATCTTGATTATTAGGGGTGGTTTGAGATGTCCTAAATAAGTGTATTTTTTTATTTTTTATAAAAAAATGTGTAAAAAAATAAAGAAGAGATGTTGATTAATGTGATTCAAAAAAGATAAAATGATGAACTAAAATAGATTATACCAAACAAGGCTTTAATATATTCAAAAGACTCGGCAATTTGTGGTTTAATTTAAAACAGAAAGTCATTGTCAGAATACTCGAAGCCATCCACAAGAAAAATCTTACTGGTTTTCATTTTTGTTCAAAACAGTCTTCCAATTTTTAAAAACAACATTTTTTTGTGTGTTTACTAACAAATGGGTGGCACTAAAAAATAAAAATTCCCAAAAACATAAACTAAGTTTTATGTGTTTTCTGAAAAATAAAAATAACAAAAATAAAAACAAAAACAAAAATGATACCAAACAGTGTAACACACAAATGAACATTTCAAATTTCTCCACGTAAAGTTAATGATTACAAGAATAATGTTATACACATATAGATTTCTCACAAATATATTTATGACTAAACAGAAAGTAATAAATACAACTGAGACTCGTATATTTGTATATAATGATAAGAAAATCAGATAAATTAGACAATCATGCAGCTGCAGGACTCGAGGAAAAGTGATTGTTGACAACATTCTTGATCTTACCAATCAAGTGTCTACATTTGGTGCTACTACTATCATACTTCCCTAGTTTTGATTGCAACATAGACCTAATCATACTCTCTAAACTCTCCACTGTGTATTTCACATACTTGGTTGGGCTTGTTCCTTGCTCAGCCCAAGGCATATAACTCTTCATAAACCTCTCATAAACAGGAACAACAATCTGAACCACAAGTTCACATATCTTCACTCTCAACCCTTTATCTAACACAACCCCATTGGATTGCTTCTTATAGATTTCATCAAATGCCTCATTGAATGATTTGAGTCTCTTCTTCACCAAATCATTAGAGGAAAAGACTAAACTACGCTCATCACTCAATAGAGCAGGAAGCTTCCCCCAACTTTGTCTCACATAGATGGTTGCATAATACTCCACCGCCTGTTCGTGGTGTCTCAGCCACGAATCGCCCATCATGTCACCGAGATTTGTCCCTTTTAAGTTCTTGAAGATGTACCAATTCGCGTTCATCATGAAAAAACAGGACAGGGTTGAGTCTTTGTATGTCTTCGACCACGTCTCCAAGTTCAGTTCAATCGCGCTCATTATCTTATAGACCTCTTTTGAAAGAATTTCACTGTCGAAATTTTGGTAATTCCAAATCTGATGAATCTCAAGAACCTGAATCAAGATTAGTCTGTAATCATCCTCGAGCAGCTGATTGCAGAAGTCAGTGACAAAATTGAGCAGCCTTGGAACACTGCCATCCGAGGGAGGCGTGGATTGTCTTTGTAACTCCACTTGATAAGAAAGCTCCAAGAAAATTTCGCATGCCCCATTTACTACTTTCTTGATTAAATCCCTCGTCTGATCTTGAATTTCCACACACGCTTTCCCACCAAACAAATAGTTGAAATGCAATCTCAGCTTGTTCAGAACAGCAAAAATGTCCAACAACTTCAACAGCTTGATTGCATCTTTCTTACCCTTTGTAATGCTGTTCCCAAATTTGATGAAATTATGGATTCCGGATTGGACAGCGATCTTCGCGAAGCAGCTCATCCAAACATCCGAACCAACCTTGTGAAAAACACTGCTGCAAAGTCTGTGTTCGATATCAAAAACGTGCATTACAGCAAATTCCAAATGGTTTTCCCACTGATCTATGTGATCCTCTATGCTTTGCACTCTATCAAATTCAGACAGTGAAATTTCAAGGTAATCCAAATCAAGAGCTTGCATTGTAGCCCTAGCATTTGAACTCCGAACCTCAGCATAAATCGCCACACACTTTTCAATCCGATTGTTAGCGTTTAATCGCTCAATAATAGCCTGCAATTTCTGAATTACAGGTTCTGGCAGAGGCGGTGAAGAAACGCGGGCTTGTTCTGAGAAAGGGATTGGAAAACTGTTTTCCATCAAAATGTGTTTGAATTCACATTCCAGTTTTTCCAGTGCACCAAACAGAGGACCTCCAACGTGGCGTGACCGTGCCTCCATTGCTTGTAACTCTCCAAGAATCTTCAAGAACTTCCTCACATTCAAGAGGTAAAAATCATCATCAACAGTATTATCTTTCAAGAGCTGCACAACATCCTCTAACCACTGAATCACCAACACGCAATTACCGCTTAGAAATTTAAGTGCCTCTTCCAGCTGTTTCACTAACGAAAGATAGAGAAAGAGATCAGAAGAGGGATCACACGACAGCGATCCTTGGAGGCCATTGACTGCATCGACAACCTTTAGAACAGCTGCAGCGGGGCCAATAGCACGATCAACGTGTCCTCTTATCGCGACAAGAGAACACTTTTGCGCAATTCTTTTTATAGCCTCTTCTAGTGATGGTAGTGTTTGGCTTATGGATTCCAATCTCGGGCCAGTTTTTTCGATTGCAGAAGTTAAATCTCTTGATTTTTGTAAGGTGGTTCTTAGAACTCTGCTAGCAATGACAAGATTGTCTGTGCTTTCAAACTCTGCCATTGCCAAACAAAGCCTTAACCATGGATGTGATGATCATTCAGTTGAATAAACAAGTTGAGTGAGTTTTAAAGAGAGAGAGAGAGAGAGATGGATAAAATATAAATTTGAGAAGTAGTGAAATTTCACTAAGACTTTCTCTCCAACTAACTCACCAAATTGAGTTAAAAGAAGGCTGACAGATTCAAACCAACTTCACTGCTATAACAGGAATTTGAGGAATCCACAACCACCAAGCTGTTGGGTTTATTGAATGAATAATGTTAGGGATCATGAAAAAATATCATGAAATGTTTCATGAAGATTTTTTATCCATTGATTAGTGTATGGTGTTTTTTTATATGTGTAATCTAATGGTAGAAAATCTTTTATAATATTTTTTTTTTATGAAACCTAACATTACTCTTTTTGAATGGAAATGTAATTGCATGAGTAGATAGCTATATATATACATATAAAAACAGATTTCTTTACCATCACTATACTCATTCTCACAATTCTTTTAAGGTCTCCTCATTATGTAATAATTTTATGTACGAATTCTTTTAAGGTCACATCATAAATGATGACAGGGGTTAATTACACAAAAACCCGCTCAACTATTAATTAATATTACTTTATCTTTATCATTCATGAATCTGTATATATTAACCGCCTTAATCAATTATAAAAATCATATAAATACATAATTTTTTGAGGTAGTCAGCAGGGGTGAAAATGATACATTTTTATAATTGAGAGAGTTTATATGTACAAGTTTATAGATAAAAATGATAAAGTGATATTCGTTAATAATTAAGGGATACTTGGTATAAATAACCCAAGATGATATTCATACACCAATGTTGTCACAGTGACAATGACATGTTTTAGGTCTTGCTAATGATAATGTGAAGAACTGTCAATAACAAGTACAAAATGACAAAAAAATTATAATCTCAATACAACTTTTACATATCGCAAAACACTTTTTACATATTTTTCAACACTAACAACAGGGCAAAGAGCTGCTTTTAGTATTTTTCATTTCAAAATAAGATATTAAATGAATTGTTCTAAAAAAATTTATGTATACAAACTGTCTATAATAGTTTTGTATAACTTTTGTTGTTTGTATATCATTATATATTAAAGCTAAATTAGGGAATTTTTCCATCGGATAAATGTGTGAAGCAAACAAAACCCACTAATAAGATAAGAAGCTTAAGCAATCATGATTTGATTAGGGGAAGAAGGCATTTATTTTCTTGTACTGGTTGAAACCCAAAAGCAAAGAACTTAGAAATTACAAGTATTACTTTGGTAGGTAGGAATTAATTTGGAGGTTGTTCAGGTTGTGGCCATCAGTACAGTTTTGCAGAAAACAGAGACAGTGACTGAAGGTGAAACAGAGTTGGCTTGGACAGACAAAGTAGCTCTCAGGCGCTGTGCATGCAACCTTCATCCATCTTCATTTACACCTTTGTCGAATGTGATTAATTGTTTCATTAGTGTTATAATTATCATAGTTGTAATTTAATCTTACAAAAATGCTAGAGGCCCCAAAAATTCTACCAAAAGTTTTACCAAATGTCTCACATGGGTGTGGGACCCACATGGGACCCACATTGTGTGGGTCCCACACCCATGTGAGACATTTGGTAAAAATTTTAGTAGAATATTTGGGGTCTCTAGCATTACTCTTAATCTTATTATAATTAGTGTTGTTGTAGCCATTGCTTATTGTTAATTGGTAGTTAAATTGTTGCAATAAAGAGTTAAGTTAGTCTTGTTAATTGGTATATAATTGGTGTAATAAAGTAGTTAATTAGCTTAGCCTAGTTAATTCGCCCAGTTTTGTAATAGTTAGTTTAATTCGGACTTTCGGACATTTATTCGCACCCTCCTGCTTGAGGGATCAAAAGTTGTAATAATGTGTATGTCTTCCAACCTCACGTCTTTCTCCCTTTTATTTACTAGCTTATAATAGTTAGTTTAGGGACATCATGTTTTGATTAGCATATAACTCATGTTTGCATTCATTTGTATTGCATGCACCGAGGCTCGGTTCATCATTTTAACTACATTGTTAGTTTAAATACTTCTTGGAATACGTGCTTAGACCGCATGTTATCAAATTAACTCATATGCTAGCCGAGCCTATTAATTGCATATTGCATGTGTTACATTAGTCATATTGCATAGTTAGGATCATGCATTTTTCTAACTCTTTTGTTTACTTTGGCTTGGAGTACTAGATGAGTCTTTACTCGCTTTAGCATATTGCATGTATGTTGTTGTTGCCATGTTTCGCATGCTTACCATAAGGCTAATTGCTTAAGTGCTATAACTACTTGTATGCTTGTGGATGAAGGCTTGTTGCTTGGATTGGAATGATTTGAGTAATGTTTGTATGTGATCACTTTTTTCAAGTGGTACATATTTCGAAACAATTTTCAAAACGAACATGACTCGAGATGTTCCAATTCTTGCAAGTTAGTTTATACTTGTGTGTGTGCATCACATAGTAATGCTAGCCTAATAACCGGAACAAGAGCATATAATGTACATAAGATTCATATCATGATTAGTAGAGGTCGATCTTTGATCAGACGAGCGGAGGTGTTCAAATGTATTCATGACCTTCCCCTCTTGTACCTAAGTTCCCGAGGCGAGACAATCTTGGTGATGACGGACACGTGGCCTTTGGTATGAGTCATGGATTTCATAGATTTTCCAAAAATAAAATATTTAGGTGACGACTTTGTATCTGGCAAAATAGTCCATTTTTTGCAATTTGATTCAACATCGATTTTTCAAAAGATTTGCCGGATTTGGACTCTTTGGTGATTAACGATTTCACATTGCACTTGTAAAATTAGATTCAGAACCGCAGGAGTTCGAACTGTAGGGCTTATGTCAAACTTCCGAAAAGGGGGCGCGAAAAAGTTGAGCTATACCATCACATACTTCTAATGTTAAAATTCACAAAACCAAATGCAAAATATTAAAATATGATAATCCACAACAATAATGACTTCAGTAAATGTGAACGTTCACATTCAGTGAAATTCCTAACCAATAAGCATACACACATACTGATACATAATATCATATTAATCTATCTCGAATCAAAAAGTCGAATCCAACTTTAATCAATTATTGAACAATTCTGAACATATACAGACATTATTGAACATGAATCCCTACCAAACACATGCCAACATGCAGTTGCAAAATAAAAATAGTGCTAACCTTCATCCAACAATTCTAAACTTTGAAACCGCAATAATGGAAGAAAACAGAGTTTCAAACCACAACAACGGAAAAAAATAGAGTTTCAAACCACAATAATAGAAGAAGATAGTATTCGAATGTATTCTAACCTTCGTCCAACAATACTGAACTTCAAAACCTCAACAATGGAAGAAAACAGAACTTCAAAATTGCAACAATGAAAAAAAAAAAAAAAAATAGAGTTTCAAACTGTAACAATAGAAGAAGACACTATTTGAATGTTTTCTCACTACCGTGATAACGAAACTCCTACAAAAACATATAACGAAAACATATTCCTCCAACATCTCTGATTATCAAAACTGTCAAAATAAAAATAACAAAATATGAAAAATTTATATATTCTTGTGTATAATATGTAGCATCAAAATAGAACAAATGGTATAGTAGTTGTAAAAAAATTATAAATCAAGAAAAAAGGACCCCTGAAATACAAGTATAAATATATGAGATTTGAAAAAATACAACAAAATTTTGTGAGTTTATTGGACTATAACACTAAAAAGAATTTACGAATAAATCTATCTTTGAATTGCTTGTCAAAACACCCCCATAATCCCACAAACAAACATAATTTGACTGCTGATCAAAAAAAAATAAAAAAACATAATTTGAGTGAATTATTTTGATCCCCGTGTGAATATCCTGTTTAACTGTGAAATCAATATTACGATCAATAATAGTTTAAGATTCTTCAAAAAAACAAATTATTCAGTGTATTTTGTTTCAATTTTCTAAAACTTGCATTTTTTGTTTTTCGTGTTTTTTCTATTTTTAGTGAATATTTTTTAAATTTTAAGCTATTGTTTTACCTTTTTAGATGCACCTTACTTAGATGTATCTAAATAATAAAATATTTGTGAACAAATATTTTTTAAAATTAATAAATACACAAAAATATAAAAAATGTACTGAATTTTTATATTTTTTTTGTATTTTTTGATATTTAGTGTATTTTTTAAAAATTATTTTCACAAATATTATATTTTTTATAAGTGTATTTATATTAGGTATGTCTAAAACAAATTTTAAAAAAATATTTAAAATATTAAAACAATTCATTGAAAACATTAAAATACGGAAAATAAAAGAGTAAAATACGGAAAATAAAAGAGTAAAATTTTCTGAAAACTGTTTTCTGAAAACTAAAACCAAACAAGCTGATTATTATATTAAAGGTCTCAATTTTTTTCAAAAATACAACCAGTGTGTTTGGTTTTAGTTTTCTGAAAATTGAGTATTTTATTTTTTATTTTATTTTTTATTTTTAGTGAATATTTTTATAATTTTTTAAATTTTTTAGATGCACCTTACTTAGATGTATGTAAATAGTAAAATATTTGTGAAAAATATTTTAAAAAATTAATAAATATACAAAAATACAAAAAATATACTGAATTTTTATATTTAGTGTATTGTTTAAAGATTTTTTTTTACAAATATTGTACTTTTTAAGTGTTTTTATGTTAGGCGTGTTTAAAAATGAAAAAAAAATTCTTAAAATATTAAAAAAAGGGCATGGCTTCTGTCCAGTCCTTAATCGGACTGGACCATGCTGTTGGGCTCGTGAGGGACCACCACGGGTCTTGTTTTGATAATCTGAACCGTTTAATGTGTAGAACTTGTTGAGTACTATATGCTTGTAAAAAATCACATTAATCGGATATCGATAGCTATGTGATCAAATTAGTTTTGTATAAAAAAATGGAAGGTGAATAAATTAACGGCTGACAAAAATCTGTTTTGATCACATAGCTATCGATATCCGATCAACGTGATTTTTTATAAATATATAGTACTCGACGAGTTCTACACATTGAACGGTTCAGATTATCAAAACGGGACCCGTGGTGGGCCCCCACGGGCCCAACAGCACGGTCCAGTCCGATTAAGGAGTGGACATAAGCCATTCCCTTAAAAAAATTATGTGAAAACAAAAAAATATGAAAAATGAAAGAGTAAAATTTTTAAAAAGTGAATTCTAAAAATTAAAACCAAACAGAGTAAATAGAAACAAAACTTCAAGTTGATGTTTTAGATTATCGTTCAAAAAAATAAAATAAAAAAGGTTGATGTTTAGATTGAGACTCTACAAAAAGAAGTTGGGACAAGAATGTATCAGGGTTTAAGACCAAAATATTTTACGAATTAGTGAGTTTTTTTTTAAGATACAAGCCTATGGGGGTGTTTATTACCATTTAAATAAGTTGCTTGTAACTTATTTTAATTTGAATATCTGTGTCAAATTGTTTAATATAATTTCTACTCATAGTTTATTAGCATCTCCATCAAATTAGTTAAAATTTAGATAAATTATCAATAGGTCCTACTGTTGAGACTTATTACTCATTAAGTCTTATTAATAAATTTATCAGCCTTTCTTGTTTTTATGAATTGATTTACACTGATAAATTCATTAGTTAGGACCTATAAATAAATAAGTTTAGTTAATAGGACTGATTGATACTTTTTTTATTTTGGATGAACACCTTTTTAAATATATTGTCCAACAAATTTTCTATTCTTTTTCTATATTATTTAAATATTATTTTTATTTATTCTAATTTAGAATTATTTTTTATAAATTCAACACAATTAATTTCAAAATTTGAGAAGTAACATTTTTTTAATATTTGATTAGGTGAAACCATTAGTACATTTGTTGAGTCAAAACCACTAAAACTAAAATGATTAACTTGATAGTTGGTTTGATGGAGGTGAAATTTTTATTCACTATTTTAACTGAAAATGAAAATAACTAGTTTGATGGAGATATTCAGCTTAAATAAGTTTAAAAAATAATAAATAAATAAATAAATAGTTATCCAAAAATTAGAAGATGTATGTTTTTAATTTTTACTTTTAATTATCAACTTTTAACTAATTTGATAAAAATACCCTTTTGTGATCTATTTGTATTCTAATATATATTATTAAACAATTTATTATTAATACATAATATATTAAGTTTTATACTTTTTCATCTTAAAAGAAAGAAAAAAACTTATAACAAACTATAATAAATGAAGCCTATGATTGAGACTTGCACCCAAAACATATGCCACCGACACTTAAAAAAAAAAAAAATTAAAGTTTTAGAAACTAAAATTTAGGAATAAAATTATTTTTTAGAAACTAAATATTTTTATTACGAAAAGTGTCATTATTGTATTTTTTGCAACGAAAATTAGACATTAGCAATGAATTATTAACCTTTTGGGATCAAATTTTTGTCTCAAAAAATAAATCATTTTTAGACCAAATTATTTTGTCCCTAAAAATTTATTTATTAATGACATTTTCAAAATTTTATCGCTAAAAGTCTTATTTTTTTACTTTTCAGAATGATCTTTTAGCAATTATTTTCACGACTATAGAAATTAATTTCTAAATATCTTTTGTAATAAAATTTTTACTTTTAAAAATCAAAATATTTAATTTTTAAAATTTTTATATATTGTGGTGTGGTTTGTCATTCACCAAAAAAACATTTATGCTTGATGTTGCCACTCCAAACACAAAAAAGTGTTCTCACAAGGCAAGGCTGCCAAAAGCCTCACATATGGTTGTTGAGTTTTGGTGTTAAAAAAAAAATATATGGTTGTTGAGTTTATTTATTTATATTTATAGTGTCCCACATTTGTCATTGACCACAAGTGGGAAAGAGATGACCGACTTTCATGGTGTTCAAGTCATTGCCGGTTGACTGCTTTTTTGGCACCTTAAGTCCACTTTCTCTTCATTCACCTAAAAAATCATTCAGGAAATTACAAATCACCATAGCAGTGGAAAAATAATTATATTATAAATAAAAAAATTTATAATGACACACAAAAGGACTTGTATTATGCATACAAAAAATTTATACTACCATAAAAATTTAAATATTTTTCATTTTATCACTGATTTATGATTTTTTCGAAATCATTATTATCACTTTATGAAATGCAAATGTTCAATTAATAAATGAAAAATCAACTACAATTTTAGCCAAATTCATTTAGCTATGGCCTATTTTGAAAAGTTTTAGTTGAAAAGTCAAAAAATTATTACAAAAAAGTCAATTCTTCGCTTTATTTTTTTATACGTGTTTTCGTAAAAAGTTTAAAAAGTTAATTCCCAAAATAATCTTATATATTCAAATAATACAATCTACTCTAGAATATAATTGCAAAGTAATTAATAATTAGTAGTCATGGAGTACCATGGAGAATTGTCTATGTAATATTCTTAAGAAATGATGTATCGAAAATTTTTATAGGTGAGACAATATTGATTAACTTTTGTTAGATAATTGGGAGAGGATAACTAATCTAATATATTTTATGGTTTATCATTTATTAAGAATATCACGTAAATAATATCACATGCTACTTTGGTACTGTATAATAATATTTCATAATTGCATGGAGCACAAATGCGTTAGAGACGTTTATGTTAATAGACCCAAATGAGGAGTTTGTGCTAAAGTTTTCATCTTCAAGTCAACAGATGAAATTCTTCTGTGCAGAGGGGAAAAAAAATATTGTATAAAAATAAAAATAAGAAAGTAGAGAGTTGAGATTTTGATGCATATTTTGAGTTTTTAATGATAAGCAATTCAAATTGTTTTGTTTCATCAATTATACCATTTTGCAAAAAATAATAAAATAAAAATCAATTGCGAACTTGGTGCAAAAGCTCATGAAATTTAATCACTTATTCTCCTTTTCTTGTTCACCCTTCCTTTGGCATGGCCACAAGCCTAGTATACAGGGCCGGCTTTGAGGTTTTGTAGACTGAAGCGAACCCTCAACAAAGGGCATGGATGAGATGTTCGGTCTCAAGGTCTCATCAAGTGCTTGCGATTGGGCACGATTCATCTCTTGCAAGTTTCGGGCTAAAATCGTCTTATCCTTAGTAAGAAAAACTTAAGCATGCGAAGAAAGATATGTTTGGTCTCAGAGTCTCATCAAGTGCATGCGAACAGGCACGATTCATCTCTTGCAAGTTTCTGGCTAAAGTCGTCTTATCCTTAGTAAGAATAACTCAAGCATGCGAAAAAAACGAGAAAAACCCTATATAATTATATTAGTAAAATAATATATGTTTGCTCACTACTCATGATTGGAAAAAAAAATCCTAAATTCCTGTTGTTTGGTTTTAAGATTTTAAAATTAGTTTTTGAGCTTTTTTTTTTTTTATTGTTTTTATGAAACTTTTTTTTTTTTTTTGTCAAAAAAATTTATTTTTTAGATCACCTACTCTAAATGTATTTACAAAGTAAGAAATCTATAAAATATTCAATAAATATAAAAAAATCCTAAAATATATTAAATTTTTGTATTCCTTTTTTTGGTATTTTGAAAAGAAAAAATTCACAAATTATATATATTTTTAAGTGTATCTGGAAAAATTTTAAAAAAAATGATTATAATATTAAAAAAATTCACTAAAATTTTAAAAATACATATTCAAAACTTGAAAACTGCTGTTAAAAACTCCAAAAACCATACCGAGTGACCCGAAACATCACAATCACAATTTTATTTTATTTTATTTTTATAAAAAAAAAAGCCCTAAAAATTCCAAACATCACAACAACCACAAACCTAAATAAAATCAAAATTATGTATCTATTTTTTTTACAATTATACATACATATGAGGCTAAATCCAAAAAGAAATCCAATTTTATTTTTATTTTTATTTTTATTTTTTTGATTTTGTTTGCTTTCAATTGTAGATTAAATTTTGTATAATTTTAATTCAAACCTCAAACTTTTAAAAATATGAATTGGGCCTTCAAATTTGGGCCTTTTAAGTGACCTTCTACGCTTCTATTTGGGCCTTTTTCAAACAGATGGGTCTTATTTTTTAAACTAGCATAAGAGCTTGTATTTTTTGAGGCCCTTTTTGCACCCATTTTTTGTGGGCCCAAAGTAGTTGCTTTGTGGGCTTTCCCTCAGGGCCGGCCTACTGGCAACATTCCATTTGTTATCCCTTTTCTTTTCTTTTTTGAACTGCATTTGTTATCCCTTGTAATAAAAAAAAAAAAAAAAAAAAAAAATTGATCAGTTAGTGGTTAGTTGTTAAATTAACATTTTCGGAGAGTTGAAGGTCACACTCGTACACCTTGTAAGAAAATTTTACTCTCCCATTCAACTCTTAAGAGTGGAACCTAAGACCTCTCCTATAGGCCGTGTTTGGTTCATGAATTTAGTTAGAGATTTTAAAAAAGAAAGGAAAAAGATAGGTGAAATATAAATAAAATATAACTATATTTCACATACCTTTTTCTTTTTATTTTTTAAATCCCTTTTAAAATTTATAAATCAAATACAATCTTAAAAGAGACGTGGCCAAATGGATAGTCAACTAGGCCAAAGACCCCTGGTTGTCCCTTCTAATAATTTAACAATTCTTTCTCAAAGGATTTTTTTTTTTTTGGTTCTTTTTTTGCTTTTTGGAAGCAACTTCTCTCCAATATAGTGAATGGATTGGAACTTGCTGTCTGCGTTTGTAAAGTTCACTACGAGCCTTATTTAGGTAATTAGAATTGTTCATTTTTTAAGTTATAACATGTAAATTATTCGTGGAAAAAAAAAGGATTGATTTGATACTTGTCTTTAAAAAAAATAAAAAATAAATAAAAAAATAGACTAATGAAGACCATAGCTACAGTCATTAGATTGATTTCAAATTTGTCATAGATGATCTACACGATATAAAAAATGAATGACTCAAATAATTGAAATAAGGCCCATAAAATCAAAAAAACACGGTCCAATCCATTAACTAGACTAGAAAGAACCTGAGGCATTTTCTTTTCAATTGATTTTAGTTGCAAATATATTGTCGATTGAGTTTAAGATAGTCATATACATTTGTTATCGCCTTAACCAAAAGTTTTTCTAACATTTTTTTATACAAATTATAATATTAAACAATTTTCTCAAAATCATTTATTAGCATCTGCCTTCATATTATGTGATATTTGTGTTCAATAAAATTCAAGCGCAACATGGTGATACACCATAAATATGCGAAATTTGAACTCAAACCATATTTTAATAAAGAATCTTATTAACAAGTGTTCTAATAACATGATGGGAGAGAATTCTTCTTCTGGGACTAAATATTTTAATCGAAAAGTCAATTTAAGATGTCATATCACTCTCTCTATTTTTTTATACATCTTTCGTAAAAGCGTTGGCTTTTTGGCTTTCGAAAGTTAATAGTGTAAATTTAAGTGTGTCAGTAAAGATCAATCAGTCTTTACAAAATTTTAATTGTCAACCAATTATCAGACGATTGTGTTAAAATTCTTTCAGCTTCAATGAAGAAGACTTTTACTGATGTCTTGTTTGAGGAGCAATTTATAAGAAACAACAAATACAGAACAATTCAGATACTGAATTTTATTAAGTAAATAAGAACTTATAATGAAATGACCCAGCCTTGAAAAGGTTTACAACAATGACTACTTGAAACTACTCCTAGGAAATGAAGTGCAGTACAAGAATTGAAGTGCTGGAAAGGTAAAGAACTGGAAATGTAAAACTAGAAAGAAATATAAAGTAAATAATCTGGTTTCTGGATCTGAGGCTGGCTCCTGCATTCTGGGGCCTTCTCTTTTATTTATATTCTTCAATGGTAACTGTCAAAGTGGGTTTCCAACTGTCGAAATGTCCCCCCATGATTATTGATCATGTTCTCTCGTAGTTTAACCCCACTGCGCCATTCTTGCAGTTAGGTTTCCCTTCTGAATTTGAATTTGAATTTGCGAGCAACCGTACCTTGCGCCTTCTAGCTATTCCAATGCTGCGCAGATCCATTATTACCAATATAAACTGCCACATGTCTGTCTTTGACTGGAGACTTGTATTAACTCTCCAAATTGCCGTTCACGTGCCACGTGTCAAGCTACGATTAGCTTTTATAAAATATACAGCCAACATTACCCCCCGCACTAATATACCCTGGAAAATCTAGAAATTCCCTAGATATTGATTTGTGATTATATATCAATTTTAAGTAGTAAATAGCAATCCCAATCAAACAATCAAAGACAAATCGACACAACGATTTTAACATGGAAAAACCACAATTGGAGCGCCTCCAATTGTGATAAAAAATCACGGGCAAAAGTCACAAAACAATCTACTAAGAAGGCAAAAGAAATTACACAAGTGTACTCTCAATTACCTAGTGAATCCATGCCCGAATTGAACCAATCCCTATATGCCTTTCCCACCACGGTCTTCACTTCGGAATTGTCTTGCCCAACGTTGAATTCACAACGTCGATGTCGAATCTACGACGATAAGCCACTCTAGAATCCACCAAAGCTTCTAGCCCAAATTCTCCGAAATCCACTGAAGAACAACTCTCTCTTTTGTATTAAATCAATAAGACAAACAAACCCTTTGATATAATCCACCCAATTCATGATTAAACTCTCACAGATATCAAAGGAAACAAGCAAAGAAACTCCAGAAGAAAACCCTAATACCCAAGAAGAAGATCTGGAAGTCGTACCCTAAAATTGGACTGAAACACATATTTATAGAAAACAGATTTGCGATCTCCGCTCAAGCACAAGAATGGCCGCTCGAGCGAATCTACGCTCGAGCGCAGGGATGGCCACTCGAGCGGAAAAAAATAACTCCCAGTACTTTTGCAAGCGAGTGAAACTTCTAAAAGGTCGCTATCTCCACTCGAGCGCAAGAATGGCCGCTCAAGTGGAAAAATAACTTCGACTGTAATTTTGCTTTTTGCTTCGTGGGCACTACCCCTCGACCCCGCCTGGGTGCTGCCCCGGACCGGCTAAGAAGCGCTGCCCCCTGGACCCCCATGAGCTGACCGGGCAGCTCGATCCTCGACATCGTCAACGAAGTAGCAAATATGAAAGAATAGGCATCACAAACTTCTCTGCAAGGCACAATTCAAGTTGGATTCGCATCTAAAACTCAAAGCCTCACTGAAATAAAAGATCGAATACAATTACAACTGAAAGAAGTTTTGTCAAACGGGATTGCCAAAAATAAAATCTTAACATACCCAATACTTGGTGATATTAGTGGACTAGTGCATTTTACCCACGTCCTAGGATGTGTATGGACTTTGCTTATTCTAGAAGTGTAACATTTTTGAACAATGAAGCAATGAACTTCAATAAATATTTATCTGTGTAAACGGAAGGTCCTTTCATTATCTGTGTGATACGAAAAGATTGATACATCTCCAATGGTCAATCACACCTTCTCTTACATTGATCAAGTATACGAGGAGGCTTTGGAAAATGATTACAAACCACGAAAGAACCTTGCCCACACTTATTCGCCTCCATTTATACAAGTCACGGAAGCTTTTCCAAATTACCAACCTTTGGACCAAAAATTGGCCAACTGCAAACCTCTGGACCAAGACTTTGCTAAAATGGACCTTGGAAGCTCCTCCTCTACCCCAAAACTTCCTGCATGGGATGAAGCTGCTTCTTCTTCTTCCAACAGTACTGGTTGGGGTACTTGGTCCTCCCCAACTCAACCTCAAATGAGGGAGCAGATTCATCACAGATTCGTTGAATTCGATGATCCTCTTTGGTTCTCCCTTCTTCTCGAAGCTCGGTGGTATATCCTTACGTGCCTATTGATCGTCGTCGTTTTCTAGAGGACAACCTGCTTTCGGCGTGGTACACCTCCTCCCTGCCAATGAGGATAGTGCAGAAAACTCCCTATCCTACCAAAGCACTGGGGTTCAGTCCCTCATTTCTGGCCAAGAAGGGCAAGCTTTGTTCTTCTGACTGGCTCGAATGTGTGAACGACCCTCAGTTTTCTCCTTCTTTTGGGTTGGACCCTTCTGCACCCCCTCTTCCTCAGAATCCTCACTGAATGGAGGAATTGAAACTCATTCTCTTCGAGGGTCAGTATTTCTCTTCCTACCAACCTCCAGTTCCTCCAACTACATTTGAGCCATACAAAGCTCAATTTTTGCTCGCCGCCTTCTCTCATTTTCCTTTCAAAGTTTTTGGAGATGAGGTTTCTCTCAAGAACTTCAAATGGGCCTATGACATTATGACCCAGGGTCATGTTCTCAACCCCATAGCCCAGACAGAACTCCAAACCTTTTTGGACCAACTTCCTCTCCTCCTCCATTGGTATAAAAATTCTTTGGCCATCAGTGACTTCTTAGATGAAATCTCAGCCAATCGAATTCAGACTCAGCACGAGGCAGAGAACCTTCTTGAATAATATGATGCCTTCAAGAATAAGGACTCAACATACTGGGATGATTTAGACATGGAAGAGATGGAGCAAGGCTTGATGGAGACAGAGTTTAAGGTGAAGACTGAGCAGCTTTTCCACCAAATAAGAGCATACAAGCTGTAACAACGTAGTTTAGATATAACAGAAGATAGAATAAAGAAATAACACAAGTTCATAGAACACTGCTGGGTTCAATTTAATGAACTTGTTACTTTTTCTATTCCTTATTATTATGAAATTGAATTTGTAGCCAAGTAGGCCTTCTCAATGTAAATATTTATATATCAATAAAACTAGGCTTTCCAACTCTTATTTTCACGCTTTGGTTTCATGTTCTAATTGCAGGATTGTATGGTTGATGTGACCTTATCCCTTACTTTGTTCACATAATCTAAGTAAACAGCAGCTTCGAATTTAACCAGTTTTTCTTTGAAGCTTGGTTTAAGTGTTTTCAAAGTATGGAATTTCTCTTAGGAATGGCAATTTTTGTCCTAGGTTTTCTCATTCCAATTACTTGGTTAACATAATCTGTGTAAATAACAGCTTTGAATTAACCAATCTTGCTTCGAAACCAGGTCTAAGTGCTTCAAAGTATGGAATTTTCTTGAGGAATAACAATGCCTGTCCTTAAAGAGTCCTTTTAAACAGAAAATCCAATGATGTATTTTCATATATAGATAAGTCTTCTAGTCGTTGACATTTTCACTTTGCTTGACCAAGTACTGGTTTCATAGTATTCACTTACTTCGAAGTCCAAAACATCAAGCAAGAATCATGTTTTAGTCGCAGAATACTACAAAGACTCCTTCGAAGGACTTTATCTTTTACGGAAAGCCTAAGAGTATGTCTTTAAATCCTTCGAAGCAAATCAATCCCAATTATTCTTGAATTTAAGGCATGAAATTTGCTTCAAAGTCACCTAGTTGCTCTTGAAGTCCAGCTGAATGTTTGACAACTGGCTTCAAAACCAACTCCTTATTTTAAAGACCTTGGGAGGAAACTAGTTTCAAAGCCAAATACATGTTTTCAAAGCCCAACTGAGTTCTTGAAATATGTTTCCCTCCCAAAATTTTCTCCTAAAAGAGACTCTCCATGTTGTGTTTTTAGGGCCTTTTTGTGTTTTAAACCAAATGTTCTAATTCCACATGGGTCCAAAATATCTAAGTGATTATTTTGGATCTATTTAACTCATTTAAGCTAGCTGGGTAACTTTTGGACATAAAGGTTTAAAAACCCTTTCTCCTCGCGCTTTTAACCTACTCATTTATACAATATTTCCCTCTTTTCATTGCTATCGACTTTGAACCGATACCATTCTCACACTCTGTAACGCCCCAAATTTCTAGCCCAAATGATAAGACAACAATCATGGCTCTTTCAAGAAAAACCGAATATAAATCTCCAAACTTACATTACATGATACAATAGTTCTTCATGCAACAATACACTAATCCAACAACAAGTAAATAAACAAATAAATACCCCCAAGGGTTTACAAGTTTCCAAGGCTTGAGCCTAGTTACACAAAACGGTTATTCAAACCCACATAAACACAGCCCTTGGCTTACACACAGAGTCATAGCAAAATGAGAGTATCGTACTCCCAACACACATACTTCCACGCCCCTAGTTGGGTGGGATCACCACATCTTTTCCTGCACAAAAATCCCGTAGGGTGAGCATAAAGCCCAGTAGGAAATTCTTAACAAAGTATATACATTTTATACAAGTCTCAAGAGATGAAATGCACATGCCATGCTATGCCCTTTTTGAAGATAAATCACATTTTCATCTTTTGAAAACCATCATGCTCAATGATATCATGCAATTTCAATTATTCAAAACTTAACAATTTATTTCAAGGGCGGTAAATACGACTCTGGTAATCCCTAGGTCGGTGTCTGCAAGTAGACCATACAAGTACTACCAAATTGTCATTTTTACCGGTATTAACCAGAAGGCTCGACACCTATCAGCGCGGGTTTTCGGTCTTTCACTCCGGACTCTCAGGCCAACTTATTCAATATCATCTACACCACTTATCAAGACTTACTAACATATTTACCCCAAAACCATTTCATGAAAACTTGTTTCTCAACATTCTTTTCTCAATGCAAGTTTTCAAATCAACTTTCAAAATTTAATGTAATCAAATGAATTGTTATGCCAATAACACAAGATGAATATAAATACTTTTATTCCAATTCATCATCCAAGGAATAACACAATTCCCTCTTCTCAAATATCCTCAACAATTAGTCATTTCAAGGCTATTTCAACGTTTTGAACAATAATTTCCAAAATGAACAACAATTCTCATATTTCCTGAAATTCATCATTTATATAAATATAAATAAGAAATTTTCCAAACATCCATTTATTTTGATACACAAAGTAAATACAACAATATCATTCATGGATTTTCAGTCTCTTTTAAAAAAATCCTCAAATTCTAGGTTTTCTCACCAAAACTATACAACTCAAATCCTTTGAAAGAAAACTTTCAAAAATCATCTTTTCTTCAATCAACGAAGATCAAAACCCATAAGATCATTTTAAAAGAACAAGAGACAAACCCACTTTCAAAATCGCTCAACTTCTTGAATCAACAATCAATTTTCAAAGCTATTGAAAGATGATTTCGAAAATCATATAGATCTTGCAAAAAAATATATATATAACTATAAGAAAATCCCTCCCTCAAGTTTTGAAGAAGAAATGAGATGAAACGCCCAAAATCAATGGTGTCGAAACTCGATCTTCACCGCACACAACGAAGCCCTCGAGATGATAACCAACTTTGGTGAAGAACTTAGGTCTAAATCCCAATGGATTTGGAGAAATCAAAGATAGAAGATGACTTCTAGAGAGAGAAGCTCCCGATCTGGAATTCTGGAGAGTTTTAGAGAGAAAGAGGACTGAAAAAGTGATCTGAAATATCAGATTCACGAACTGATATAACATGGTCCGCTCGAGCGTGGAATGTCCCGCTCGAGTGTCAAATACACTAACCCAGTACTTTTGCAGACAGGTCAAACTTCTGAAACCAAACATTCTCCGCTCGAGCGCATAAACGGCAACTCGAGCGGACAAGCAACTTCGAATGCATTTTGCATTTTTGCTTCGAGAGCGCTACCCCTCGACCCAGCTAGGGCGCTGCCCTCAGACCCACCAAGGGGCGCTGCCCCCTAGACCCCCGCGAGCTGACCGGGCAGCTCGATCCCCGACCGGCCCAGTCGAAGTGGCAAAACATGAAAGAAAGATCGAAACCAAGATCGCTACACACTCATTTTCCTTGCTCTCCCTTTCACTCCTCACTAATGGCGTCTTCCTCTCTGAAAGTGCCAGTTATTGAGCGCATAAGCCCGACGGTGGCTTTGAAGAGATGTATTGAGGAGGAGATAACTAAATTCAAAGTAGATGGACCAAGTGCCATAGATAGGCGTCTCCTTATTCCGCGCCACAGTGCATAATAGGAATACGTCTTGGGACCTATCTTCAAAGAAGTCGCTACCCAACTTCCTACTTTATATCCTCATCTCGGGGATCACTGCTTTCTCTACGAAGGGGGGCTTGACTAGGGGAGCTGGAGGATGAACCGACCCCACCGTTGATGGCCCACATTAAGGGTTGAATGGGAGAAATGGTATGATAGGGTTGTGCCTGCCAGAGAATGGAACCTGCAAGAGCTCTGCATCTTTGATACCCTTCGTCTCTCTAGGTTTATTATTCCCGAAGATCCTTTTTTGATTCCTGCAGCCCTTTGTTTTTGGAACTCGACTTTCAATTTTTTCCAATTTCGGTGTGGTATGATGGCCCCCACCATTCTTGATATTTGCCATCTCCTAGGGCTCTCACCACTTAGATTGATGAGCAAAATGCCCTGAGCCATTTGCTTATCCCCAGCAAAACCAGCAATGGTTGTGCTGGTTGGGATCAACCTAGGGTTTTTTTTCTCCAACTTCTTCAAAAGAGGACCTTGGAAGTAGGTTTACTACTGTACCATTGTCCACTAACACCCTGTTCATTTGTATCCCATCAAAGTAAGTCTTAATGTATAGGGGCTTAACATGCTGAGTCATAGATATTATGGGGTACTCGAAGGGGTATGAAAGGTTAATGCTCACCTCCTCACTTTCTTCATCAGTTTCCATTGGCTTGGCGACTTCTAACTCATCTTGAACCATGCTGGCCTGTGAATCTTCACTAGAAACTGGAATGCGGTCATCTTCCTAACCTTCTTGGTTCCCTCTTCAGCCTGGAATTCTTGTGGCAGCACATATACCATATTTACTGGCACTGGAGGGAATGAGCCAAACTGAACTTCTGGATGTACTTGTTTTCCTTTCATATTGGCTTGTTCTGCTGCTTCATAAGCATCTTCCATGCTACATTCTGGTACCTCTGTGCTAGCAAGTTCCTTCGAAGTAGCCTATTAGTAATCTATCTCTGTTGGCTTATCAATCAAAAAGGTTTGTTTAGCCATGAAGGCCTCAAATATTTCATCTTCAGCCAATGTTCTCTCTTGGCCTAGCTCAGTCTCTTCATCTGTCTCATCATCACTTTCCATTAAGGCCTTCTCGAGGCCTGCTAAACTGGATTTTTCTTTGGCTCTCAGTTCAGCATGAACTTTAGCCAATTGCTCTATGCTGGCACTCCTCTTGATCTTAAGAATAGGTTTCGAACCTATCCCCTCATCAGTTTGGTCTTTTGCTTGTGCCATGGAAGTGCTTTCTCCACTTTCTTTCAGATCCCTCTAATACTGGGTGTATCTTTATTGGATCTTCCTCCTTTGAGACCTGAAAATCATAGGAACCACATCTGGCTCCATTGTTTTTTGGGTTCTTTAATAACACCCAATTGTTTGGAGCCATCAAGGGAGGCTTGATCATTCTTCCCTGGTTTCCAAAAGCCTTTCTTTGGGTAGGCATTTCAATAGGTTTGTTCTGCATGACAAACCAATCTGGAACTCCTGGGACCCATGAGCCCACTGGTCTGGCTGCTAGATCTGCTGTCCCACTCTTTGAAGGAGTCTTCGAAGGAGTCCTTGGGAGCCAATCATCAGTCTTAGTCCCATGCCTTGCACTGAATCCATGCTTCCTTTCAAGTTGGTTGTCTACCCTGTAATAATTGGGCGACCTAGTTTCATACAGAGGCCTCTTATCCTTTGATTGCATCCTGGTGTCTGGTGGACCAGCCAAAGATGAATGTTGTCTAGGACCAGTTGGATATGGCTTTTTGTTGTAAGTGTTGGCTGGTTTTCGATCCTTCTGTACATTTTTATAATATTGTTTCCCATCAACTGGGAACCCCTTCAACCATTTGTAACTCATCATACATCTAGGACACATCCTCTGTACTACAGTTGCCTCGAGGGAGTCATCATCTAGTATCTCTTCACTAGAGCCATCCCTTTGGCCTGCAGAGTTTTGTCCACTTGCTGGTGAACTTCTGGTGTCCTTCTTGAAGGCAACCTGGCTAGCCACATACATTTGCACAGTGACTTCCTCCAATTCCTTCAAGGATAGGTTTTGGAAATCTGGCATGCCAATATTGGTTGTAGCCTCCCCAATCTTTGGAAACGAGTTGGTGTCAATTCCCATAGCTTTCTCAGTCTTGGCTGGAAACTTTAGCCTCTACTTCCGAATCTGTTCTTGGGTCCTGTCTTGGAAAAGAACACAATTTTTAGTTGAATGAGACCAAGAATTTTGCCATTTGTAATACAGTTTTCCTTTAAGTTCTTCAGGGGTAGGGATCTTAACTCCCTTTGGTAACTTTAGGAAATTTGCTGCCAGCAAATGATCAAAAATGTCATCTGCTTTTATTGAATCAAAAGAATACTTCTTATAAAGGTCTTTCTTTTTAAACTGCTGGTATATTGTACTGTCTTTCTGAATTAATGCTTCACAGGTCATAGGTTCTTTTCCTATAATCTTTGCTGGATTAATTTCATACTTAAGGTCCCTATCGTAAGTCTTATATGATGCATTACTTCAATCTTGTTCCTCTTCAAGTAAAGTTTCATATCTTGACACCTTATAGGTTAATTCCACTAAATCTTGAAACTCAGTTGAATCAAACTTCTTTCGAAGACTAAACTCCAACCCATTTTGAGCCAATGTCACAAATTCATGCTCGGGTAGCATAACCCTACATTTTTTTCGTGCCCTTTTAAATCTGGCAATAAATTGAGCAGCCTTCTCATCAGGCCTTTGGCTCAATCTTGCCAAGTCTGCCACGGAAACCTCAGGTTCTATTTGGAAAAATTGGGCATGAAAAACCTCCTCCATTTGCTGCCAAGTTTGGATGGAGCCAGGTGTAAGGTTTATATACCATACGAAGGCTACTCCAGTTAAAGAATTTGGAAAAAAGTCTAAGTTTCATGTAGTTATTATTGGCGAACTCACCACACTGGCCTGTAAACCTAGCAATGTGTTCCACTGTTGACTAGTTTTCATTCCTATAAAAGAGGGCAAAATTTGGTATTCTAAACCTCCTTGGATATTCATGTACCCTATCTACCCACTCAGGATAAGATTTTCTGTACACTGGTGTCTAGACCCCGAGCCATAGGTCTACACATTTCTCCAACTATATCAGCAATTTGGTCCCTTGGAACCATATTTTGTGCTGGTTGAACCACTACTGGAGGAACAAACACAAGGTTTAGAGGAACTCCATGTGCTTGAGGGTCTCTTGGTCCATATATAGGTACATTTAAGACTGGCTATCCTTGTTGTACTGGTTGTTGTTAGAGGTATGGCTGACCTTTTGGAATCTGTCTTGAGAAAAAGCCCTACGAAAGGTGCTACAGGAGAGGAAACAGGTGTTGATTTTCTTCCAATCGCAGAAAATCCTTCCAACCCCCAGGTGCAAATTCAAACACAGGATTAGTGAAACCTAGTGTGCCAGGTATGGCTTCGAACATAGGATTTGGAAACATCCTCATACCATTCCCTTGTGTTGGCTTAGATCCACCAATTTGTATGGTTTCGCTGGTGGGCAATGGTACATTTTGATTTGCTAATGGTCTCAACGGAGCTTCGTACCATGACTGAGGCACATGTGACATTCTCTCATGGTTTTGTTTACTAGTCTAACCATTAGTTTGTCCATTATTTTGCATAGGCTGTTTGTCTCGAGCCAATCTATGCTGAATGGAATTCTCGTTCTCTTCAGCCTGTCTTGCAACAGTTGGTTGATGAGAGTTCATTCGATCTAAAAAGGATGTTGCCCATCTTTCCATTGTAAACATTAGTTGCTGTCCCATAGCATCTACTAAACCTCCCCATGGATTTATTGGTTAGGTAGAAGGGACAGTTGAAGGTCCAGTTTCGTGGCCCTATCTAGTATGTTGGGCATGTGTTGTATATTCCGAAGTGCTGGTCTATTCGACCATTTGAGAAGGATCTGATAGGATAGGTGCAACCATTACATTATCCTCTAGGTTAGGTATTTCTACCTCTCCTTCCACACCCTCTTCCAAGCATTCATTTTCTCCTCTTGCTCTACATTTAGCCATTTTTAATAGTCCCACTGGATGTGCCAAAAATATATGTTGGCTTTTTAGCTTTCAAAGGTTAATAGTGTAAATTTAAGCGTGCTAGCAAGGATCAATCAGTCCTTACAGAATTTTAATTGCCAACCAATTATCAGACGATTGTGTTGAAGTTCTTTCAGCCTCAATGAAAAAGACTTTTACTGGTGGCTCGTTTGAGGAGCAATTTATTAGAAATAACGAGTACAGAACAATTCAGAAACTGAATTTCATTAAGTAAATAGGAATTTACAATGAAATGACCCAGCCTTGAAAAGGTTTACAACAACGACTACTTGAAACTACTTAGGAAATGAAGTGCAATACAGGAATTGAAATGCTGGAAAGGTAAAGAACTAAAAATGTAAAAGTGGAAAAAAATATAAAGTAAATAAACTGATTTCTGGATCTGAGTCTGGTTCCTTCATTCTAGGGCCTTCTCTTCTATTTATACTCTTCAATGGTAACCGTTGAAGTGGGTTTCCAATTGTTGAAACGTCTCCCCATGATTGTTAATCATGTTCTCTCGTAGTTTAACCCCACTATGCCATTCTTGCAGTTAGGCTTCCCTCCTGAATTTGAATTTGAATTTGTGAGTAACCGTTGGGCCACATTACCTTGTGCCTTCTAGCTATTCCAGTGTTGCACAGATCCATTATTACCAATATGAACTGCCACGTGTCTATCTTTGACTGGAGACTTGTATTAACTCTCGAAATTACCCTTCACGTGCCACGTGTCAAGCTACGATTGGCTTTTACAAAATATACAGCCAACAAAAAGCTAAAAAGTTACTAAAATATTCCGTTCTCAAACGAGGCCTCAGTCCTCATTTGGACTACAGAGACATTGTTCCGACTTGTAGACTTTACTATGGGTCCCGTTTTGATGATCCGAACTTCTTTTTTTTTAGAACTTTTCGTGTATATTATCCGTATAAAAAAATTAGGCCGATTCGATAATAGTGACATTTTCATTTTATTACATTTTGTTTTAAAAAAAAAATTTATTTTCAAAAACACACTTGCCATTCACTTTTTTAGCGACAAATGTGATAAAATGAAAATGTTATGATTATCAGATCGACTTAATTTTATTTATTTTTAATGATATACACAATGAACCTCACAAAATAAATAGTTATTATCAAAACATAACCCTTGGTGGGTCTTATGAGCTTGGACAACGTCTTTACAGTCTAGACGAGGAGTAGAGGGAAGCTTCTGTGTATAAAAATACATTTAATAAGTTTTTCAATAATCACATTTAATTAATAAAAATAAAAATAATCAAAATAAAATGCACAACCTCAGGTTCTTACTGTAAGTCTTAAGTACTTCTTGATAGAGTAATCAAGGCAAAACATTTCTCCACTGTTGGTGGGAGTGTGCCCCATATATGGGGTTATCTAAAAATATTATTAAAATGATCTCCGATTATGCCATGAGTTCAACCCTAGCCATATTAATTTTGACTGCCACACAAAAATTCTTACTAACATAAATTCTCAAAATAAAAAAAATAAAACTTTAGAATTACGAAAAAATTAATGATACCTCTTCCAGGATAAATACATATTAATTTATATTCTACATAAATTTTTTTCTTGATTCAATCATTCACTTGTTAAACCTTATAAATCTAATTTTCGTGTTTTTAAATATATATTATTTTAACCAATTTTCCTTTATGTGATCAAAATGACTACGGCTACAACTATGGTTACGACTACGACTAGAAGTAGAAGAAAGTGACAAAAATATGTACCATGCAAAGTGCTATTCTTTTAGCTTCTATTGTCATTATTATTTACCCCTTCTTATAATTAGTAATTTTATTGTAATCGATCTTGGAGGTTGTGAGAAATCTCCATCTAAGCTTTCAGGTATTTTTTTCAACGAGGCAAAGGTTTATGTTTACAAATCATCTAATATTCAAAATGTTGCTTAAGGATGCTAAAATGGATTATAACTACAACAATGAAGGTCATCACTTGCTTCAATGTGATGCTTGCCATAGTCACAGTCACCTCCTCATTTTCCAACTACCACATGTAGTTCGACTTTTCATACTCCTTTCGGATACAACTAGCTCTACAGTTTGGACTCCTGTTATTCTGAATCTGATTCTACAAGTGCAATGTGAAATAGATAAACACAAAAGAGTCCAAATCCAGTAAATCTTTTGAAAAATCGATTTTGAATCAAAATGTCAAAAATGGACTACTTTGCCAGATACAAAGTCGCCACCTAAATATTTTTGGAAAATATAGGAAACCCATGACTCGTGCCAAAGGCCACATGTCCGTCATCACTAAGATTGTCTCGGCTTGGGAACTTAAGTACGAGAAGGGAAGGTCATGATTTGAGCATCCCACTCGCCCGATCAAAGATCGGCCTCTACTAATCATGATGTGATTCTTATTTACATTATATGCTCTTGTTCCGATTTATTAGGCTAACATTACTATGTGTACACACAAATATAGACTAATTTGCAAAAATTGGAACACTTTGATTTCATGTTTGTTTTGAAAATTGTTTCGAATATGTACCACTCGAAAAAGTGATCGCATATGTACATTACTCAATTTATTCCAATTCAAGCAATTAGCCTTCATCCACAGGCATTCGAACAAGTATATCAATTAAGCAATTAACCTCATGGTAAGCATGCTAGACATGGCAACAATCACACTCACGCGATATGCTAAAGTACAAAAATGCTCACCTCGTATTACAAGACAAGCCAAAAGAAACAAAAGAGTTAGAAAACATGCATACCCCCTAACTAATACAACACATGCAATAATGCAATTACTAGGCTCGGTTACTAATTATGACATGTAAATCAATTTGAAAGAATGCGGTTTAAACATGTATTCAATGAAGTAATAAACGATAATGCTTTGTTAGAATGATGAGCCAAATTTCATGCATGCAAAACAAATGGATGCAAACATGGGAAATGTTAAAAGAAACATGATGTTCTAAACTACCCATTATAAGCAAGTAAATAAAATGGAGGAAGAGGTGGGTTGGAAGACATACACATTATTACATGTTTGCCCTTACACAAGAGGGTCTGAATAAATATCCTAGCTAATTAAGCTAATTGACTAACTATTACAAACCAAATGAAGTAAATTAACTCCACTAGCTAATTATTACAACGTCGTATTCAATTAACTATTCTAGCTAATTAAATAATTACAACAAACTCTAACTAATTAATACAAAGTAACTAATTAGTTACATTATGGAATTAATTAACTAAGTAATTAATTACAAGTTGTACAACATACTACTATTTACAAATATAACGGGTCCCGAGGAGCAAGGAAATGGCTTACGCATGCACATGAATTTCTCCCCCGAGAATGCCTTTGCACTGTTTCTACACCTCAACCTTGGCTGAAAAAGGTGGCCGGCAACCCAGAAGTAGTGGTCGGCCGGCCACTAATGTTGGTTCTTTCCTGCTGCAACAGAGAACAAATAGAGCATAAACAAAGCATTCTCAAGGAATGTTTGTCCACCCTACCTCTCCTTATCATCAAACAACTCAAAGAAGAGGTAGGTTCGATTCACAAGCCATCAATCGGCGCAATTTCATTGCATGATGACTTATGAACCAAGGGATACAATTTCGATAAATGCATAATAAAAGACTCTCAAAACCTCCTCCGTATCATGGGTTGATCAAGGGAAAGGATGGACATTGATTCTTGAACCGTTTTCATCACTAACAAGTATGAAACGACTCAAAACTCAATGGGTTCAATTAACGTCCAATTGAACCCAAATCATTTCATTATCTTGCTCCATTTTTAAACCATTGATTACCCGTTTTTAAATTGCCTTCCATTCATTAGTCAATTAAGTCCAATAATGAGCTTTAAGTCCACTAAAGGAGGGAAGTGTCAAACCAAGTGTTGTTTTAGGCATGAGAGAGATACCATGCCGTTGGTAATGAAGCCTCAAAGGGATGAAACCATTAAACACAATACCTCTATCTCAAACTTAAACAAACAATCGGTTTGAAATGACTCTCAAAGCAAAGGAAAAGCCAAGAAATGAAGGAGGTTACAGAGATGCTTAGAGATGAACATAAGTATGGAAAGTAAGAAATAAATGCTATCAACTCAAATAGGTTGGTGGCTAAGGCCTAAACCACCAAACCTATGAGGACCATTACACTACAAGCATGCTATACAAAGTATAAATGAAACCAACACATAAAAACAATCCTAAATTAAGCCAAAACAGTGCTGAAATTCACATGGAAAATCTTGAAAAAGTTAGCTAAAACAATGAAGAAATTGAGCTAGTAAACAAGCATAAGGAGGGGAGGCTACCCCCTCTATTTTTGGGACTTCAAAACATGATTTTTAGCCTCTGGAAAACTCTGAAAACTAGGGGTAAAAAGCTCAAAAAAAAGTTGAGAAAAGAATGGGAAACACAAGGGTAAAAGCTTAGAGAACATGATTCAAAGAAGGGTGGTTAATCCATCCACCTTTTGTGGCTTTAAACCACAAGTTTCAGCCCATAAAAATAGTGTAAAAACAGTTCAAAATTAGCAAGAAAAGATAGAAAACAAGTAGTGTAAAGATGCTCAAAATTATACCTCTTGAAGCAAGGCAACTCTTTTGTTAACAAGCCCACAAGTTCTCACTCTCAAGGGCTAAAATTTGGACTCAATAATCTCAGCAAGGAGAGCTCCAATATTAGCTTAGGAAGTGTTTAGGTAAGAGGTGTGTGTTGCAAGATAGAGATAGAGAGAGAATTTCAAGTTTTGGGGCTTTTGGAATTTTTTGTAACCTAAAAACATGAGGGTTGGCCTTGTATATATAGAAAAACAGCCTCTCAAGTCGGAAATATCGATACAGGAACAACTGGAGCTTTTGGGGGACAGCTGGCAAAAATATCTGGTTTTTGACACAAGTGGCCGGCAGGCCACTAATGGTGGCGGCAGGCCACTAAAAGTGGGTTGCCGGCCACTAGTGGCTGGCAGGCAAAAATCTGCTCCCAAGCCCGATTTCAAACGGGCATATCTCCTTTATCCGGACTCGATTTCAAGTGATTCTTGAGTCTAAATTGAAGCCCCGAAAGTCTAATTTCCAATGGTGATGACCTCACATCTAAATTCTAAGTGTGCAAAGAGATATGCCTATTTTAGTGAAGACTGCTCATTTCTATCCTAACGGATTGATGCCCAACTTCTTCCCAAACTAGTTTTCTTCCATCCCCTCCTATTTTGCTAAACTCCAAACCTCTAAATAAGATGTTTTTAAAGATTTTTCAAAGAGTTCACCTCTCTTCTATTTATTTCCACCTTGTCCTTACTCGGTTTACCAAAAAGTGTAATTTTTAACGAAATGCGAGCCTTGGAACATCATAGAAACATTTTCAAAAATATTTTGAAAGAGAGGGTTTTAAGGTCTAAAATAGTTTTGGTCAAAATGGGGTATAAGGTTAGGATTTTGAAGCTATTCTTGCTGAAGACATCGAGCATTTGTACAGCATAACTTTTATCATCGAGTGATCAACTTGAGGCGCCCAAGTCTTATGGGCGGTCAAAAATGGGGTGTCTACACCACCTTAGCCTCTTATTTTCTATCAATGACCCCCTTCCCTATTACAACCTCTCCTTCAACTTTTCTTGTTGTGACTTCACAATCTCTCTATGAGGATCTATTCTCCCCAATCCTACCGTTGCAAAAAAAAAATAAAGAGAAATAAAGTACAAGGTTGAAGGAAGAAAAATGAAGAGGAGGAGAAGAAGAATAGGAGGAAGGTGGTGAAGTAAATGGGAGATATGGTGAGGGAGTGGTAAAAAACAGTTGTTGGTGGCTGAGGAGGGTTAGGTAAGAGATGACAGGGAGTGGTAAAAAAACTAAGATGAACAAAAAAAAAAAAAAAATTCCCAACTAAAACTTTGGTCGCCCTAGATATTTGAAGTTTTGGCGACAAAAAGTTTAGTAGCTGAAAATGTGATTTAAATTAAATTAGCTGCTTTTGGCGACTAATAGATTAGTCTCCAAGGTAGCCTCATCAGCGACTAGCCAAATGTTTTGTCGCCAATACCTTTAGTTTTGGCAACTAAAAAATTAGTCGGCATTTATAAGACTTTTGGTAACTAAATAGTTTTTAGTCGCCAATACTTTCCCCGACAATCTTCCCGCAACAAATTCGGCGACCAAAATATTTGATCGGGGAAAATGTTTCAGCGACTAAAATCTTACTTTTGGCGACTAAAAATTTAGTCGCCAAAAGTGCAATTTCTTGTAGTGGTTGTAGAGTGGCACCAACAGTTATGACAGTAGAAAGAGGTAACAATGCTAGTGGATGATAGAGGTAGTGGTGAAGGGGTGAGAGTAATAAAATTAGAATTGTAAGAGTACAAAAATTAAGATTTTTAATTTTTTAAAATCTAGACACTCTTTAATAATTTTAAAAAGATAAACTTTTAATAAAGAAAATATTGTTATTGTGTGCAAATAGAACCTTCCACTTGAACTAGAAATTTATTGGATTGTGCTTCTCCTCATTGCATTATTGGAAAGTCCTATCCTGACTTGTAGGCTCACAACTGGTCTCGATGATCCAATATTTATATAACCTATTCATTTTATTGCATTTAGTCTATTTTAAAAATATATTGACCGTTAATTTTTTCAAGACAAATTTGATAAAATAAAGATTTAAGAATATCAAATCAACTTAATTTTTTTCTATGAATAATATACATACAATTTAATAAAATGAATAATTTTAAGTCATCAAAATCAAACCTACAATCGACTCTGTAGTCCCCAACAACACTCAAATCTAGATTAAACGACAAGAAACCCAACCCAAATATGTGAGGGGACTTGTGTATAAGTCATAATAAGTGAACTTAATGTCCAATAAAATTTATGATAATTAATGACATATTTCATCAAATACTATCAAAAACCATCACTAATTGTCAATTTCAACAACAGTTTGAAAATTTTGTCACAAAAAATGTTATCAATTATAAGTTTTAGCAATAGTTTAAAAAAAAAAAAAAGTTACTAATTTTCAACTTTCAATGATAGTTTAAAAAATTCATCACAAAAAAAAATAATTAATTATAAGTTTTAACGACAATTTATAAAAATCGTGATGAAAAAGTTACAAATTATTAATGTTTAGCGACACATATAAAAAATTGTCATAAAAAATAATTTTAACAATAATTTTATTAATATTTATTTTTAATACGACTTGATGAGAATAAACCAATCCCGTTTGTTTTCAAAGGTAGAATGCAGGGGATTCATAGTGAGGGGATTAATAGTGAGGAGATTGATAGTGAAGGGATTAAGTAAAATTTTGTTTGTTTTGATGATAGTTGTTAGTGTAAGAATTGTTAAATTATTTTTATATAAAATAATAAAACAAAAAAAAAATATAAAAAAATTAAACATTAATATTTTTTTAAAAAATTCCCAAGATAAAAAAAATAAAAAAAAAATTCTAATCCCCTCACTATTTTTCTAATACCACCTCCACCTCCTCCACCCCCATTCCCAACTCTACAAACAAACAACACTAAATAACCCCACCTCCATCTTAATCCCCCCCATCCATTACATCCCAAAACAAACGGGGCCTTAGGACTATTGATAGTTTAAGGCCATGTTTGTTTGGGTGGATATGTGCTTGAGATTGGACTAATAGTCCAATAAAATTATTAATCCGATATTTGGTTAAAAAATTAAAGTACGAACTAATCATCGGATATGATATCCCACATATGATGTACTATTCAATCCCACAGAGGGGGTAGGATCTGGGGAACTAAGCCAAAGTCTGGACTAACTCATCAAATGACTAAATTAACCCTAACTATATATCTATATTTGTCTAATATATATCTATAACAGGGGCATTATGGTCAATATATTAGATGTCTCATGTCCTGTCATGTCCTATCCATTCCATCCCCTTAAACAAACATCAGATTGGATAATATTTTGTTAATCCCTCTTTATAATCTTAACTCAATCCAAACATAGGATAGGATATACAATCCAAAAGGATTCATCCGCCCAAACAAACATGGCTTAAGTGTTTACAAATTCTTCTAAATAGAATAAATATTTCTAAATTGACAAAAGAAAATTCTAGATTGAAAAAATGGTATTGCTTGAGTCACTACTTAACTTTATTTAAGGGCTTGAAAGCATTGCACATGAGAGCATATCTGAACTAAAACTCAAATACCATGATATAATCAACTTCACACTATGTTTGATTCATAAATTTAAATAAGAATTTGAAAGGGAAAAGAAAAAGGTAAGTGAAATGTGAATGAAATATAACTTCATTTCAAACACTTTTTGTCACGCCCCAAGCTCCGTAACAACGCCACACACTCATTTAAGTGAGCATGCAAGGCTAAGAGTCCAATTACATAACCCACAATGTAAAATACTCAAATTAAATCCTTAATTATCATAATGCTAAAATCCATAAAAATAAATAATTCTTATCATATGAAATTATCTACCAAGTCCACTAATATAATCCACTAACAAAATAATAATTCAAGTACTTAAATGATAGTCCTACTTCGGCACTCCCACAAGTAAAAACCCCGCGCAACTCTACTCTCAGAATCTGAAAAAAATAAATAAAATAAGGGTAAGCTAGACAGCCTGGTAAATAACCAACCATCACTGCTAGCTGGATCAAGTATACAAAAAAATTAAATAAAAATAGTGGATAACCAATAAATATATTTTCGCTACCATTCAATAAATGAACAATTATTTTGTAAGATGGTTTTGTAGCTGAAAATAAACAATGTAGCAATTCATTTTAATTGAAAAGACAATGAGGTAATTCGATGAAATTTCGTTGTTCAAAATTGATGGTTCGATATTCAAATGGTTCAATGATGCAATTCACAAAACCCAAGTCTTGGTGACTACGGTCACTTAGCCCGTGACAAGGCCCAAAACCACACATAGGCCGGTGGTAAAGCCCCAAAAGAAACTAGTTTCTGTGCCAATAAATAACCCCCATTGGCTAGGGTCCAAATCATAGTCAGACTAGAGTGATGTTCAGAATTCAAACAATACACAACTTTTAAATAAAATATTCGATATTTTCAGAATAAACATTTGGTACAATTTTCAGAATAGTTTCACAAAATATTCAAATAATTTTCATAATAATATCCGATATTGTTTTATACTTGACCCATATTTTAATTTTAGAGAATAGGAAGGCTATAAATAAATATTTATAATTTCAAACATTCAATAGGAATAAAAATGAACCAACAGTGATAGAGGGTTACTTACCTCAAACAGCTAAAATAATATTTCCAAGCTAATCTCAAATTACCAAGATCCACCTCAATCTCACAAACCTAATAAAATATTACACCGCATAAACAATTATTATGTGCACCCATCCTTCTCTTCTTGTAACAACAATAGAATAAATTAACCCAATAGCCTATTAGGAACTCCCACAATTTAGCATCAAAACAAAGCCATCACGGCTTCGGAAATTCTCAACCCATATTATTCTATTGTTGTTTATATACATGTAAAAATTTGTAATTGCTTGTAGTCAATCTTGTATCCTACAAACACACCACCATTAAACTTAACCTATCACATATCAATCTCAAAATATGAACCACCCAACGGAATGCAAAATACACTCTAAAATTGAGTGAAACCGAGACCCCAACATAGACTACATAAATATATTATTTAATCATATATGCCCATAAAATCATCTATTGATATATTAACACTAAAATCATAGATAGGAATACAATAAAATAAATCTTACCTAAGTGATGAATAAAGCAAAACCACCACTCTTATGAATCCTCCTCTTCCTTTTGGTTTTGGTTTCTTTTCTTTATTTTTTTTTCAAACCCTTGCTGTCTTTCCCTTCCGCAGCATCCATGCTTATTTTTTTTTTTTTTTTGTTTTTTTCTCCAAGACTAAAAGCCACGGCATGATGGCTTATTTAACCTAATATTTCTTTTCCAAAATTGCAAAATTACCCACCTATGTTATAGAAATAATAATGCCATCTCATAATTAATTCCTTGATATTACTAAATGACCCATATAAATTAATTTAATTACCAATCTATCCAAAAATAATTATATACAAAACTTGGGTTTTACATTCTCCCCCCCTTAAAAGAAATTTCGTCCTCGAAATTTGACATACCTGAAGTCTCAAAAAGTTGTGGATACTTTTGTCTTATTTCATCCTTGAGTTCCCAAGTAGCTTCTCTTTCCGAGTGATTGCTCCATTGAACCTTAACATAGTGAATGACTCGACGCCTCAAAACTTGTTCCTTCCTATCAACAATTCGTATAGGGTGTTCCTCATAGGTCAAATTTTCCTTAAACTGCAACGGTGCATGATCAATCACATGACTAGGATCCGGTATAGACTTCCTTAACATTGAGACATGAAAAACATTATGAACTCCAGCTAGTGAAGGTGGTAGGGCAAGTCTGTAAGCTACCTCTCCAATTCAATCTAAAACCTCAAATGGCCCAACAAATCTAGGACTCAATTTACCACAAACACCAAACCTCATTACTCCTTTCATAGGAGACACCTTAAGGAACACATGGTCTCCAACCCCAAACACCAAATCGCGTATCCTATTATCTGCATAACTTTTCTGTCTACTCTGTGCCGTGCGAAGTCGCTCTCTAATAAGATTGATCTTGTCCACTGTTTGTTGCACAATCTCAGGCCCTAACAACTTCCTTTCGCCCACATCATCCCAACAAATAGGTGATCTACACTTCCGTCCATATAAAGCCTCATATGGTGCCATCTGAATGCTCGCATGATAACTGTTATTATAAGAGAATTCCACTAAGGCCAAATGCTCATCCCAAGAACCTCCAAGATCAATAACACAAGCCCTCAACATGTCTTCCAGGGTTTGAATAGTTCTCTCTGACTGTCCATCAGTCTGAGGATGAAAGGCAGTGCTAAAATTCAACTTAGTACCCAAAGCTGCATGCAAGCTTCTCCAAAACATAGATACAAATCTGCTATCTCTGTCAGACACTATGGTCATCGGAATACCATGCAACCTCACAATCTCCTTGATATACAATTTTGCAAACCTCTCTAAGGAGAATCCCACCTTAAAAGCTAGAAAGTGGGCGGATTTTGTCAATCGATCAACGATAACCCAAATAGCATTGTTCCCACCTTGGGTTCTAGGCAACCCTGTCACAAAATCCATGGTAATATGTTCCCACTTCCACTCGGGAATAGGAAGAGGTTGTAACTTACCTGCAGGTCTCTGATGTTCAACTTTCACTTGTTGACATACCAAACATTGAGCAACATACTGAGCAATTTCCCTCTTCATATTATTCCACCAAAAGTTCCTCTTCAAGTCTTTATACATTTTAGTGCTCCCTGGATGTACCGTATACCCTGAACTGTGAGCTTCTCTCAAGATTTCTCTCTTGAGCTCTAAATCATTAGGCACACACAACCTCTCTCCAAATCTCAATGTTCCATCTTTATGCATACAAAATTCCATCTGAAGCCCTATTTCCATTTCAGCCTTAAGTTTTTGCAACTGAGGATCTCTTCCCTGAGCATCTTTAATTCTATCAATCAATGTGGGTTGAACTCTAAGGTTTGCCAACTGCACTCCATGGTTGTGCCATCTAATCTCAATATTCAACCTTCGCAAGTCCTCTAAGATATTCCTTTGGTTAGTGATCAAGGTAGCCAAATTACTCGGGGTCTTTCTACTCAAGGCATCCGCCACTGCATTGGCTTTTCCCGGATGATAATTGATAGTCAAATCGTAGTCCTTTAATAGCTCCAACCATCGCCTTTGCCTCATATTCAATTCTTTTTGAGTGAAAATATACTTCAGACTTTTATGATCAGTGAATATCTCACATTTCACCCCATACAGGTAGTGCCTCCAAATTTTCAATGCAAACACCACTGCAGCCAACTCCAAATCATGCGTAGGATAATTCTGCTCATATGGCTTCAACTGCCTAGACGTATATGCCACTACCTTATCATTCTGCATCAGGACACAACCCAAGCCCATCTTCAATGCATCACTATAGATAGTAAAACCTTCATCTCCTGACGGAATTATAAGTACTGGAGCACACACCAATCGACTCTTTAGATCCTAGAAACTCTTCTCACAATCATCAGACCACTCAAATTTAACCCCTTTTTGTGTTAAACGAGTCAAAGGCATAGAAATTTGGGAAAGTCCCTCAACAAACCTTCTATAATATCTTGCTAAACCCAAGAAGCTATGAATTTCAGTGACACTAGTAGGCCTATTCCACTTTACCACCGCCTCCACTTTCTTGGGGTCAACAGATACCCCGTCTTTAGATATCACATGACCCAAAAATGATACACTCTCCAGCCAAAATTCACACTTCTTTAATTTAGCAAATAATTTCTTTTCCCTTAATATCTACAACACTATTCTCAGATGTTCTTCGTGCTGCTCTTTACTCTTCCAGTACACAATAATGTCATCCATAAAAACTACCAGAAATTGATCTAAGAAGGGTTTAAATACTCTGTTCATTAAATCCATAAAAGCTGCAGGCGCATTGGTCAACCCAAACAGCATCACTAAAAATTCATGATGCCCATATCTAGTTCGGAAGGCTGTCTTAGGTATATCTTCCGCCTTAACCTTCAACTGGTGATAGCCAGAACGAAGGTCAATCTTAGAAAAGACTTGTGCTCCTTGCAACTGGTCAAATAGGTCATCTATTCTGGGCAAAGGATATTTATTTCGAATTGTTACCTTGTTTAACTCTCGATAATCAATGCAAAGACGAAAACTACCATCCTTCTTTTTCGCAAATAAAACAGGCGCACCCCAATGAGAAACACTAGGCCTAATAAAGCCCTTATCTAGTAACTCTTGTAATTGTTCCTTCAACTCTTTCAACTCTGCTGGGGCCATCCGATACGGAGCCTTGGAGATAGGACCCGTGCCGAGTATCAATTCGATGGCAAACTCAATCTCTCTATCTAGTGGCAACCCCGGTAACTCTTCAGGAAAAACATCAGGAAATTCCTTCACAACTAGAATATCCTCTAACTTCAATTCAGTCTCACGAGTATCTCTCACAAAAGCTAAATAGCCCTCACAGCCATTCCTTAACAACCGTCTAGCTTGCAAAGCTGAGATCACCAGAGGAGGAGTGTTAACTTTACTACCCACAAAACAAAATTCTAGTTGATCAGGAATCTGAAATACTACCCTTTTACCTCGGCAATCAACAGAAGCATAATTGGTTGCCAACCAATCCATCCCAAGAATTATGTCGAAGTCCCGCATATCTAAAACAGTCAAGTCTACAAGCAATTTCCTGTCATCTATACTAACCACAAGAGATTTGCAAATTAAGTCAGCAACCATAACACCTCCTATCGAGGTTTCAACACATAAGTCGATCTCTCTAGAGACACATTTCCATCCATATTTTTCAACAAATCCCATGGACACAAATGAATTTGTAGCGCCAGAATCAAATAACACAAGTGCATAAACAGAAGACACTAAAACAGTACCTGACACCACCGTATTGGAAGTCTGAACATCTTGTTGCGTGAGTGCGTACACTCGGCCTTGAGTCCTTGGCTTATGACCTCCATTTTTCTTTTGATTTCCTAAAGACCCCCTATCTGTTGATGTTCCTTTATTTGTCCATGCTTTCTATTTAGTCTCACGCCCCCTTCCGGTTAGGGAAATCCACTATCCTATGCCCTTGTTGCTCGCAGAAGAAACAAGCCCCAGTATTCCAGCGACACTCACTATCCCGATGGAACCCATTACATCTAGTGCACTGTATCCGATCATTCTGCTTATCAACACTACCACCCACAGTTCGACTTCCGCAACTCCCAACTGAAGAAGTGTTTTGTCTCTTAGCATTGCCCTTCGAACTGTTGTTAGTTTGAAAGTTGGAAGAACTAGGTCTCTTCTTATAATTCTCTTCTTTCTCTTCTTGGACTCTAGTGAGGCCACTCTCAACCAACAATGCCTTATTCAACACTGCTCCAAAAGTAGGTAACTCGAAAGGAACCACCTGTTGCATAATGTTCGTTCTTAGCCCACCTTCGAACTTTCGTGCTCTGCTATCCTCGTCTGCTTCAAATGCTGATGCAAATTTATACAACTTCGTAAACTCGGCTTCATATTCTGCAATCACCTTATTTCCTTGCTCTAACTTTGAAAATTCCCTCTATTTTTGTAGACGAACACTCTTAGGGAAGTATTTCTCATTAATGCATTCTTAAACCTTTCCCATGTATAGGGGTTGGCATCATGCTCATGTATGCACTTCTCCATCTGCCACCAATCATTAGTTATCCCTTGTAGCATAAACGTAGCATACGTCACCTTCTGATCATCCGTAAACTCGAAAACGGGAAACAACTTTTCCATTTCTGTCAACCATTTTTCAGCTTCCAAAGGGTATGTGGCTCCGTCAAATGCCAAGGTTATCTTCTTAAACTTAGAAATGTTACGTGGCCTCGGTTGTGACCCAACACCTGGCTGCATCCGTTGTTGTTGCTCCATAAGTTTAGTCAAGTTATTCCCTATGGTGGTTTGTTGTTGCACCACTCTGGCCAAAGTCTCAAGCACTTGAACCATTCCAACTAGATTGGGGATTGCAGCTTGTTCTTGTTGTCCCAACTCTTGCCCCTGATTTCCTCTGACTGCTTGAGATCCACTACCATTATTAGTCACATTCCCTCGCCGATTGTTATTACCAGTTCGTCGATTCGTTTGACCCTAGCGTGCATTCCTAGCCATATTTACCAATGTCTCCTCATGTTCCATTGTAACCTATATGCATCAATAATAAAACATCATCTCATTCTATTCTCAAGTTCCTATAACATATAAATAAAATTAACATTATACCAAATTATAAGCGTTCCCAGTCCTACATCTACCCAATCTCACCACTATTCTATACCAGCCTTTAAAATTACAACCTGGCTCTGATACCACAAAATTGTCACGCCCCAAGCTCCGTGACAACGCCGCACACTCATTTAAGTGAGCATGCAAGGCTAAGAGTCCAATCACATAACCCACAATGTAAAATACTCAAATTAAATCCTTAATTATCATAATGCTAAAATCCATAAAAATAAATAATTCTTATCATATGAAATTGTCTACCAAGTCCACTAATATAATCCACTAACAAAATAATAATCCAAGTACTTAAATGATAGTCCAACTCTCAGCACTCCCACAAGTAAAAACCCCGCACAGCTCTACTCCTCAGAATCTGAAAAAAATAAAATAAAATAATGGTAAGCTAGACAGCCCAGTAAATAACCAACCATCACTGCTAGTTGGATCAAGTATACAAAAAAAAAAAAAATAGTGGATAACCAATAAATATATTTTCGCTACCATTCAATAAATGAACAATTATTTTGTAAGATGGTTTCGTAGCAGAAAATAAACATTGTAGCAATACATTTTAATTAAAAAGACAATGAGGTAATCCGATGAAATTTCGTTGTTCAAAATTGATGGTTCGATATTCAAATGGTTCAATGATGCAATTCACAAAACCCAAGTCTTGGTGACTACGGTCACTTAGCCTGTGACAAGGCCCAGAACCACATATAGGCCGGTGGTAAAGCCGTAAAAGAAACTAGTTTATGTGCCAATAAATAACCCCCATTGGCTAGGGTCCAAATCATAGTCAGACTAGAGTAATGTTCAGAATTCAAACAATACAAAACTTTTAAATAAAATATTCGATATTTTCCTAATAAACATTTGGTACAATTTTCCGAATAGTTTCACAAAATATTCAAATAACTTCCATAATAATATCCGATGTTGTTTTATACTTGACCCATATTTTAATTTTAGGAGAATAGGAAGGCTATAAATAAATATTTATAATTTCAAACAATTCAATAGGAATAAAAATGAACCACCAGTGACAGAGGGTTACTTACCTCAAACAGCTAAAATAATATTTCCCAAGCTAATCTCAAATTACCAAGATTCACCTCAATCTCACAAACCTAATAAAATATTACACCGCATAAACAATTATTATGTGCAACCATCCTTCTCTTCTTGCAACAACAATAGAATAAATTAACCCAATAGCCTATTAGGAACTCCCACAATTTAGCATCAAAACAAAGCCATCACGGCTTTAGAAATTCTCAACCCATATTATTCTATTGTTGTTTATATATATGTAAAAATTTGTAATTGCTTGTAGTCAATCTTGTATCCCACAAACACACCACCATTAAACTTAACCTATCACATATCAATCTCAAAATATGAACCACCCAAACGGAATGCAAAATACACTCTAAAATTGAGTGAAACCGAGACCCCCAACATAGACTACATAAATATATTATTTAATCATATATACCCATAAAATCATCTATTGATATATTAACACTAAAATCATAGATTGGAATACAATAAAATAAATCTCACCTAAGTGATGAATAAAGCAAAACCACCACTCTTATGAATCCTTCCTCTTCCTTTTGGTTTTGGTTTCTTTTCTTTAATTTTTTTTTCAAACCCTTGCTGCCTTTCCCTTCCGCAGCATCCACGCCTCTCTTTGTTTTTTTTTTTTTTTGTTTTTTTTTTTGTTTTCTTCTCCAAGATTAAAAGCCACGGCATGATGGCTTATTTAACCTAATATTTTTCTTTTTCCAAAATTGCAAAATTACCCACCTATGTTATAGAAATAATAATGCCATCTCATAATTAATTCCTTGATATTACTAAATGACCCATATAAATTAATTTAATTACCAATCTATCCAAAAATAATTATATACATAACTTGGGTTTTACACTTTTTCTCTTTTCTTTCTAAATCTCTATTTAAATTCATGAATCAAACACAGTTTTAAGAAAATTCTTATCTTGTAGAGAACTTTTTTTGAAAAAATCTTATAGAAAACTTATTTGTACATAAGAATGTAAAAATGGCCCACGAACCGAGGTGGGCTCAGGCCCAAGCCCATCCCGAGACCCTGGGCCTAGGTCGTCATTTTGAACCCAAGGCCCAGTGTCATTTTTAGTGAAAAATAATAAAATTTTTGTGAAAAAAAATATAAAAAAACAAAAAAAAAAATGTTCAGGCCTAACCCAGGCCTAGGCCCACCGACTCATCCTGACCCGAATACCCCCTTGGCTTGGGCCTAATTTTTTGGCCCGTGGGCCGGCCCGGCCCAGCCCGAATTTTGGCAGGAGCTCGCGAGGTTAGACATGAGCCGAGCCAAAGACCGAAAAAGAAAAATAAAATATTAATATCAAACTCTTGCCCCATTTTTCTCTTGATCTAAATATTCTTTAATCAAGTAGGTATATGGTTTAGTTTATAATTTATTTGTATGTTGTTCTTTACTTATCTTATTTTTGGTACTAATTTTCTTAGCTAGTTCATATGCACATATGCCAAAAGATAAGGAATCTATCTATTATTATACTTTACCCTACTCCATCAATATTCTTCCAACCAAAATCTGAGTTTAGAAGGTCCCCCTACTTCATCAATATTCTTCCAAACAGAATCTGAGTTTAGAAGGTCCCCGGCATCACCAATGAGGAAGTGATTATCATTTTCTTCAAGATCCACTGATTTCCTCAAAACTAGTTCATCTTTTCCATTAAATTCCAAAACAAGCAATCTACCTACACCATTGTGGCTTTAGGTTCCCTTACTATGATTCTATTTCTTTTTCGTAATATCCCCTGTAGTTGGATATGGTGGTCCTGTGAGAGAGGTGGATTTTGTCTTTTTCAACAGGTTTAGGGAGGTGTCCAATACTACATATTCCAGTACTTCCACAATAAACTCATTACTCCAATTCCCTGCATTTAAACTCTCGATTTGGAAACAAATAAAAACATCAATGAAACACTTTGTATCCAAGTAAGGCTTACTAAGCCACCCATGGTCTGCCTACTACAAGTAATCCTATTGTATTTCTAACTTCCATTTCCTAATAAACTCTCTCTAGCTAAACAAGTTCTTAGATAATAACCCTACTCCAAAAGATGTCATCATCAATTCCTAGTAATCAATCAATGAGCGACATGGTAATATTATTAACACATTGCCTAATTCAAATATTCGACAATTTGATTAATAAACCTTATCCTAACATAGAAAATACTGGCACCACAACACAAGTATTCCGCCGCTAGTTCCACTACTAAATCACTATTACTGATGTCGCACTCATTGCTTTTAAAAGCTCAAGGCACGCCAAAGGTCTCTTGGGGTGTAGGCGTGAAGCAAGATGCACGCTTCACTGAAGCAAGGCACACCTTTTAAGTAAAAAAATAGATAAAAATCAATATAGCCTAATAATTCAAACTTCAACGTAAGCAAAAATGAAAGAATTCACAATCGGTAACATTGAGACAAAGAAAAAAAAAATAAGGCAAATTGTAGAAGAATTCCCAAAGCCATAAAAGCACATATCATTACAAACGCAAATAATCAAGATTCACCAAAACACAAATTTCCAACCAAAAAAAAAATCAAAAAAACAGCAGCAAAGTTAGAAAAACTTCAGAAGAGAAGTAGACTAGAAGGAGCTACAAATCAGAAAGACGAAGGAGACGAAGAAGAAGATACGAAAAATTAGAGTAGAGGAGAAAAAAATAGAAGCAACAATGTGAAAAAGAAGTAGCCTAGCCACCCAAAAAAAAAAAACTAGAACCTAGAAGGTGTGGAAGAAGAAGAAGAAGAAAAAGAAGAAGAAGAAAAAGAAAAAAAAAAAAGAAGAAATAATCAAAAAGAAGGGAGGAGAAAAAAAAAAAAACAGATCCCAGATTTGCGAAGAAAAAGAAGAAGAGTTTCAATCCTTTGTGGCAGCATATATAAGTCTAGTATGTTAAAAAAAATAAAAATCAAAAGCTGATATTAAAAAGGAAAAAGAAATGCAAAATCTTCAATGAAGCATGCAACTAGTGTGCCTTGTTACGCTTCATTGAATGGGCATTGCCTCGCCATGTAAAAGTCACATGAGTTGCACTTCACTGCGCCTTGAGCCTAGGCATGCCTTTTAGAACAGTGATTGTGCTCCACCACTATCTTCACATCCCCTCCCTCTGGTAGTCCCTCTGTTCACTCCCTCAAATCTAAGCCACCAATTCAATTATAACCAAATCAAGCCTTAAGTCCCATTAAATGAGGTCGACTACATGAATCATTCTTCTCCTCTTGAAATTATCATTTTGACATTATCTACTACGACCACCATAATGTTTCATACACATCATCTGTTAGGAATTCATAACACCTAACTAGTATCGGTAAGACAAAAAACAGAGAAGAAAAAATGTATAAGAATTGGAAATCACAAGCATACACATGAAGACAAGATTTACATAGTTTACCCCAAAACTAGAGTTGCATCCATGGTCTCTGCAGTTCCAATATGATACAGAGATAAACCCCCACCGCTCTCAACTCCATATACGTAATAAAAAAATTGGGCAACAAGTGCAAAAATAGTCAAAATACTCTCTCCAAATTTGGGATCCACACACCACCAATATATATTGTAGGCATGGGTTGCTATACAAATAATGTAGTAACTAAGAAAACAACAATGATACATCCCTCTAAACCTAGAGCTCTAATTGAGCTCTAGTGATGTGGAAAATCAAAAAAAAAAAAAAAAAAAACAAGGCCAAAACATCAAATCAGATGAGGCCCACACACATTAGAGCTATTAGAGCTCCTTTAATAGAGCTCCCAAACATTTTCCCTAAGCAAAACAATATGTTCCCTAATTAAAGACAGAAACAAGAAACCGTTTATATGCTAGGACAATACAACTCAGGCATCAACAATCATATATTTGTATTTGCCCAACAAGATAAAAGTATAGAACATATCAATTGATCATCAAACATATCCAAATTGCAAATCATAATAAGCTTCTCCAACTAGCAAACAAAATCCAGCATCCAAATCCATCAAACAGAGATCCCCAATATAAACAAAACCATACCAAATCTCAATCAAACCCCAAAAAACAAGAAATCCTTAATTACAAAGTTAAACCCATATTACTCCTAATAAATTTAAAACCCAACTGCTTTCAAACACCTTCCAATCTCAAAAGAAAGAAAAGCATCAATACAAGCATACTGAACCTGTTTAGGTTAGAGCCACTCATTGTCCCACTTACTCATCGTGATCCTCTTGGGCTTCTAAATCTTCTTCCCCAACACCTCTCTCGCCAAGTTCTTCAACCCCGCATTGCGAAGCTCGATCATCCCATACTCAGCCGTCAAGGAACGAAGATCAACAGTGGTGGCCACAGACAACCCATAATCCTTAGTCAACTTCTCGACATCGTTATGAATACCCACACCCACAAAAGTATAGATAGGGTTGTTGAGGAAGTCGAAGAGGGATTAGGGGATTTGGGGGGAGTAGATGAGTTGGAAGATGAGGCATCAGCGGCCGATGCAGAGTTGGAGAGTGGCAGTAGGGTTATCGTGGAAACGGTTGTTGGGTCGTCACTCAATGTCGAGGCCGACGATGAGGCGGTGGAGATGGGGACGATGGATGGCTGTGATTTTGAAGATCCAAGAGGCAATGAGGGAGGGAGAGCGAGTGACGAGGGTGTGGATTTGATCGATGAAGAAGGTTACGTCGTAGAGATTGTGGTGTCGTCCGGTAACTGGTAGTCGACAATGTCGAGATTTGTGGTTACTGCCGCCATTGATGGCTTTGGAGAGAGAAGGGCTTGTATCATGACCCGAACCCACCCCTATGGATTACGGTCATAACCGGCCAGTAATCATGAGATTACTTACGGCCTTAAACCTAATTAAACATATTTCAGAAGAAATAAAGGGGCCACAACGGAAGCAGACTTAAAAATTTTGTCCAATGAGCTGTACTTATACGGCATAGCAAAATTATTCCAAAAACATTTCATAATAACTCACACATATAAGCAAACTTAACACTTTGAACATACAGGAACTTCAAACATGTAGTCAGCCAAACAAAAGTTCATATACATGGGTGATCCAACGTATTCACCAATGTAGCAAAAAGAGTAAACAAAAGAACAAAGTAAAGTCTCGTGCGTGAGACGTTTGGGCTGACTCCACAAAACTTAACTTCCTCTCACATTCTTCACTGAGGCTGGGTTTGGACATCTCTTTGCTCACCTACATACGTATAAATAAGAGTGAGCGAAAGCTTAGTGAATAATATCAAAATAAAGAAGTCACATGAATGAAATTTGTAACAGACCTATCAAACGGCTTTAGGCCCATTCATATTTCTTTCTAATACATCAAACGGCCTCAGGCCCAAACATATCAAACGGCCTCTGGCCCATCACATCAAATGACCTCGGGCCCAATCCATTTATGTTAGACGGCCTTGGGCCCAATTCATTCATGTTAAACGATTTTTGGCCTAATCATTCATGTCAAACGACATTTGGCCCAATCATTCACATCAAACGGCCTCGGGCCCAATTCATTCATTAGCATAACGAATATTCGTTCACAATTCAAATTAACAAATCCATGAAACTTATATAGGAGTAAGCATTTGGAAAGTAGCATACTTCAAAATATCCTTATTAAGATATTACTCACAGTGTTCTGCCGATGGATTTGTCCTTGCGCTTAACCCTACACATTTCATAACATATTGGGTTACAAGCGATTCAATCCGTTCTTAATTTATTTATTTCTCTTAGGCCTCTTTCTTATCCTTTTAGGTCATTTACAATGCCCAATGCATGCCTAAGAGTGCTTAGAAATGAAAGAGAACGGAAAACAAAACACAAAACGACTTTCCAAAATTTCTGAAACAGGACTCTCCGCTTGAGCGCATCTTTGGTTGCTCGAGCGACCTGTAAAACTCTGAAAAAGTACTGGTTGCATGAATTTTACTCTCAAGCGAGATTTTCGACGCTCGAGCGAGAAGTCTTGCAAAATAGGGTTCGCTCGAGCGTAAAGTCTGTCGCTCGAGCCACTGTGCAAATCTCTGCAAAACTTCTGGAAGTTAAATTTTCACGCTCGAGCGAGACTTTCCTCACTCGAGCAGACTAGTCAAATTCTGGGTTTTCTAGCAAGCTATTTAAGCTTCAAAACACAACCCAAAGGCTCCAAAGTTTGCAAATCAATGCCAAATCATAGAAAAACATTGTGTAACATTAAAAATTAGATAATTTGAAACCAATTGTCTCAAAATCATGGTCCATCTCCAAAATTCCCCAAATCATTTCGAGTTCTTCAAAACTCATGCAATAAAGTTACATACCCTCATGAATCATTCATGCATGTCAATTATTGACTCCAATCCTATTTCAAATGGCACAAATGATGCTTAAAATCATGAAGCTCATGAAAATTATGCATGCATGTATGATTTGATGCCATATTCTTCATGTTCCAACAATCATCTTCTAAATACAAACATGAGTCCTTAGAAATGAGTTTCATACTATGATAATTCTTACATGCATGTGTATATTGACTTCAAATTTATCATATACAACTTAAACCTTGTTCTAGGTTACCAATTCTCTTTGAATTCATATAATTACAAACTCAAACTCATGAATTAAGGGTTGGTTACCCACCTAGAAGCTCCAATCCTTCCAAATTTAGCTAATTTCTTGAGCCTAGCTTCAAATTCCTAAGCTTTGAGCCAAAATCCACAATTTGTGCCCTCTTCTCTCTCTCTCTCTCTCTCGAGTGTATTTCAAATTTTGAGCTCAAATGGGGAGCTTAAGTATAAATAGGCCTATATATATATATATATGTTTGCCTAACCAAATTGATTAAGGCTAAGTAATTGTGCCTTTATTTAATCGATTTGATCTAATTATTTGGTCCGAATCAATTTTTAATTAAATTTCACCGTAGGCTCTAAAAATCATGCTAAGTACAAAAATACAGTCAATTTCAGTTTATGTCGCCTCTACAACCTTTAATTTTTCAAATTATAGCGATAAGTTGGACAGATTTTCCTACGGTGAACAAATATAGTTTCAAAAACACAAATAATCACACAATTACCACCAAAATCATATTAAGCATATAATCACAATCATAATTAAGACTGATTAACATAATACAGAACAGGGTTATCACAGTTTGATTGAGAGACAGAGAGGGAAGAATTGACAGTAATGATAGAGACTCCCATAAAACACAACCTCTACAACTCCAAAATGATCTGGACCATTTCACTGTCAGAGATAGAAAAAAAAAATTCAAACACATCAATGATCAATACATCAATAAATGTCGTGGGGATCTTCCTTTGTGGGAGTCCCAAACATTTTCCGAAGAATTGAAAAGAAAAAAAATCTGAGGAATAAATACTCTTATTTAGAAGTACATTAACAGTAAGTCAAATTTAAAAAATAAAAAACAAAAAAACAACAACTCACATCAAATAATAATGGCATTGTTTCAATTACACATAAAGCACACTTACATATTCAAACACAAATTATTACATAAAGTTAATTCAGTTGTACCACAAAACAAAAAGCACAATCAACCAAGCAATGCCACAAAATGACACACTAATACAAACCTAACAATTCCACATAATAGCAAGCAAATTATTCAAGTTCGGACAATATTTTTTTTCTTCTTTTTTTTGGATTTTGTTTTTGGCTTTTTTTTTTTTTTTCAAGTTCGGACAAAAGTTCAAACGAAATCATAACAACTAAACAATTTTTCATAAATAAAAACACCTTGTAAGGTTGTAGCCGATTTCTGCATAAATAGGGTTGCTATCTACTTCTCCAGCTTCTTGATCTTCATAGAAATTGAGTAGATTCTCCCACCTCCTATTTATCAAGAACAACATACCTAGCAGAACATTTGCGATCAAATTTTGAAAACAAATACATGCTAATTAAAAGCAACTACATTCAATGTGCATTATACAAACCAAACAATAGATAAAATGTAATCATAATAACTAAATTCATATTTAAGAACACCTTGTAGCCTTGGTTTTTTCATACATAGGGCCAAAATCTCTTTCTCCAACTTCTTTATTAAGAAAAGCATACCTAGGAAATCAGCGGCAATCAAATTTTGAAAATGAAAGACACTAAAGACTAGTTGAAAGCTATTACATTCAATATGCTTGTGTATGTTGGGTGCAGCATGTTTTAGGCTTGCACTACTACAAAATCATAAATAGATCACACTTTTTATGTGATATATGTTATTTAATCACATGTTTTGAGTTTTGTCAAAGTGTGATTTTTGAGAATGTGATTAAAAATGGTCATTTTTAATCACGTTTTGAGTGTCATTAAAAGATGATTCCATCACACGTTATGCGTGTGATGATAAACATTTAGATCACACTTTTTGTGTGTGATAATAAACATTTAAATCATACTTTTTATGTGTGATGTATAACTAATAAAATCTGTGATAAGAAACATTTAGATCACATATTTTAAACGTAATTAAGATCTAATAAAACATGTGATTAATAATAAGATAAAATCACACATTATATGTATTTCTCATCACAGTTAATGCGTTGATAAAAAAATAATTTGACATATTTGAAGAATAATCAATATTATTTTTATACGCATTTAAAGAATATAATACACACTATATACTATCTTTTCAATCACAATCATATATTGAATGGAATAACGTTATATATTTCATACATGAAAGTTGAATATTCTAAAGTATATATAAAGGAATTAATAAAAAAATAATAACTATGATTACATATATTAAATAATAATAACTAAATAAATAAACTTGAAACACAAAGTCCTTGAATTCTTTGACCATATTTTGCATCTCTCCAAACAATTTTTGACCTGAAAAATGAAAATACAAATTAATTCAGAGGCAAAATTTGCCGCTTCTTTAGAAATAATTTTGGGCTAAAGGCAAAATAAAGACAAGAAATTCACAAAGATGTGTGTTGGATCAAAATAATTGAAATAATGTGATTATTATGTTTTATGCACTTCGATTACAAAATAATTTCTGGGTAATGGCACGTGAAAGAAGAATAAAAATTGGATAGTCAGCTTATTTTTTTACTATTTTTATTTATTTATTTTTTTATCAACAAAAGAGAATTTATCGATGAAAAAAAGATACACAAGATAAAATTTTGGATTTAAATTGCATCATTGTCAAAGCCACGCATCCCAACTATGTTGGCACCTATGGCAACACCAATCATGAGCATAATCCAAAACAACAGCAGAAAATGGTGAGGTTCCAATTCAATATCAGACAATCCTCAAGCCAAACAAACTATAAACAAGCACACAAAAAACAGAGGTTACCCAAGCCTCAAGCCAAACAAGCTATAAAATTCATTAATTTAAGTGTATAAACCAAAAATCTTAAAATTTACCTACTTGAGAGAAGAGAATGACCACCCATCTACAATATAGTCATAGAGCTTGATCTTTCATCGAGTGCTTTCAACCTCAAGGTGCACCTGTTTCAAAATGAAAAATTAATAAATTGATTGCTCTATCCCCATTTTCACATAAAATAAATTAATTTCTTGATGAATAGAAACTCATTATGTTTTAGTTGCTTTAACCCAATAGAACATGCAAACCTTAAACCAACTAGTGACATTTACAAACATGGAAATTCACATGTATACAATTTCAAAGAGGGAGAGAACAATCTATGAAGAAGCCATAGATTTTCAACTGATCTCTCTAACTTTGCTCTAATTTTCAATGTAACTCTCAAATTTTCTTTGCCAATACAAATAAAAAATAAAAATAAATATATAACAGACTGATCAAACATAGGAATTGAGTTAAACCCATTAAAATTATATTACCAAATTGGAGGACTTTTTAACACCAAACTGAATACAAAAAGAGGCTAAATAAATAATAAAAGTTGTAATTATATTATTTAGGAACACTAAAATTTAGGCTATGCTACATAACAGTGTAAAGATCAAGAGGTGGATTAAGGGAAAATCCAATGGAGGGGGGCCAAGGGTTGAGTTGTCCAGTTATAGTTCACTTTAAAACTTCAAGCCTTTATTTAATTACAATTTTAAAGTACCACGCTTAATTTTGAGAGCAAATATGCTTTTTCACTCTCAAAAAATAAATGCTTCTAAAAAGTACCAACAAATAACATAATTAAGATAAACATTTTGTCCACAATGTACCTTTTCCATCTCTTTAAAACTGCCATCTTAGCAGTTGCTGCTTTCAAATGTTTGTTATGTACCCCAACTGTCATTAGGAATGAACAAGAAGTTTCAAAAAGACCCAAACATAAACTTAATGAAAAAAAATTAGTCAAATCAAAGATAACTTCAGAGAGAACAATTACTATATACAAAGATATCAACAAAAGAAAGCGACATAATGATTTTATTTAATGCAAAAAGAATTTAAATTTATTACGACAAGGCAATCCCGGATACATAGTACTTGCTCCACTTAAAACTGTAGAGCTGTAAAAATTAAAACAAATTAGGAGTTAAAAAAAAAAAATGAAATAAATCCGACAAAATCATTTGTGTAAATACAAGTACACTAAAAGGTCTGAAAATCAGAATTCTTAGTGTTGAGAATGCTCCAACAATATCATAATTTCTATTGAACTCCACCAACAAATCAATGAACAAAATGTTAATCAATGAGCATAAGTCATAGGGAAACACAAAGAGGTATATATATAAAGAGGGAAACACATGTTAATGTTAATCTTAGAAATGGAAACAAAATTTATAATCATGAAATTTTACAAGACTAAGGCCGAGACTGAGAGAGACTTCATTTGGTTCCATACCATCTGAGTATTAAGCACCAGGTCCATTACTCTCATCCTAGCTCTTATTAGTTCCTCAGATGTTCAAAATCCTACCAAGCCACCATAGTATCTAGCAATAGAAGGGTAAGATGAAATGTGGGACTAAATGTACAAACCTTGAACTCTTTTTTCTTTTCTTTGGTTCACGGAAGGCTTCCACCATGAGTTTTGGCCCCATTCATCTGCCACCTTCAAAAGAATGACAACAGATGTAAGTTGTTTAGGTAAACCAAATAAAAAAAATAAAATTCATCAAAGATGAAAGTTTCAATAAAAATTAATATTCCTATGTTTATGGATACAAATGTGAGCTGCCTCATAATTTTTGAAATTTCTTATCCAAAAAGTTTTTGGCATTTTTTTTTGTCCTTTTTGAACTTTTTTTCAAAAATTTTAAGTTTTTTTCAAACTTTTCCAATCCGTTTAGTCAACCACAATCCAAAGCCTAAAGTTTTTTTATTCAAAAAAAAAATACTAAAGACGTAAAAAAAACCCCAAATATGAAATCGTGTATAGTTGGTAGAAAAATTAATAATTTAGTAAAAGTATGTACTAAAATTGATATTAGATATTTGTATAAACTTGTGCACATAATGCTGTGTTAATAATACATCATTAAAATCTATTTTTGTGATGCGAAAATAGTTTCCGTTTCTCACATAATGTTGTGTTATTGATATGCATTTTTTACAGTAATCTAATCTAATAGTGAATGTTTCAGCATTAAGGATGCTCTTGAAGTGCAATGTACCAAAGGTCTATTACAGTGAAATTTTTGCAAGTCCATGAAGCAATTAAAAATTTGAAGTTTTGGTCATATATATACATATTAGTGGGTGTGTCCTCACTTGATGGGTGTGTTATTGAATCTACAAATTATAAATTTTGATTTTGATTTAAAAATATATATGTTGTGTGCCGCTCATGATGGAAAATGGCAGCAGCCAATTAAAGTCTATAAAAGGCGTGGATCCAACGGTTCTAAGGCCCAAGCCTTAATCTGGCATATGCTAGCTGATGTGGGGCCTGCTTGGGAGATTAACTAGACTTGGGATTTATTTAAAAGTGTCTTTTGAGTTTCTCAAGTCAAATGTCTTTAAATTTCTAGTCAAGGTCTTTGGGTTATTTAGTTGGTCAAAGAGTCTTCTAGTGTCTTTCACATGATTAATGCATTAAAGAGTCCTAGGGAGTCTAAGTTAGTCATGTCATTTAATTTGGAAAGTTTTAGAGTCAAGATGAAGTAAGTATAAATTATATTGTAAGTCTTGTGGCAAATTATGAATTGAATGAATGAAAATTAAGCTTATGCTTCTATGATTGTGCAATGCAATCTTTCTTTAGTGTGATGCTAAAGAGTCCCTTGGTGTGATGCCTTGGGTTTTCTAGGTGTGATATCTAGATCTATCCTTCTTTAACCCTTCCTCTACTTCCTACAAATCACTGTTCACGTCTACTATTCATATCTGCTGTTCACAGCCCCAAAAACAGCCCTGTTATTTGTGTTTTTGCTCATACCTAGGCTTATTTCGAATCTGTCCTGCATCAACTTGGTATCAGAGCGAGAGTAGCATCATGTCTACACGATCCGAAAAGCCATTTAGGGAAGATTAACTGATTACCAGCGTGACGAGATTCTGCTGAAGCTTGTGGAGCAGATAGATAATTTTAGTCTGCGCATCAATACTTTGGAAGGCCAAACAACTCAACCTAATGATGATGAACAAAGCGAAAACTCTGGGACTAACAATACTAATGAAAATGGCGAAAATCAAGGCGAGTGCACGGAAGAGCAGTGTGCAGATCCACTACGAAGGCAACAATTTAGGGCTGGCCAAAATCAGGGAAGGCAGCAAAATTCCATGTCTGATTGTGCCCATGATTTATTGCAAAGGAACCAATATGAGACCTATGATTCAGCAGGAGATATCACTAAGAAGATTAAAATGGAGGTTCCAGATTTTGAAGGTAAGGTCAATCCTACTTTGTTTCATGATTGGCTTGCTTCTATTGAAGAGCACTTTGACTAGTACGATATGGCTGACGATCGGCGAGTGAGATTTGCTAAAATGAAGCTTGTTGGATTAGCAAAAATCTAGTGGACGGGTGTGGAAGGTGATATTCGAAGGTTGGGGCAGCCACCAATTGGTACTTGGCAGGAGATGAAAGCCAAGTTGAAGGAAAAGTACATGCCATCAAATTACCATGAGAAGTTGCGTGAATAACTGATTGAATTAAAGCAAAACCGCATGACAGTGGCTGAATATATGCAGAGATTTGATGAGCTAAAGATGAGGAGTCAAATTACGGAAGATTCAAGTCAAGCTCTTGCTCGGTTTAAGGCTGGTTTGAGGCCCGACATAAGAAGGGAGTTGCTTCGCCAACCCTTGTACAGTCTCGAACATGCCTTCCAAGTTGCTTTGGATATGGAGGAGTATTTGAACTACCCAATTTCTAAAAAGTTTGTGTCTCAAGTTGGGGAAACCATAACTAAGGGGTACAATGATGCAAATCGTTTCCGGTCCAATGTTTCAAAGCAAATTTCTGTCAATACGGCTGATCCAAAAGGCAAGAATTATGCAGCTAACAAAGGAAACAGGAAGGAAACCAAGTGCTTTAAGTGTGGTGAATCTGGTCACATGGCATTTCAATGTCCAAAGAGGAGTTTACATGTGGCAGTGGAGCAAGAAGCTGAATTCGATCAACAAAACAATGATGATAATGATGATTCCGTTGACGTTGGGGTACTAAATACAGATGACTTAGAAGATGAAGAGGTGGACAATTCTCTGATTTCTGTTGTCAGGCGTATCCTTGCAGCGCCAAAAACTGAAAAGGAAGACTAGAGGCGTACTTCTATTTTTCAAATGCTGGTTCGTTGTGGAAACCAAGCTAGGAAGCTTATCATCGATGGTGGCAGTTCCATGAATGTTGTATCTGCAACCACGGTGGAGCGTCTTAAGCTTCCTGTTCAACCACATCCTCATCCATATAAGGTAGCTTGGATCGATAACACGTCCATTCCGGTAACTCAGCGCTGCCTAGTCTCTTTTTCTTATGGTTCTTATAATGATTCTATCTGGTGTGATGTAATTCCCATGAATGTCACACATATCCTTCTTGGAAGACCATGGCTTTATGATAGAGATGTGCAGCATTCTGGAAAAGAGAACACATGCTTTCTCATTCAAGAACAAGGACATTGTTTTGAAGCCAATGACTACAGCTGAAATGGGAAAATTCAAGGAAAAGAAGCCAAAGGATGTCACTGAAAATAAGCCTAAATCTCTCCACATTCTCACCAAGAAGTGTTTTCAAGCTGAGAGTATGGCACTGGGAGTTATATATGCTGTGGTGGTGAAAGAAGTGTCAGATTTAGCTGCTGAATCTGTCTCTGTATTGCCGACAGAAGTAGCCAAGTTGCTGTCCCATTTTTCTGATGTTGCCCCCAAAGAACTCCCAGATGAATTACCTCCCATGCGCAATGTCCAGCACGCAATAGATCTCATTCCTGGATCACAATTGCCTAATCTTCCAGCCTATCGCATGAATCCAAGGGAGTACGCAGAGCTTAAAAGGCAGGTAGATGAGCTACTATCTAAGGGGTTCATTCGTGAAAGTTTAAGTCCCTGTGCTGTTTCAGCTTTGCTTACACCCAAGAAGGATGGCAGTTGGCGCATGTGCATAGATAGTCGTGCTATAAACAAGATTACAATCAAATATCGATTCCCTATCCCGAGGCTTGATGATATGTTGGACATGTTGGCTGGGTCTTGTCTATTCTCAAAGATTGATCTGAAAAGTGGCTACCATCAGTTACGTGTAAGGCCAGGAGACGAATGGAAGACAGCTTTCAAGACAAAGGATGGCCTCTACGAGTGGCTAGTCATGCCATTTGGTCTAACAAATGCCCCAAGTACATTCAAGCGCTTTATGACGCAGGTATTACAACCTTTCATTGGTCACTTCCTGGTTGTTTATTTTGACGATATTCTAATCTATAGCAAGACCAAGGAGGAACATATCTTTCATCTTCAACAAGTTTTGAGGGTCCTCCGTCAAGAGAAGCTCTACATTAACTTAAAGAAGTGTTCTTTCATGAGTCCAATGATTGTATTTTTGGGTTTCATTGTGTCGTCTAAAGGAGTGGAAGCCGATCCAAGTAAAGTGAAAGCTATCCTAGAGTGGCCAATTCCAACCTCCTTGCATGAAGTTCGTAGCTTTCATGGGCTGGCGACTTTTTATCGTCGGTTTATTAGGAATTTCAGCACGGTAATGGCACCTATCACTAACTGTATGAAAGGGGGACAGTTTGTTTGGACAAAGGCAGCAACAAAAGCTTTTGAAGACATAAAGAAGATGATGTCTGAGGCTCCTGTTCTACACCTTCCTGACTTCTCAAAGGTATTTGAGTTGGCGTGTGATGCTTCAAATGTTGGGATTGGGGGTGTGCTGAGTCAAGAAGGGCACCCGGTTGCCTATTTCAGTGAAAAACTCAATGAAACCAAGCAAAAGTATTCCACCTATGACAAGGAATTTTATACAGTGATTCAAGCTCTTCGCCATTGGAGACACTATCTTCTTTATAAGGAGTTTGTGTTGTTTTCCGACCATGAAGCACTCAAGTACATCAACTGTCAAAAGAAGCTGAATCATCGACATGGTAAATGGGTTTCATTTCTGCAGGAGTATTCTTTTGTTATCAAACATAAAGCTAGCTCTGAGAACAAAGTTGCTGATGCCCTTAGTCGGGGTGTATGTTCTCTCTTCCATGGCTATACAGGTGGTGGGTTTTGACTTGCTCAAGAGAGATTATCCTTCTTGTAGGGATTTTAGCTCTATACATGCTCAGTTGCTGGCTGGACAGCAGGGAGGATATGGTGAGTTTTCTTTGCATGATGGTTTCCTCTTCAAGGGAACTCGCCTCTGCTTACCCAACACATCAATTCGTGAAGAAATGATTTGGGAATTGCATTCCGGAGGAGCAGCAGGTCATTTTGGAAGAGATAAGACAATTGCAATGGCCAAGGATCGCTTTTATTGGCCAAAGCTGAAGTGAGATGTAGGCAAGGTTGTTTCACGATGCCGTACTTGCCAACTTTCGAAGGGAAGAAAGAAGAATACAGGTTTATACACTCCGTTACCTGTGGCCCACGAACCTTGGCAGGATTTAAGTATGGACTTTGTCCTTGGATTACCAAAAACCCTTCGAAAACATGATTCTATCCTTGTGGTTGTGGATCGCTTCTCCAAAATGGCACACTTTATTCCTTGTTCAAAGACATTGGATGCAGTCCACATGGCTAAGCTCTTCTTTCAAGAAGTTGTCAGACTTCATGGACTGCCAATGACCATTGTCTCTGACCGTGATTCAAAATTTATGACCTACTTTTGGCGAACGCTATGGAAGTTGCTGAATACAAAGCTGAAATTTTCTTCGGCTTTTCATCCGCAAACTGTTGGTCAAACGGAGGTTGTTAACTGCAGTTTGGGTAATCTACTTCGCTGCCTTGTTAGTGATCATGTTGGCAGCTGGGATCAGGTACTTCCTATGGCAGAATTTGCATACAAAAGCTCTGTGAACAGATCTACAGGTCGCAGCCCTTTCGAAATTGTCACAGGTTTGCTTCCAAGGAAACCAATCGATTTGGTTCCCCTACCTATTCAAGCTCGCCCAAGTGCTGAAGCTGAAGCTTTTAGTCAACATATCCGTAATATCCATGATGAAGTGCGACGAAAGATTTCCATCAGCAATGAGGGGTACAAACAACATGCTGATTTGTGGCGGAGGTTTGCTGAATTTATGAGGGCGACATGGTCATGGTTCGAATCAAACCCGAACGGTATCCTAAAGGGGCATATAAGAAACTTCATTCGAAGAGTGTTGGACCATTTAAAGTTCTCAAGAAGATCAGTTCAAATGCTTATGTGCTTGAATTACCTGATGATATGCGCATAAGTAATGTGTTCAATATTGAGGATCTCCCTCGATATTCTGGGCATGCTAAGAACAGTAACTGGGCTGACCCTGTGGCATCTCTCCCCAGCACCCAAATCTTTTCAAGATGAAATCGAAGACGTGGTTGATCATCAAATTGTTTCAACTCAACATGGAGGTTATCAAAAGTATCTCATTAAGTGGAAGGAACGTTCACTGTCAGATTGCACTTGGATTACTGATGACGAGTTTCGGCGCCTCAACCCTGACCTTTATGAAGAGTTCCATGCTTTTAACTCGAAGGGGTCAAGTTCTTTCAAGCTGGGCAGAGTTGATGGAAAATGGCAGCAGCCAATTAAAGTCTATAAAAGGCGTGGATCCAACGGTTCTAAGGCCCAAGCCTTAATCTGGCATATGCTAGATGATGTGGGGCCTGCTTGGGAGATTAACTAGACTTGGGATTTATTTAAAAGTGTCTTTTGAGTTTCTCAAGTCAAATGTCTTTAAATTTCTAGTCAAGGTCTTTGGGTTATTTAGTTGGTCAAAGAGTCTTCTAGTGTCTTTCACATGATTAATGCATTAAAGAGTCCTAGGGAGTCTAAGTTAGTCATGTCATTTAATTTGGAAAGTTTTAGAGTCAAGATGAAGTAAGTATAAATTATATTGCAAGTCTTGTGGCAAATTATGAATTGAATGAATGAAAATTAAGCTTATGCTTCTATGATTGTGCGATGCAATCTTTCTTTAGTGTGATGCTAAAGAGCCCCTTGGTGTGATGCCTTGGGTTTTCTAGGTGTGATATTTAGATCTATCCTTCTTTAACCCTTCCTCTACTTCCTACAAATCACTTTTCACGTCTACTGTTCATATCTGCTGTTCACAGCCCCAAAAACAGCCCTGTTATTTGTTTTTTTGCTCATACCTAGGCTTATTTCGAATCTGTCCTGCATCAGCTCAAGTGCTAAAGATATTATTTCTCCGACTTCTTGTCTTGGGTTCAAGTCCAAAATATGAGACCCAGACACCATGAGAAACTCATCTAATTGCTATAAGGGTATTTTGAGAAAACAAAAAATGAGACATAAACACCAAGTTCAGCATTCTCTTTATAATAGTAGTATAAGGTGTGCATTTTCATATGGGTGTACAATTATAGAATTCTTAAATATATATATATATATATATGTGCAGTTACAAAAGAAGATAATTACTATAAGAGATATTTTCAGAAACATAAATTTGTGACATTAACGCCACTCTGTGACATGAACACCGATTTCAGCCTTCATTTTGTATATAGTATAGTACTGTATATGTATAGGGTAGATACATACATACATACATAGATGTATTGGAGATGTTTAGGGGCATTTGGTTAGGATTGTTCAAAGTGTGTATAGAGAGTACCCTCTAAAAATAAGAATAAAAAGTGTGTACAGAGAGTGAGTTAGACAGACAAGCATGCCAACAGAAGCCACGGTGTACAGGGCATGATAGACAAGCCATGGCCCCACAAACAGACCACACTAAGATAATATTCTCAATCTCAATCAATTAATTCTATCACTCTTAATCTTGTTTCCCTTTCCTTATGCTGTGTCTGTTTGCCTAGAAAAGTCTTCTCACTTCCATGTTTGGTTGCAAGGGCATGCTAAGAATTTGAAGGGATTGGAGGAAGGAAAGCATGCACCAAGTTAAATGTTAGTTGACTCACTCCCTTAGGCCTTAGCTTATATTTGAGCTACTTTTGGTAGAAGATAGTCTTGAGAGACATCATGTTCTCATTAACAAGTATAACTGCCATCATGTTCTCATTAACAAGTATAACTGCCATTAAAAAAAAAAAAATCATGAAAATTACTAAACATATTAACAAAGTCTAGCAAAAAAATTCTAACCTGTAGAATGGAACACACTGTCATTACAATCTGTTCAGCAGCCACAGCAGCCAACCTATTCCAATTCTTAGAGTGCATTTTCTGGTCCATGGATGGTTTTAAACAACAAAGTGGGACAAAGATTAGCTGTAAAGCCCATTACTTACAAAATTTAAAGAGCTACATTTTGAATATTGCTTCTAATGGGATGAGAATATCAACAAGAACCTTCTCTTGTAATGCTTGTGCAAAGGCTTTAGAGGTATCACCACTAGCAATAGCCACAAAATTTTACCACGATTTCTCAAACCAACTAATCAACCAATAAACAAGAAAAACATTGAAAAAAGAACAAAAAATTAGAAAAAAAATAAAGCAATTTTTGGATCAAAGAACCAAAACAGAGGTAAAAAATAAACAAAAACAGAGTCGAGGATAGATCTGCATTGTGATGCTGAATACATATACAGGACAGAGACGTTGACACCCTAAAGTGTAACTTACAGCTGCAGAAGTAGCTCAAATAAATCTCCCTATAAGATTCCACTTCATCTAGAAATGCCTGTTCAAGTTCCTCTAGATGATGCTTCCTTAAACTCTTGAACACAAGCAGGACAATGATAATTGCATTCAAGATCAAAAGTGCATGCAAAATGATGGTGCAATCTAGTTAACAAGCCTTTTCAACAAGATTGTAAGAACCAAAATGCCAGGTCAGGTAAATGGAATCAAAGTTCACTCGAATTCAAAATATGAGAGATTCTGAATGTCATAGTTGCACCTACTAACTATGGCATCGAAGTTAAAAGACATACCACTTTTACCCTAATACAGTAACAAGAAGAAAATAGAGGACAGGAAACATGATATTGAAGACTAGTATGTGTTTTGCCCAGAAATTGAATCATTCAAACACTTTCTTCTCATGCAGAAGCAAGATGAAAAGGTTCAATAGCAGGAAGATAACATTCCATATGCTATATATTGGTTTTTGGCAATGCAGCCATTCAACACATCCCTAGTGAATTCATCGGGATTCTTCCTCTCATCAATTAAACTAAAAACATACCAAAAAAACTATAAATTGTCATCTCTTCATACCAATTAAATCCTAATCAAACCAACCCAGATCTGGAATTAAAACTAAAAATTACCTTTCTTGGCCAGCAGTAGTGTCCCAAATCCGAGCTTTGATGACTTTGCCAGCAACATTCAATCTTCTGATAGCGAACTTAACATCGATTGTACACTTGGATTTGAGACTAAACTCATTCGCCGCCTCTGCTGCCGCTCATAACTCTTCGCCGGTCGAAGAATGGAGACAGCGCCGGCCGATCGAAGGATATGCAAAAGACTAAGGTTAGGGTTTGGAGAGAGAGAGAGAGGGGGGGGAGGGGGGGTGGTTTGGAATCTCAAAAGATTAAAAAAAAGATTTGTTTGCTTGTGGGATTTGGAATCTCAATTTTCTAGTAGTTAGGGATGTGGGAATAATACAGTATTAATTTTTATAAAAAGAAAATTTTAAAAATATATTTAATCACATGTTAGTTAAAATGTGTGTTAAAAAAAATATATATATATATATAATGATACTTAATTGAAAAGTGATATAAAAAATAAATATAATCACATATTAATTAGAATGTGTAATTGAAAAGTGATATAAAAAATAAATATAATCACATATTAATTAGAATGTGTGCTTAAAAACATATATATATATATATATAATAACACTTAATTGAAAAGTAACTTAAAAAATAAATATTATCACACTCAATCAAATCAAGTGTGATTAAAATATCAATCTAATTTTTTTTAGAGTTAATTACCTAAAAGTCATATTTACAAATGTTAGCTCAAGTCCTATCTAAAATTTTTTGAACCAATAAGTCCTATTTAGTAAAATTGAGAATGTTATTAATTTTTCTCAATTTTTAAAACTAAGAACATTATTAATTTTGCATAATAATATTCCAGATAACTGTTTCACTAACCTATGAAGCACGGACACCTCTCCAAGGGCTCCGTACCAGTGTCGGACACGTGTCGGACACGGACACGCATCAGACACGCGGTGGACACGTGTCCGACACGCAGCAGAGAGTGTCCCATTTTTTATTCTTTTTTTTTTACATCCGGACACGTTGTGGACACGTTTGGACACTTTGGAGACACGTTCGGGGGTAATTTCATAATTTATAAAACTTTTTTTGGGGTCGATTTGTAAAAAACAAAAATAGAGCAATATTTGCCTAATTTGATTAGAACAGAAGAGAAAGGGCGAACAGAAGAGAAAGGGAGAGAAAGAGAGGACCTGGTCACTTTTCAGTGGTCGCTCGTCGCTCGTCGTAGCTCGTCACTCATCGTCGCTCGTCGTCGGTCCTCATCGCTCGTCGGTCCTCGTAGCTCATCTCGTCGTCACTCGTTGAGGTACGCTGCTCTTCTCCATTCTTCTTCTTCTTCGTTCTTCGATCTTCTTCTTCGTCCTTTTTCTCAGATCTCTCTCAGTCCTTGTCTCTCTCTCTCTCTCTCCTTCTTCCTCTCTCTCTCTGTGTCTGATTTTATTTGTTCTTTTATTTTTTATTTTTCCTTTATATAGTGAGTGATGTTGATCCCCCTCTCTCTCTCTTCTATTTTTTTTTCTATTTTCTTTTTCTGATAATATATATAAATATAGATATATATACTTGAACAAAAAAATCTCTTTTTTTTCCTCTTTTCTTTTTTTCTATTTTTTAGATATTATTATTTGCTTAAATAAATTATTTTTATTTATCAAAAAATTTTAATTTGTGAATAATATTTGATATTAAAATAAATAAATCATATTTATATTTTTTAATTTTACATATAATAAATAAATAATATTATATATATTGAACGTGTCCCTAGCATGTCGTGTCCCCTATTTTTTGAAAATTTGCGTTTTCCCGTGTCGTGTCCCGAGTCCGTGTCCGTGCATCATAGTCACTAACTGATGAAAAAAAAACAGAATATGAGATTAAAAATTTTTACTTTTCTACTTATTGGTTTAATTCAACTATCCAATAAAACCGAGAACATTATTAGTTTTTTTTTCAGTTTTAAAACTGAAAACATTATCAATTTTTTCATTTTTAAAAGTTTTTTGTTCATTTTTGCACATTAATGTTCCATCATCATGCTCCTTTATAGACACAAATTTTTTAATTCTGCACAAAAATAATTCTATTTTTTTTAAAAAAAAATTGCTTGGTTCCTCTTTTCCAAAAACACTTTTCAGAAAATTCTACTTTCTTGTTTTCCGTATTTTTTTGTTTTTACTGAATTTTTTTGAATATTTTAAGCAATTTTTTTTTACTTCTTAGACATACCTAACATAAATATACCTAAAAAGTAAAAGAATTATGAAAAAAAACTTTTAAAAATTCACTAAATACCAAAAAATAATAATAATAATACGATAATTCAGTACATTTTTTGTATTTTTATGTATTTATTAATTTTTTAAAATATTTTTTCACAAATTTTTTACTTTTTAGATACATTTAAGTAAGGTGCATCTAAAAAAGTAAAAAAAAAAATGTTTAAAATTTTAAAAATATTCACTAAAAATAAAAATAAAAAAACACGAAAATTAAAAAACTCAGTCCAAAAAACTCAAACCAAACACACTGATTAGTTTTTTTTTTTGCACATAATTTTTTTTTAGTTTTTTTAATTTGGAAGTTGATGTTCAAAATTTTGAAAATCAAAATAAATGTCAAATTATCATGTTTCTTTATAAATAATCATAAATAATGAATAATTATTATTTAAAAGGCAATTCTGACTATTAAAAATTTAATGGAACTTATAGCGATCCCGGTTTCCCTTTTCTTTATTTGTTATATCCGGACTAGGTTCCGTGGAGCTGGTTGTTGAGAGTATGTTGTTTGCATCCTTTACTCCTTATATTGAGTCTTAGGTTGTGTTGGGAAGATTTGGAGCAGGTTGGTTGAGCTTAGGAACCAAGTCTAGTTGCCCAGATTTTGGCTTATCCGCTCGAGCGGGGGTTTGGGCGCTCGAGCGGGGAATACACCCGTCCAGTATTTCCTGTGTAGTGTTGGACGCTCGAGCGGGGTATTGGCCGCTCGAGCGGGAGGTTGTGAGTGACGCTCGAGCGGGGAGTTGGGCGCTCGAGCGGGGACCTGTCTGCAGAAACTTCTGGGAGTGTGCATCCGCCGCTCGAGCGGGAGTTTGGCCGCTCGAGCGGGAGTCTGTGAGTGACGCTCGAGCGGGGGTTTCCACGCTCGAGCGGGACGACTGTTATATAAATCCGAGATCCGACTTTCTGGATCAGTTTTTCATCTCCCTTTTGACTCTAAAACCCTAGAACCGTCCTCTCTCTCTTTCTACACACCTTCTCTCTTAGGTTTGATCTACTTAGAGTGTATTTCTATCCTAGGTCCTTTGTTAAAAAGATAGAGTGGGTCGAGGGCTTCCTTTTAATCTGAACAATCTTGGATTTGGAGCACTTTGGTTTTTGGGTCGTCATCTCCATCTTCTTCATTCGAGTTCTTTGCTTCAAGATAGGGATTTCCTACTCCATCTTATAGGTTTTAATCCTAAGTTTTGGTATTTCTGATATGTTGGGGTTGTTTGTTAATATTGGGAAAAGCTAGGGTTTGTTCTATAGTTTAAAAAGCCCTAATTGTTGTAACAAAGTTAATTTGTATAATTAATTTTGGGGAAAGGTGTGGAAATTGGTTTTGTAACGCCCTCAAAATAAACCCATAATACATAATATTGACATGCGGAATTATAAGGAAATAAAGTATCTTATTCCATTCATCAGAGTACCATGAAATAAAAGCATCATAATAAATGCCCTATGGGCTTACATCTTGCCAAGCCAACACTTGGACACAATTCCATGAGTTCTAACTCAAAAACAAATAAAGCCCTAGGCTTGAAAGTTTACAAGTTGTTCAAATAAAACAAATAAAATAAAGCAAGTCTTCGAGTCCAAATCCTCACAAGCTAAGTCCTTGGAGGTAGTGAACCACCTGAACCTGAAAATGAAGTTCCCATATAGGGTGAGCCACAGCCCAGTAGAAAAATACTAAACCAAGCATAAGAATTAACTAAAGCATTAGCATTCGATACATGGTTAATACAAGATAATCAATTTCCAATTTCATGACACGAATGTCTACATTGTCTATGACATATTGTCTATGACACCTTTCACTTTCCAATATTTATTCAACTTTCCAATTATATCATTATGGCTCAGAACCTGGCCAACTATAATAGTGATCCAGATGTCACAAAAATAAATGAGACTAAAGCATTAACCACAACACTTCCATACTTCCAACTGATACACGTTATAATGATGTATCATATCAACAACAAATAGCAATATTGCTATTATCAATAAGCACACATATGAGTGATGCTACTGGAGTCCATCCCCTATCTCCTCCCAACAAATCCGGTTTAGAGGTCCATCCCCTATCTTCCCCTAAACCGTGGAGTTCATCCCCTATCTTCTCCAAACAACATGCATATGCAATGAAACACACAATTGCCATATACAACACATAATCAATACAAGTAATGTTCTGTATTAATTCAACAGTCAACATAAGTGACTTAATTCCAGTTATACCTAAGCCACATGCAAGGTCTACAACAATCACGACTATCCTCCACCGATAGCCCAAAACAGTTATTTCTAAACAAGAAATAAATACAACAATGAATGTAAAATCAACATTCTCATAGGTAAGTATTTAAACTACCCAACTATATCATTAATCTCACAATTTCCCCAACTTCATGAATTAAACCCAATTCCACATTTTTCCCTCAAATTAATTATACAAATTAATCTAAGCCAAAACCCTAAGGTTTCTCCCAAAATTACCAAACTACCCCCACATACCAAAATACCAACACTTAGGATTAAAGCGTATAAATGGAGTAGGAAATCCCTACCTCGAAGAAATAACTCAAAAAGGAGAAGATGATGCCCAAAACTCCAAAGTGCTCCAAACCAACAATTTCTCAGATTAAAATGTAGCCCTCACTCTCCTCTACCTTTTTAAAGAAGGAACTAGGGTAGATACACACTCTAAATAGATCAATCCTAAGAGAGAAGATGAGTTGGGAGAGAGAGAACTCGTAACCTAGGGTTTTATAAACTGAAAGGGGCTGAAAAACTGTTTTAAAACACGCTGCTGCGTATTTAAACCTAATAGGCTCGCTCGAGCGAAGACATGGTCGCTCGAGCGACCAGACACAAAAATCCACGCTCGAGCGAAGAAAAGCTCGCTCGAGCCAAAAACTCGATGCTTCAGGTCTGCAACCCAGAAGCTCGCTCGAGCGACGAAATGCTCGCTCGAGCGAAGAACTCGAAAACATACACCTCGCTCGCTCGAGCGAATAAAAGCTCGCTCGAGCCAAGAAACACATCTCTCAGGTCCTAAGCCCAGACACAGACTCTCGCTCGAGCGACCAAACCCTGGCTCGAGCGAAGAACCAAAAACAACAGCTCGCTCGAGCGACCAACTCCTCGCTCGAGCGAAGGTCCAAAATTCTGGACAGCCACACTTGGTTTCCAACCCAACCAACCTGTAACAAACCTGCCCAACTCAACCCATAACTCAAAATCAAAGAATTAAAGAACAACAACAACAATAATACAACAATGGAATCTACGGAACATAAGTCCGGATACAATAATCAAAAGGGAAAAGACCGGGGTCGCTATAGGTTTAATTCATAATATTGGGAAGTTATGAGATTGAATGATGTAGTTGGATAATTTAACCACTCATCTTTGAAATTGAGATTATATGTGTTGTTACATTTATTTCCTGCTTAGAAATAACTGTTTTGGGCTATCGGTGAAGGATAGTCATGATTGTTGTAGACATTGCATGTGGATTAGGGAAAACTGAAACTAATCAATTGGTTAGGTCGTTGAGTATAAAGGTTGGAATAATACATTAACTTTATGTATTGATTGATTGTGTATATGACTTTGTGTTTATATGCATCACTTGTGTATGGGAGGAGATAGGGGATGTACTCCACGGTTTAGGGGAAGATAGGGGATGTACCTCTAAACCGGTTAATGTTTAAGGGAAGATAGGGGATGGACCCAGGGTCGCAGCTCATATGCTCGCCCATTACAGTTATGATACAGCTCTTATGCTTATCTACTGGAGTATTTGTTGTTTGATTTGATACATCACTAAAATGTGTGTCAATTGGGAAGTATGGAAGTGAATATTGATTGGGGTTGATACAACACCAACATGTGTATCCGTTATGATATAAGAAAGATTTAACTGGATTTGTTATCCCTGTGGGATTGGAAATATTGTTAATAAGAGATGAAACCTCTGTTGAGTTATTTGGCCAGGTTCTGAGCCATATTTGTATAAAGGGAAAGTGAAACGTGTCATAGACATTGGTGTCATGAAATTGTATAATGTTGTAATTGGCTATCTCGTGTTAACCATCTATCGAATGCTACTGCTTTAGTTAATTCTTATATGTGGTTTGGTATATTTCTACTGGGTTGTGGCTCACCCTATATGGGAACATCATTTTCAGGTCCAGGTGATAAGCTACCTCCAAGGACTTAGCTTGGAAGGGTTTGGATTTTGAAGACTATCTTTAGTTATTTGTTTTTATTTGATAGTACATGTAAACATTCAAGCCTAGGGCTTTATTTGTATTTGAGTTAGAACTCATATCTTTGTGTCCAAGTGTTGGCTTGGAAAGATGTAAGCCCGTAGGGCATTTAATTTGATGTTACATGTAATGTTTTTATTTAGTAATACTCTGATGAATGAGATAACGAATTGTTTTCTTTTAATATTGCATGTCAATGATATATATGTAATGGGTTTATTTTGAGGGCGTTACAGAACTTGAAGGTCCAAAAAATCTTAGTTAATAGAGTATAAGTTCATGAATTAAGATTTGTGTAAATGCCACTTTTTTTATCACACTTTCAAAAAAAGTGAGATATTTTTATTTGTCAAAGTGTGATCTTTTAACTGTTTTTGTAGGAGTGTTGGCAATATTTATAATCAAATTAATAATGGAGGTCAAACATATATGCAATATAGATGCTCGACAATATATATTAATCTTTTGTTAAGGCATTGCCCAATAGAAAAATTAAATATGATTTCACGTAAGAGCTAAATATCTATCTATTTACACTAACTTCCCCTAAGATTTGAAGGATAAATACAACTCCCATAATTTGTACATAATTTCACTGACTTCTCTTTTAGTAAGGTTGAAACGATCGAAATGAATGCAAATGGTTTGAAAACATAAAGATAAATAATATAAAATACATATTTCAATATAAAAGAGATTACATTAATTTTCAATCCATATGATTAACAAGTATTAATGAAAAAAGGACCAAGTGTTCTATGAATTAAAATATTAAGAGAGTTTAATATAATTATGTTAAATTTGTAGAATTTATTGTACTTTCTTTAAATCTCAAAGGAGGTTAGTGTAATTTTTCCTAATAAATTTTTGTTTTCAAATTTTGAAAAAGTAGTTGGGCAAAATATTTATACCAGGAATGGGCTTGTCGGCAAATTTTCCATTTGGATTGCACAAAGCTCCATTAGGCTTCTCAACAGTTCTCCAATTATTTTTAGGAGAATGCCACAATGATTATGTCTTTATACCTCATTTGGTTTATCATGAAATGTGTCATCATTGTATTAATAATAAACATAAGTGGCGGGATTCATTCAACCAATGTATTTATGACAAATGCGATACTAAACCCTATATGGCATACAAAAATTTCTTAGCATAAAGACATGGTCATTGTAGTATTACTCCTAAATATAATTAGATTGATTTGATAATTATAACATGATTTTATCATCTTTATCTTCAAAAAAATAAATTTCATTTCTTTTGAAAGCAAAGATGATAAAATCATGTTGTTATGATTATCAAATAAATTTGAATTTTTATGAATGACGTACCCACCGTTTTTATAAAATGAAAGGTTCAAATCCTCATAGTGGAATCTGTACAATCCAAAAGGCCAATTGTTGAGAAGCCCATTCATTGTACAATGTTTCTATTTAAGGTAGTTTGGAAAGAAAATTGCTTTAGCAAAGAATTATTCATACAAAAGTATCTATTGAGAACAATACCTATACTATATCACTTTCAAAATTAGATTTACAGCAATAGATTGTCATTTCTTCGGAAATGTAACCTTACGAGTCACTGAACCTAAGATGAAATTTCGGTATGAAAAAACTTAACTAGCATTTGATCTAACTAAACTGAACTCATCCCAGTGAGTTTTTACACATTTCTTTGGGAATCAATTGGCATTGCTTTTAAAGACAAACTTTTTTTTACTGAATTAATGATAAAGAGTTTACTCTCAATGATTTTGTGTATATATATAGATATGAAACACCATCTAATAAGACTTCATGTTGACACAGTTTCAGATTAATGTTTGTACTGTCCATAAATGTAATTAATTTTATAAATTTATGCTCCGTTTGTTTCAGTAAAATATTTTACGTGAAAAAGATATAATAAAAATAAACTAATCATATTGACAAAAGATGATGGAATGCTGATTGCGAAATATAACAGGTGTCAGAGAATCAATTTGGGTTTATGCATGGCAAGTCAACAATGGAAGCGATCTATCTTTTGAGGAGAGTAATAGAAAAGTATAGAGAAAAGAAAAGAGACATTCATATGGTGTTTATCGACCTTGAGAAAGCATATGATAGAGTACCCCGGGATGAAATATGGTGGGTGTTAAAGAAGAAATGGGTGACAAAAGGTTACATTGATATAATTAGGGACATGTATAAAGAGGTGGTGACCACTATTAGATTGCCTTCTGGAGAGACAAAAGAATTTCCCATCATTGTAGGGTTACACCAAAGATCTATCTTAAGTCCTTATCTTTTTGCTTTAGTTATGGATGAGTTGATGAGACATATTCAGGATGACGTGCCATGATGTATGCTTTTTGCAGACAATATCGTGCTAGTGGATGAGACTAGAAAAGGAGTTAACACAAAGTTAGAGATTTAGAGAAAAGCTCTTGAATCTAAAGGATTCCGGATAAGCAGAACTAAGACAGAGTATATGGAGTGTAAATTTAATAACAGTAACAATAAAAGCAGAGGAGAAGTGAAGATTGAGAATCAAGAACTACCTAAAAATGAGCATTTTCGTTATTTAGAGTCGATTATCACAACAGCAGGGGAGATTGATGAGGATATAGCCCATAGGATTAAGGCGGGATGGTATAAGTGGGGAAGTGCGTCTGGGGTACTGTGCGATAAACGAATACCCACTAGACTAAAAGGTAAGTTCTATAGAACGGCTATTAGACCAGCGATGTTGTATAGGACGGAGTGTTGGGCAACAAAGAAACAACATGTAGATAAGATGAGTGTAGCTGAAATGAGGATGCTAAAGTGGATGTGTGGCAAGACTAAACAAGACAGAATTGGGAATGAGCGTATTCGTGAATCGGTAGAAATAGCACCGATAGAAGATAAGTTGAGAGACGATCGATTGAAATGGTTTGGTCATATTCAACGGAGACCAACAGAGGCAGTAGTGAAGAGATGCGATGTTGTAACGGTAGATGGAAGTGTTAGGGGATGGGATAAGCCTAGATTAACGTTGGCTAGCGTTGTAAATAGAGATATGGATCTACTTAATTTGACTAACGAAATGGCCTTTGATAGGGCCACATGGAGAAGAAAGATTCATGTAGCCGACCCCATTTGATGGGACTTAAGGCTTGGTTTGGTTTGGTTTGGTTTATATTGATTCGATAATTAAAACAATATGATTTTATCATCTTCGTCCTCAAAAAATGGATTCAAAAATTGGACGATCTTCCATTTTTTTCAACATAAATATGATAAAATTACATTATTATGATTATCATATTAATATGATTTTTTTATTGATAATTTATGCACAAATCTTACAAAATAACGATTTAAATTATCGACATATATGAACCGTATATTTTGTAGGGCCTTTGTATAAATTTTCTGGACAAAAAAAAATTATCTCGATCTAATAATTGTAACCTGTCAATTTGTCATTCTTTTCACCCAAAAAAAAAAAAATCGTTGGTCTATTTTAAAAAACACACATTTGCCATTTATTTTTCTTTGCAAAAATTGATAATTAATTACGGTGAATGCTATATTTAAAGTAAATTAACGTACCTTTCCATCCAAGACATGGAATTGAGATGGGGTTGAAATGTCTGCCTTTTGTTGCTCTAACTTGCGCTGAAATGCTGATGGGAGTATCTTCATTTTGGGACAATTGATTACTTTAATTGTTTTCAACAACGATCCCTCAAACGTACAAGCCTCAAAGCAGAAACTCCTAAGGTTTGGCAAATCACTGAGTTTGAGACTACTCAGTTGAGGGAGCATGATCATATTTGTTATCACTGCATCATCTGCATTTGGTTCATTTCCAATGATTGATTCCATCATACCACATTCAGTTACCTCTATATTTTGTAGTTTCACAAGAAGTTTGGCTAGAGAGTATGAGAACAGATTTCTCAAACTGTCACACTTATTTACTACTAAGGATCTTAGATTCTGAAAGCCTTGAATTCCTGGTGAATTGTCCTTCCAAACATGTGTCAACTTTCGTAGACGGCTTAGTTCCACCTCTTTTAATGAAGGGAGTGCCATATCTAATATGCCGTGTTCCCAAACAAGTCCTTCAAGGTCAAAGGCTACTGCAATAGATTGACAGTTCTTCACTTCAAGTACTTCAAGATTTTGCATGCCCTTAATTGAATTGGATGGGAAAAGAATACTTGAGAGCTCATGACAACTAGCAACTATCATCTCTTTTAGTTTAGCTTGAAGTTTCCCAGGCCAAATCTCTATCAGATTCTCCATTTGAAAGATTTCCAATTTTTCAATGGTAGTCAATTTAACCTGCCAGTCCATTCACATGGTTACAAACATAATTAAGCACAACAAACTTTATTCCATTAAACATCATCTATTTAGTTTTCAAATTAATATACTTCATATTTGAATAACTAAAAATGTAAAACAATTCTTACAAATCTATTACAATAGATTTTTAGATCAATGAGCTAGAAAGTCCAACCCATTTTATTAGATTCTTAAATTTACCATATATAAAAATACACATTAAATTTTTTTTGGCATACTGTAGGGTGATCAAGATGGGGACTAGCTTCCTTCCAGTCCCAGATCTGACTGAAGGGTACTGTTGGGCCCGTGGGGCCCATTACGGGTCCTATTTCGATAATCCAAATTGTTCAATGTGTAGAACTCGTCGAGTACTATATGCTTGTAAAAAATCACGTTGATCGAATATCGATAATTGTAGGAAATTAATGTATTGATTTATTGATTGATTGATATCAATATCTTCATTGTTTTTGTGTGTATTGTATATTTACAATGGAGAGAATGATCTCTCTTTTATAGGGAGAATGAGTTACAAATGGAGGAATTAAATTAACCTAAAATGGAGCACTAAACAACTTAATGGAGCATTAGGGTAAATGGAGCACTTGCTTCTTGTGGAGCACTAATGGAGTGGAGTAGGTAGGTGGTAGTAGGTGGTAGTGGTAGGTGGAGTAAGTTATAGGTTTTTACATTTACATTCAACAGCCCCCCTCAAACTCAAGGGGGTTAGGAACTAACCAACTTGAGTTTGGAGAGAGTAACAAAACAGGAAAAATAAAATGACAAATAAAATAAAAGAGGATAGGAGACACTGTATGGTCGTGTCAGACCGTTGTAGAAGACAGTTTATGGGGTCATGTCGGACCGTTGTAGAAGATAGTTTATGGGGTCATATCGGACCGATGTAGAAAACAGTTTACTGGGTCATGTCGGACCGTTGTAGAAAAACAGTTTACTGGGTCATGTCGGACCGTTGAAGAAAACAGTTTACGGGGTCATGTCGGACCGTTGTAGAAAACAGTTTACTGGGTCATGTCGGACCATTGTAGAAAACAGTTTACTGGGTCATGTCGGACCGTTGTAGAAAACAGTTTACTGGGTCATGTCGGACCGTTGTAGAAAAACAGTTTACTGGGTCATGCCGGACCGTTGAAGAAAACAGTTTACGGGGTCATGTCGGACCGTTGTAGAAAACAGTTTACTGAGTCTTGTTGGACCCATATAGGAGCTAACCGGAATCAATGTCGGGACAGTTTACAGAGTCTTGTCGGACCCATATAGAAGCTAACCGGAATCAAAGTCGGGACAGTTTACAGAGTCTTGTCGGACCCTTAAAAGGCGTGCCATCAAAAGGTGTGCCCGACAGCCATCAAAAGTCGAGTCATCAAAAGGCGCGCCATCAAAAGGCGTGCCATCAAAAGGTGTGCCCGACATCCATCAAAAGTCGAGCCATCAAAAGGCACGCCGCTTTGTCGTCTTGCGCTGAGAGGCGCGTGAGGCGCGTGTCTGCCTTGCCTATTTAAACAAAGGCGAGGCTGAGGCTGAGGCTGAGACAAACCAGTTGAAACCTCTGAAAAACTCTCTGAAAAAACTCTTCGTTTTCTGAGAGTTGTATTGCTGAAACACTCTGTTGTTTTCTGAGAGTTGTATCGCTGAAACACTGTTGTTTTCTGAGAGTTGTATCGCTGAAACACTCTGTTGCCCTGAAAATGGCTTCTTCTTCCCGCCCCGTGACCCAGAATATAGCCTCTTCGTCCCGTGGTCTTACTCTCTTTCCCGACCTCAACGAGGCCACAAGAGAGATAGCCGGGGCAGTTGCCCTTGAACCGCAACCAAGCGCCCTTGGACCAAGCCCCCCTGGTTTTGCGCCGTTGAACTATCCGATGGTGGCAGTTGAGCAGATAATGGCTGCTCAGTCGGATATTGAGGCGAATTATTACACATTAAGGTCATGCGTTGAGACCATGACGGCGGTCAACAACCTGTCGCACCGGCTTCAGAGTAGAACTAATGAGGTGCAGCAGTTAAACGCCCAACTGGCTCTGCTCCAGGGCATGTATAAGGATGCCCGAGCAGAGATATGTGGGCTAAAGGCAGAGAACAAGGAACTGAAGCGGAAGGCCACCGTGATGCTCAGATTTGGAGGGCCGCCATATGTGACGGTTGAGGAGCAACGGGAAGTGAACGTGCTCGGCGGCGTGGGAAACACGGAGGCAGCACCGGCAAGGGCCGTCCAAGACAAAGGCAAAAAGAAGAGAACAGCTGAAGAGGCGAACAAATAAGGCCGGTTTTTGTTGTGTGGGTTGTGGTTGATTTGTTTTGGTGAGGATTTTTTTTTTTTTTTTTTTTTTTTTTTTTTGGTGTAAAAATGTGATCGGGGTTGATCCCCGAGATGAATAAATGACAAGTTTGGAAAATGTTGTTGGTGGTGTTTTGTTTAAGAATAAAAATAAAATAAAAGAAAATAATGGATAAAGAAAATAAAGAAATAAAAAGATGATCCTTGTAGAAAAATTTACCACTTCTATCACAGAGCCCACCTTCTCGAAAAACTGTTGTCAGCTGCAAAATCAATTTAGCAGGAATAGTACAGAAGTTGTTCAGAACAAGCTTCCTTAACAACTCTGGATGCATCATGTCCTCCGCTGATATCAGATTATTAAGCCAAGACAAGACATAAGGAGGACGAGATGAAAGAGGATAAGCTGCTGCCAGTAAAGTCCCTAAAGGAACAACAGGAACATTGAGAGCCTGTGCAGGATCAGCAAGAGGTAGGAGCAGTTTTAGTGATGATTTTGAAGATGTATAGTCAAGTGATGATGCCAAAGTAACAACAGCTGCCAATCCAGGGTCTCTTCCTTCACAACCACATCGTGACAGCATAGCATACAGCAAGATACCTCCCATGGAGTGTCCGATTGCAAGCAATTTACCATCCTTCGGTTTGGTTTGGGCCCTTATATATTCCATCGCAGCAGGAATGTCCTCTTCCAGGTAGTGATCAAAGTCCCAATCATACGTGACCATTAAGTCAAGTTGCTTCTGGAAATCTTCAATTGTTGTGAAAAACCGCTCTTGTAGATTAAAGTAGATGCTCTTTCCAGCCAGGATCAGAAGCAGAATCTGCAGCTTGACTGTGATGATGCAGAGGGCAGATTGCTACCTAGCTGCTGTTGATTTGGAGCCAAGCGACTCTGTGGCCGACCCACTGCAGATAGATAATTTTGCTGAAGCTGCTGTTTGCTTTGCGATCTACAGAGGCTGAAATGAGGGGTAAGAGCTCAGCTATGGAAGAAGGTATGTGTAGAAACACAAGTGGAATAGGTTGAGGTCCGGCGGGCAGCCAAGGCGAGGTTGCCGCCCGCCGGTGAAGCGAAAAATACTAGGTGCTAAACCCGCTCTGATACCATGTAGGAAATTAATGTATTGATTTATTGATTGATTGATATCAATATCTTCATTGTTTTTGTGTGTATTGTATATTTACAATGGAGAGAATGATCTCTCTTTTATAGGGAGAATGAGTTACAAATGGAGGAATTAAATTAACCTAAAATGGAGCACTAAACAACTTAATGGAGCATTAGGGTAAATGGAGCACTTGCTTCTTGTGGAGCACTAATGGAGTGGAGTAGGTAGGTGGTAGTAGGTGGTAGTGGTAGGTGGAGTAAGTTATAGGTTTTTACATTCAACAATAATTATTTTATCAGATCAGATTTCTGTCAACCGTTTATTTTTTCACCGTCCATTTTTTTTGTACAAAACTAATTTGATCACGTAACTATCGATATCCGATCAACGTAATTTTTTACAGGCAAATAGTATCGACAAGTTTTACACGTTGAACAGTTTAAATTATCGAAACGGGACCCCCGTGGTGGGCCCCACTGGCCCAACAGTACCCTCTAGTCCCACTGGAGGGAAGCCAGACCCATCAAGATGATAGGGAGTTAAATGAGTCATTGGATAATGAGATACAAGGATTCTCATCATGTTTTTCAGAATCTTAACCCGTTGGATCTTACAATTCAACAATTTCAGTGGGGCTAAATGATTCGAATTACATTAGGATCTTAAATTTAGTAAGATAAGTAACCACAATCCTTATCATAAAATTGTGTAAAATCGCATTATGATCCCAATTCTACAACAATCCCAATCCTACCAATTTTTTTTCTTATTATTTATTTCTTATATGTATGTATCTATGTGTATATCTATATATAAAATTTGATTATAAACCCATTTCACACGTCTCCTCTAATTTATGTTAACTTTCAAGGCGTACTATATTAAATTTAGGGTAAATTATGACAGTATTTTCTGTACTTTTGTTTTTGTGTCATTTTGGTCCCTGTAATTTCAATTGACTCGATTTTTATCCTAATTTTATGACTTTGTTTCAATTGTGTCCAATTGATCACAACTCTTAGTTTTTTTTTTTTTTTTTGGTTATGAAATATATGTATATAAATAGCATGTGTCATAGTTTTGAAAGAAGAATTATAAACTTACTCAACTTAGTATGTCAATCTCAATCAATTTAGCGATTATCTTCCGTCAAAAACAATAATGACGTTTTCAATTGGACCAAATTAATACAAAATTTAAAATTAAGGGTCAAAGTTGAGTCAATGGAAAGTATAAGGACTAAAATGACACAAGGGGCAAAATGCAAAGGCCACTAATGTAATTTGTTCTTAAATTTATCATTTTTTTTTAATGATTTCAAAATTATGTGACATACATTATCGTTATCAATAATTTTTAATTTTAATTTTTATTGAAAGTAGAATCTTCCAAAGAGACCACCAAAAATATATATATATATATTTCAATGGCGCAAGCTTAATTGGGAAATAAAGTTTAGGGCCAAATAATGAATTAGTAATACTTTAGGGGCACAAAGTGCATTAACTTATAGATTTTTCTTATCAATGCTTTTCAAATCTATGTGGATTAGCCTTAATTCGTAATAATAATTTTAAGAACCTTCAATTAGGGCTGCAAATGAACCAAGTTGTTCATGAACAAACTCGGCTTGTTAAAGGCTCAACTCGGCTCAATTCGTTTAGTAAACAAGCCGAGCTCGAGCTCGAATATTAGGCTCATTTAGTAAACGAGCCGAGCTCGAGCTCGCATAAACTCCACTCGTTTATCTTTATTTAAATAATATAATAAATATATTATTTATATATTAAATATATATAAACAATAATATAAATACATTATTTATATATTAAATAATATAAATAATATTTTTTATTTCAATAATATAAATAATATTTAAAAAAAAATTATCGAGCCGAGCTCGAGTTTCATTAATATTAACGAGCCGAGCCGAGCCAAGCTCGAGCCTAGTTCTTTATCGAGCCAAGCTCGAACTCAATAAACGAGTTCGATAAGTAAACGAGCCAAGCTCGAGCTCAGCAAAGCTCGACTCGGCTCGATTCGTTTGCAGCCCTACCTTCAATTTATTAAAAAGCTTTATCAAATTCAGATTTTATAAGTTGGGGTTTTCAATAGAAAATCTCATATTGAATTTCCTACAATAATAGGTATCATAAATTTTTGTATAATCCCTGAAGTCCCATTGAACAATTAGTTCAAGTCTCTATTTTATGAATTGTAGTTATTAACTTTTTGTTTAGCAAATCATTAGTGTTTTTAGATTAATCTTTAGAACTGTTTAGATTCATCTTGTCAAACATATTGATTGATATTTTTCTTTCTTATAAATAGTTGTAAGTTTCTAATATCTAAAAGGCCATGCTATGGTACACATCTTTAAAAGTGTATGTATTATATGCAAGTTATTATGATATTTGTAAGTTTGATTATTATAAATGTCAAAACTAAATCGTTTTTAGTCATAATTTAAAAAAGTAGTCATAACCAAACACTTTTTGGATCACAACTAACATCTCAATTAGTCATATGCAAGTTATAACTAACACTACAATAGTTTTTTTTGTTTTTTCGTTTTTTGTTTTTATTTTTATTTTTTATGAACAGTCGAAATCAGTCACAAAGAGAACAAGACAGGTGAGAAGCTAGAAGAGCAAGGGGACTAGCCACCCAATTCAAAGGAAGAGAATCTCACAATAAGTCATAACTAAAAATCACAAACGTCATAATTAGGGCATATATATCATAGAATTTTTCATATCTAAATTGTCTAAATAAATCTTTGGACAAATTACACCAATAGTCCTTATATTTTGTCCTTTGTGTTATTTTAGACTCTACACTTTCAATTAACTCAATTTTGACTCTTAATTTTAGATTTTGTGTCAATTTGGTCTAATTAATAAAGGCATTAGTGTTTTTTTAAAATAAATTGTCACTGAATTGATTAAAATTAGTTCACTAAGTTGAGCAAATTTATAATTTTGTGCCTAAAAACATGGCACATGCCCACTTATATGCGCATTTTCCATTAAAAATGCTATCAATTTGATTAAAATAAAGTCATAAATTGATGGTATAATCGAGCTAGGGTCGGCCTTGAGATATTGGATCCCAAGGCAAACTTTTGATATTGGGCCCTTGGTACATAATTAAAAAAAAATTACAGAAAAAAAAAAGAAAAGAAAAGAAAAGAAAAAAAGAGAAGTGCTTGTATAAAAATGACAACTACTTATAATTTTTTTTATTTGCTAATATCCACACAAATTCTACTTGTACATATAATCACTAAAATTATATACTAAATTTATTTACATAGATCAAGACATAAAGAAATTATTACAATAACCAAAAGATAAAAAAAATATGGTCTTATTACTTTATGATTTAACAAATCTAGATTACAACAAAAGAATAAAAACAAATAAATAAATACAAATGTATAATACAAAATAAAAATTAAACCAATTACGACAAAGTATTAATTAAATAGTACTTTTATCGTATTTTTAAATGTAGAACTAATTATGCATTCATAATTTACTAGGCATTTAATTAAATTAAATCCTTATTTTTTAGCCTCCTAAAGTCGTAAGAGCTAAAATTAATTGGGATTAAGGGTAAGAAGTTTCGTCATGACTTAAACCTTACACGAAATTAGCAAGTTAGGCTAATATGATTTTTTTTTTCCCCCTAAGATACGTATTGTTTTGTTTGTTACATATTTTAGAGTCATTCTATTAAAAAAATATATTAATAGGTTATAATTTTTTCATTTAAGATATATATTGTTTCACATATTTTAGAGTCATTCTATTAAAAAAATATTTAATAATATGTTATAAGTTTTCTTTTAAGTAAGGAAATATAATTGAGCTAAATTTAAACATTTTATGACTAATTTTATTCAGTAGAGATTAACTTCATAAAATTTAACTTGTAGAAAAAAAATAATTTTGTCATACACTTGGTACTTTTAACTAAGAGACAAAGTTTTAACATGAAACATTAATTGGATACAAATAAAAAATGACATGACACAATACAATAACATAAAAAAAATAAATGGATTGAGTATATTAAAATAATTCTGACATAAATCTAAAACAAAACGACACAATACCTATTCCCAGTTGTGGGCGCTAAATTTTACTGAAATTTGGGGGCTTGAGGTGACTGACTGCCTTGGTTGCCTTGCCTCAAAGCCGGCTCTAAATCGAGCCAATTAAAATTAAAAAGACCAAAACAACAAAGAATCAAAATACATAAACTACCGATATAATTTTCCCTGAATCTTTTCTTATATAATTACATTGCCTTCGTAGTGATTAACTAAAAAAATTGCGCAGATGCTAACTTAGCTGTAGCTTACATAATCCAGTTTATACTTATTATTTTATAACGTTTAATGTCTCAAGCTATTATTAGAACAAAATAAACAATAACTCAGTTTACACTTAATTTATAATGTTTAATTAAATCTCTATTTATTTATGACCGCTATAAAATGAAAAAGATTCAAATTTTTTAAAAAATGAAAAAGATTTAGTTTACCAAAGTTGAAAGATATTTTGAGTAAATATTTTAATTTGAAACTAAATATTTAGTTCACCCACCTCAATGATCCATCATAACATATAAAAGTTTTAGGGAAAACATTTTAGTACTTAAAAGTGAAAATATTATTACAAACAATATTAGGGTACAAATTTCAATCGTCGCGAAAAAGTCATTTGAAAAAGTAAAAAAATGGCTAAATGTACTTTTAGAGACAAAATAATTTGATACCAAAACAGTTTACTTCATGAAATGAATATTTTGTTCTAAAAGGATAGTAACTATTATTAAATGTCTAGTTTTATTGCTAAAAATATGACAATAATTTTTTCAACAACTAAGATATTTCGTTCCTAAATTTGTGTCTCTAAAATTTGTTGTAGTAATCTGAACCGTTCATTTGTTGTAGTGATCCGAACCATTCATTTTGTATGACCCTCCTATAAGATCATGACAAAAATCAAGTAAATCGGATCTCATTTGTCTAAAAGAATTTGATAGACTAATTTGAAAGTTATACTGTTGTTAATTATTTTTGGGTAAATTATGTAAATGGTCCCTGTAATTTACATTTTTTTCATTTTGGTCTTTGTTGTTTCAATTTGCTCAATTTTGCCTCTTAATTTTACGAATTGTGTCATATTAGTCCAATAAATAACGACGGTTAATTTTGATAGACGAAAAATCAAATGATATATCAATTTAGTCTCTGTAGTTTATAGGATGTGTCAATTTGGTCCGTTCCTGTAGTTTATAGGAAAGTCAAAACAACAGAGACCAAATTGACACATCATTTGATTTTTCGTCCATCAAACTTGACCGCCGTTATTTATTAGATTAATATGACACAATCTATAAAATTAAGAGGCAAAATTGAGCAAATTGAAATAACAAGGACCCAAATGAAAAAACGGGTAAACTACAGGGACTACAGCTGTAATTTGCCCATTATTTTTTGATTAATTACACTTTTCACCCTAATTGTTTGACTCAAATTTCACTTTGATTTTTTAGTTTCAGTTCAAACAATTTGGTCCTTTTGTTTAAATTGGATGTTAAAATTAACATTTTTGCCTGTGAATTTTTTAAAGTCTCAATTTGATTCTTTTGTCTAAATTGAACATTAAAATTAACAATTTTGAAACACTTGCCAATTTACTAAGGTGTATATGTAGACAAAATTAACAAAAATTTAGACGGAAGAACTAAATTAAAACTAGACTTAAAAGTGTATTCAAATTGAAATTATAGTCTACACAAAATGTAATTAAGGATTAAAGTAAAATTTTAGTCAAAATTACAGACGTGAAAAATGTAATTAACCCATTATTTTTCATACAAATGTGATCCGATTCAATGGCTCTTAGTGTCCGATCAATCTAATTTTTTGTAATAAATAATCTACTCAACAAGCCTAACAAGATGAATTATTTGGATTATCAAAATGGGCCCAAAGTGGGCTCACAGTGGGCCAAACTGCTAGAGAGTTCCATTCCCTATTATTACGCTCTTAACATTTTTTGAATCTTTTAAAAGAATTTTGTTATAGTTATAAACTAAACTACCAACTATTTACTAATTACTCACATGTGAGTAGGCTTCCACACACATGACCAGTTGAGAGAATAATTGGTAATTTAGCTAATATTTTGTTTTTTAAAATAAATGTAGCCTTATATGGTTCTCTCACTTCAATGCAAAACGCCCATTATTATAGGTCAAGATTGTCAACATGCAATTATCATATCATTTTGTATGAATTTTATGCATAGAAATTCTGTTAGTAAATTTTATTTATTTTTATTTGGTATGAATAAAGATATATAAACACAAATATATATGTAAACAAACAATTTATATTTAACATGGCATAAAAGTAACGCACACAATCTTATTATGCAATAATGAAAAAAATTAAACCAGAAATAGAGATGTAATAGTAAATAAAATGAAAAGTGGTTCACAAATTAGCAATTAATTAAGCTCCTAAATAAGAGAAGCATACCTTGTCGTTGAAGAGGGGTTGAATGATGGGATCACAATTACTCTCTGAATCTGAAGCAGGACAGAGACGCTTCAGTTTTGGTATATTCGACAGTGACAAGGAACTTAGTTGTGGCAGCTCAATTGCATCCATAGCTTTGCAGATAGCAGTAAAACTTGGCAGCAATTGAAGACGCAATTCCTTTGGTTTAGGAAACTTGATTTTATCTGTTGCTATTGCTGCTATTTCATGCTCTCCTCCTTCACTTGAAACAATTTCTTCCATCACATGGCATCTATGTATCTGAAGGTCCTTCAGTTGCACTAGATCTCTAGCTATGGAAAGTGAGAACATACTTTCCAGTTTATCACAACCCAGCACTTCTACAGATGTCAGGTTGCCCAGCCATACAAGTTGGGTGGGACCCTTCCACAAATTTCTCAGTTTAGACAAGAATCTTATTTTCAACACTTTCAATGCACTGAAAGCCTTGTTCGGTAGTTGGCATTCATGACTAGTAATCCCTTTGAAATTATCTACAAAAGAAAGAGTCAGAAACTCTAACACGGGGAAAGCACTCTGTGGAACCCCATCTGCTATATTGATGAGGTATTTCAAATCATCTAAGGATTCTAGGCTCAACTTCGTTAAGCATTCAAACCCATCTTCGTCAACCAAATCACACAGAATTTTCAAACCTTTTGTTCTTGAGTTTACATACAGAATTTCAGTGCTCTTCAACAGCAAATTAAGCCTCGTTTCAAGAATGTCATTCACATTTTGAACTTGGAGGTTCAACAGATTTGATAACTTACCAGGGTCAGGGATGTAGTCAAAGTCAGACACGCCAACAACTATTTTAAACTTTTTTACCTTCTCAACAACCAAACCTCTCTGCCAGAAGGCAATGTCTATTAGAACAATAGCCAAAGCCACCAAATTGGACAAGGACGCCAGCTCATCGATAATTGCTTTAGCACCTTTTATGTTTGTTTTGCACAAATTTTCAAAAATAGACCCAACATACAGCTCTTCCAGCTTTGATAAGCTTGACAAAACCCCTGGGTAAATTGTTTCCACTTCACATCCCAACAAGTCAAGTACCTTCAAGTGAGCAAGGTGACCTATTATTTCCTTTGGCAATTCCTTGATATAAGAGCCGGTGAAGCTCAAAATTTCCAAATTCTCTAATGCTCCAATTACAGACATATCATCATTAATAAGTCGGCAACGAAAAAGTGACAAGGTTCGGAGGTTGGTCAAGCATCGAAATGATGTCGGCAATGAGCTGTGCATATCGGATAAAGCTAGCACTTTAAGTTCTTTCATTCCCTGGTAGAAACTATCTGGGGTCTCTTGTACTTTGACATTCCCACTCAGTTTGTTGAGATCATTGCAAAAAACTATTATTTGCCGAAAATCGTATAATGAGATTGGTCGTAATCCAGCATTGCAATCCAGCCGTAGAAGCTGGAGATTTGGAAATTCTAAATTACCAGGAAGCCAGTGCATACCATTAACTTTTAATGAAATTACAGTGTGTTTTTGGAGTCGGTCTTTCTTGGGCCGTTCTTTCAATACTTCATCACATCTCACCAAAAATGAATGCTCCTCCCTAGATGCAATTGATATAGCCACGTCACGTACGACATCATGCATTTTGATACACTCTTCTTTTTCACTTCCCATCAACAGATGGCATTTCTTAAAATCATCAACTAAGGAATATACTCTATTTCTTGCTTGGAACATGCTATCAATGCGCTCAAACAACTCTATCCCAATCACATATCTAACGAGATCTTCAATTGGAATATCAAAATCTTCAAGATATAAAGAACAGAGCAGAAAGCATTTCTTGGCTTCGTTACTTTCAAGGTAATCATAACTCAACTCCAGAGATTTAAACACCTTTTCATCCACCCCACTGATATTTTTGACCATAGCCTTTCGTAATTGTTCAAGAGAAGAATCCCATGAATACTTGTTTTTGCATCTAAGTGCCCTCCCGACTGTAACAATAGCAATCGGCAAGCCTACACATTCCTTCGCAACTGCCATCTGCGTCAACTCTAAATTAGTTGGGTGACTTGTACCTTTGTCAGAAATTCCAGCCATCTCCTTGAAGAGATTCCATGCTTCTTCTTCATGTAAGACACCAACTTTAAAATTCTTCTGTGTGTCCATGCCATTGCATACATCTTCACTTCTTGAAGTCATCACAATTTTGCAACCCTTGTGATTATCTCCAAATGGAATTCCTATGTCATTCAATTCTAGTCTCTTCCACACATCATCCAATATTACAAGGACTCTTCCAATGCTCAATATTTTTGATCGTATCTCTCCCGCTCCGGTGGGTAAATTGTTTCCGCCAAAATTTTTTAAATCCAATATTTTGGCTATCTCACCTTGAATATTAATCAAGTTTGGGTTTTGGGACACTACTACCATCACAGTAGCATTGAACATTTTCTTTTCTTCCGCTTTCTTGGCAACTTCTTTCACCATAGTTGTCTTACCAACCCCTCCCATCCCACATATCCCAATCACATAGATACTATCATCTGTCAGTGCCTCCATAACTTCATTCATAATTGACCTTCTAGATTCAAACCCTTTAAATCCTCCCATGGATATGAATGTTGTCCCCACATGAGATGCAACTATAGGATAGGACACCCTACAGAAATCTCCTTCTCCACGTAGCTCTTCCACATTTTGAGTTTTCTTTGTAGCTTTTCTGCTCAAGGAGTAGCGTGACTTCAAATTTGGACACCACCCATTCAGACACCCTTTGTTTGCTTTCACTTCATCCTCGAGAAATTTCTTAGCCTCTTCATTGAGTTTATTGACCGTTGTCAACCACCGCTCGACATCTGGTGCAATAGTTTCTCCCTTTGTCTCTGCTTCTTCAACTGATTTTTGTACTCCAAATCTTTTATCTTCCAGCTTTTGGGCCTGCTTCTCCATATTCTTAATGTTTCTGTCATAGAAAATCAAATAACCAAACTGGCGGCCAACTGGGGCAACCAGATATTCTCCAATCTTCATTACTACAGGAAGAACAAAGTTCACGACCATTTCTCTCACGTTTTTCTTCTGAGGATAGTGAAACTTAAAATGTAAAAGACTAGAACACAACAAAGGGATTTTCTACAACAATCGAAATGGAAATGAGGAAACTGAGCTTTGCAAATCAAAATAAAACGAAGAGAGTAATACTATTTTGCAGAGGATGTGAAGACTGGAAAGGAACAAATTTATATGACACTCGGCAAAATCAAAAGGGAATACAACTTCTTCTCTTCTTTTTTTGTTCTTTTCTTTTTTTTTGAGAAGAAGGGTTGAATATAGAGAACTATATTGTTATATAATTGGACAAGAAAGGGGAGCTTTTGTACTATAACAGAAACAGAAACCAAGAAAGGGAGCTTTGTAAAATGAAGATAGAATACAGAGAATATTATACTGATAATTGTTCAACAAGAGTTCTGATAGAGTTGTAGTAAAGAAGATAACAAAACTCTCTAAAATCAAAAAGGGCAACACAGAAATTATTATTATTTTATTTATTTATTTTTTTTTTTTTGGGTATTCAACACTAGAACACAATAAAATTGAAGGCAGAAAGTAAAGTATTTTTTTATTTTTTTGGGGGGGATAAGAAGCAATGATAAAAAGAGAGAGTAATAGTGTATGATTGAAGGAGGAAATGAAGAAAGAAAAACCTTTTTTGAGATTTTGAAGCGTCTCTTACAGATAACTCGGCGGCAGTGAAGAGTAAAGCTTTTCGAGGAAGAGACCAGAACGAAATCAAATAGAAGCACTGTATATCAAAAGCCAAACAATGAACCTGATAATAGGGGGTTTGTTTGACTTTGGGAAATTCTACTGCGCACACCTGTTATGTTATGCACTTTTAAGTTATATATATATATTTTTTTAATTATGATCTTGTTTTAAGTTATAATTGATGTGATTTTTAGTTATATCTCATGTGTTATATAGTTATGATTATTATTATATATTTTTTTAATTATGATTTAAAAAATATAAAATATATCATTTTTTTTGTGTTTTGAGAAAATAGTTAAAAATTGTTTTTTGATTTTTTTTGACTTTTTTTTGTGTGAGAGAGAAGTGGATTAAAAGCTAAGAAGTGATTTTCAACCTACTTCCCAAAACACCCCTTAGTTATAAAATGCATATATATAAACTAAAATTTATTTTGTCCTTAAACTATATCGATTGAATATACTAAGTCCTCGTTTGGTATACATTTTGAGGCTAAAAAAACACAAAAAAAAAAATATGCTATATAAGTTAATAAGACAAAATGTCACATCTAAATCATAATCATTACACTTTTTCTCTCATAAAAGTAAAAAAAAAAAAACCCAAAAACAAAAACTAAACAAGACTAAAAAAGCCAGGTTAAAAAAGTCTCAAGACAAAAAAGTCTCTAAAATATTTAATTCAAATATATTTGGTCTAATTTGGTTCCAAAATTTTTATGATTTGGTTTAGTTTCAAATTCATGAAATCATAAGTAATGATTTTGTCTTAGTTTAGTCCTGAACTGAACAAATACAAACCATGCTCACTCCTTAGTTTTAATATCCGAACTGTTCATTTTGTAAAGTTATCAATTTGTATCATCCATGCCAAAAAAATAGTTCGATTTAATAATCGTAACCTTTTCATTTCATTGTATTTATCTTCGAAAAAATAAGTGACAAATATATTTTTTAAAATAGACTATTTATTTTTTAAAAATAAAAATAATAAAATGAAAATGTTATTATTATCAAATCAAAATATTTTTTTCTATGAATGAGATACATTAAGGGTCTTACAAAATAAATGATTTAAATAATTAAAATCACACTTGTAATGAATCCATGGGCCTTTTAAATTTTGTCATGTTAATATATAAATATGAAACAAATCCAATCTTTTTAAAATAATGTTTCATTCCATTAATTAATTAACTCTTAAAATTTGAACACAAAAGTGAGTAAGCACTTCGCAATCTTGCTAGAGAAGTATTAAATAATTTTGAGTGATGCTATAAAAAAAATAGAAACATTTGGCCACAAATCACATTTCAAAGAGTTATTTAAAGCTTCAATCTTGTACATAATTTTTAAACCTCTCAATTTCAATTGTATGTGGTGCATATGTATAATACACACAAATACAAATGTATAATACATATATATATTCACTCCCACCATGTCACTAACCCTCTCAGATCCAGATCCAAACTCAACACTCAATGATAACATTACAAAACCCCTAGCTCTAAATTGCCAAATATTCACTTCTTCTCTTTTTAACAGAAATATTCACTATTCTTGCTTAAGAAAAACGACACAACCAAGATCAAGTTTTTTCTTTTCGTTTCTTTTCTTTTCTACAATTGAAAATTGAAGTTCCATGTTTTGTTGTTTACTTTCCATGGAAATTGATTCAATTTTTTAAATATTTTTATATTTGGATTTCAAGTGCGTCTCTGCCATCGTCGTCGCCTAGCTATTTGATCGTTAATGGCAACGTCTCTTTGTTCATCCGTTCGTGAGGTGCTTTAAGATTCAGAGCTTAGACAGAGGGGAAAAGAAGAAAACATAGATTTTATTTTATTTTTTTCAAAAAGGGCAAAATTACATCATTTTGATCGAAACGACTTGGTTTTCAAAGAACGACAGGAATGACCGCAGGAAGTCATGGCAGAGGATCCTCACTCATCCAATGAACCCACCCCGGCCAAATTCTTTTCTTTCATTGATTAATGTCTCAACTTTACTTTGATTTTATTAACTATTAAGGAAGATGGTCTTGTTAACGTGAGTGGTTTCAAGGGACCAACCAAATTCTTTTCCAATTTCTCTTCTTTCATTAAAATTAGAAGAATAATACTATATGTATCAATTGGTATATTGATTAATGTATTAATAGATGATGTGTCATAATTTTAAAGATTTTGGATATTTGTAATTTATAGTGGGTGAGGTCAATAATAATGTCATAAGGTATGTTGATACACTAGTTGGTATACCAATTGGTGCATGTAACACTACCAAAATTAAAATGTTTCAACTTTATTTTCATTTTATTAAGGAAAATAGTCTTGTTAACGTGTGATTACAAAGAACCAGTGAAATTTCTTCTAGTTTCTTTTGTTTTTTTTTTCCATTAAAATTAGAATATTTTAACTTTACTTTCATTTATGATGATCCTGTTAACGTGTGTGGTTTTAAGATGACTAAAGTTTTTTTTTTCTTTTTTTTGATCGGCAAAAGTTAATAATTAATTGTTAGATTAGTATTTTGAGGTAGTTGAAATTTACACTCATATACCTTACAAGAAAATCTTACCCTTCCATTCTACTCATAAGAATAGAATTCAAGATCTCTCCTTTAAAAAAAACTTGATGACCAAAGGTTAACCAATTAAGTTTATGACTTTAGAAAGTTGTGGTTTTATAACATTTTAAAGTTTCTTAAAATACATTTGTTAATGGATTGAGGGGTGCTATTATGACTAGCATAACTACTATGAATTTTGTACAAAGTCTATTTTAATGATTCAAGTCGTTTATATTATTGAATTTGTTGAATATATCGCTCGCTTAAAAAATTAAGTTAATTGAATATGTGTAACTTCATGATCAAGTTCTAATTATTTTTAAAACTATTATCAAAATTATGATAGCCGTTTAATTTTTTACAAAATATGAACTTGTTATGGGACTATAAATATCCAATTAATTTGATTTTTTACATGACTAATCTACTTGATGAATCTTACAATATGAACAATTCAGATAATCAAAATAGGTTCGAAATAAAATTTCACAGAGCTCACAGCAGTAACTGTTGTGACTAAGTCATCACAGCCGCAGCACCCGTTCTTATGTTGATACCATTTTTATTAAAATTGGGCATGTTTAATGGAAAATGTCTCTTCAAATTTGACCCATAATGGTATAACAGGATATGTGTCAATTATTAATTTGTAACGCACTCAAATACATAAACTCAATTCTTTTGTTACATCATTATGAATTAATTTGTGAGCCTAAAATTTAAAATTTCTAATTATATCTCTTGTTTAATTTTTTAAAAATTTTATTATTATATATTACATTAATTATCAACAAAATTTTATAAAATTTATTAATTTGTATAAAAGTTTCTACTTGATTTGGCCAACTAACCATTTGAATGGTCCGTATTGCTTTCAATGCATGGGTTATTACTATACTAAAATTTTATTATTATATATTATTTCTTCCGTCTCAAAATAATAGTGTCTTTTGAGAAATTTAATTTTTTTCAATAGTATAATTGTTATACTTTTAAAATATTAAAATTTCAAAATTAGTTTTTAATAGTACATTTTTTTGAAAATACCAATTGTCATAATTATACTTTTTGCATTGTTAATAAATTTAAAAGAAAGACAAAATAGGAAATTTGTATTATTTTAGTCTTTAATTTTTGAAAAGGAAATAATATTTTGAGATAACAAAAAATAGAATAAGAGAATAATATTTTGACAAGGAGAGAATACATTCAATAAAATTTTATAAGATTTATTAGTTTATATAAAACTTTTTGACTTGATTTGGCCAACTAACCATGCAATGGTCTGCCTAACGAAAATGTATTGGTTGGTTTTGAGATGTCGGTACGTAGTGTCTTAATGGTATTGTGATTGATAGAAGAAATAAGACTTACGAATTTGTGTTAAGTAATTGAAAAATATGATAAAACATAATAATTTGTGATTGAAATAGAATATGAACATGTGTCGCGCCAACCAATAATTTTTCCTACGTAACGGCATTTCTTTCCATGGGTCATTATTAAACTAAAATTTTATTATATATTACATTAATTAACAACAAAATTTTATAAAATTTATTAATTTGTATAAACTTTTCTACTTGATTTGACCAACTAACCATGTGAATGGTCCGCTAACCATGTTGCAAGGGTGTAAATTTGGCCCAACCTAGCCCGGCTTATGTCGGATCTCGCAGGCTTCCACCAAAATTTGGACCGGTCCACGGACCAAAAAAATTAGGCTCAGGCCCCAGCCCAAGGGGTATTTGGCCCTTGGGCGGGCCAGTGGGCCAGGCTCGAGCTTGGGCGGGCCTGTCTATTTTTTTTTGTTTTTTTAAATTTTTTCTATCAAATTTTATTATTTTTCAAAAAAAATTTGGTAGAAAAAATTTGTATAATTTTATAGACCAATACTAAGGACAGGTGATATGTATAATTTCTTTATATATGACTAGCCATTGGATTGAATAAATTTTGATTGTCAAAAGTGACAAGTAAGACAAATGTCTTTTTTAAGATTCAAAAACTGAGCTGTTTTAGATTTGTATGATTTGATACATGATTTCAACGTAGATTATTTTATTCGAGTTGGGTCCCACAAAGTGCTTGCTTCCGGACAAAAAAATGACAAAATTTTCATTGATTGCATGTGGTTTGGAAATCGTATTTAAAAAATGTGACCAATCAATTTTTTTTTTATCAATAAGATTGAAATGTTTCTACTTTATTTTGTATAACGAACAAATAATCAATCAATCAATTAAAATTACGTCCTTTTATACTCTTTTTGTTTTTTATTGCAATATATCTCAAGTACAACATAAATAAAGGGTAAATTATGATGATACAGCGTGTTTCAGATGAATGGATCGGAATGATCTACGCTTTCCGAATCAGTGTCCGAGATACCAAGCACGCAGTGGAACCTGCACAAGAGTTCAACGGGAAACGGGGAGTCCCCCAGCGAACCTCTGTAAGAACTTCGGTCCGTAATTAGCTACTAATTCTTAATTAAGAATGCTAACTAAGTGTTTAAATGGAATTATGTGTTATTATTGATTGTGATATGTGCTTTGTAGTAATTTGTGCATATCTATCTGATTTGAAAATTATTTGTCATGATTTCTGCTTTGAATCTGAAATTGTTAGCCTAAATGCTTTCAGAAACCGAATTGAGCACATGGATTGACTATTTAGAATTTTTAGAACACCATGGCAAATTTTATTAAAAATTAATTCGATTTCGTAAAAAATCGCATGTGATTAAATTGAATCTTGATGGGAACTATTTTGGATTAATTGAATTTCGGTCTAACCTGAATATATTAAGGTTACTTATGTGTGATTAAATAATGCAAGGTTGGTGCCTAATCAAATCCTATTAGTAATCCAACATATGATTAAGAGTGATGTGTGTTAGGCCTTGGTGGTGTTGGGTATAGAGGATTAATCCTTGTGTGTGTGTGTTGGAGTAGTGCATGTGTGTGCACGTGTATTGTGTTCAATGTGAGAGTGTGTGTGTGTTGTGTATATTCTGATGAAAGCTGAGGGAGAGTTATATCATTTCCTTCACTCATGTGGTCCGTGTAGAGAGAGAGAGAGAGAGTTTAGCTAGAAGGTGAGGATGTGAGCTCAAAAGTTGAAGAAGAAGAGGAAAACTAGGAAGATTCACCCCTTGCTGCTGAAATAAGAAGCTTTGGGTAAGGGTTCTTGTTTAAATTCTGTGTTTAACCCCTCATGCATCATGTATACATTGAATTATCTAGTGGGTTTTAAGGTAGAGTTGGTTTTTGAGCAAAAGAATGGCTTGTGTGCATGTTATGGAGGACTATACTTTGATTCATTCATGTTTTGAGTTTTGGCTCTTAGAACCTTTGCATGCATGTAATTTTATATCATGTCCATAGTTTCAGAATTCATGAATTTGAGGATCACCATTTGCATGTTATGAAAAACCATGGAAGAGTTGAAATATTGCATGAAGGAGTTTTGGTTCAAACCTTTCAAGAATTGATGAGTTTTTGAATAAAAGATGTTTTAAGGGTCTTGTATTGAAGTTTTCTAAAGCTATTTTTGTGTGTTTGATCAAATCATGCAAGACCCCAAAGTTTGGAGGTGGTTTGGAAGCCATTTTTGCTAAGCTTTCTGCCCAGAATTTTACAGTTGGCTCGAGCGAAGAAGTGGTGGCTCGAGCCAACATTTCGAGCTCTCAGAATTTTGCACTCTGCCAAAGGCTGGCTCGAGCGAAGAAGTCTTGGCTCGAGCGAGCTCTGTTTTTGCCTTCTGCTAGCTCTAGCCAATAAAAGCTGGCTCTAGCCACCAACCTATTTTCAGCATGTTTTCAAAAGATGTTTTAAGCACATATCTTCACTCCCATCTCTTTATGGGCATTCTTAGGCATGATTTATGAGCCGTTAAATATTAATAAGCTAAGAGATAACATAAGTAAGTGAATTAGGAAATATGTGTTGAATCCGAGTATATGAGCAATATGAACAAGTTGTGTAGCATGGAATGAATGGGAAATTAAAGTGAGAAAGCTAAGTCATGTATGACCACACGAATGAATAATAATGAGACATATTTTGTGCTATGTATTTTGTGATTGTAGGTCAAGATTCGAGGATTGATTGACCATTTACGGGAACCACTGTGAGTAACGTTATCGTAAAGATACGTTTATATGAAATTATGTTCCAAATGTGATATATCAAGCTATGATTTCTGAAATGAGATATGTTTCTGTGAACGAAGATCCATGTTTAAAATCTATTATGGCATCCATAGATAGTCCCAAGTCATAGGGGACGGCATGAAAATGCGGGTCCATGACATTTACAAGATCTCGTTAGCCACTTCATTGTAGTGATATGTGTTTAATCGGTGTCCGGGACCAGTTACTCTAGTCGGAAGACGTTATGTGATATGTTCGATATGTTCTATGGGATATGCCATTATTATGTTCTGATATGAGATGACTATGATTATGCTATGATCTGTTATGTGCGTACAAAATGTTCGGAATTCGTTCACTAACCCCTTTACCTTAATATTATTCACTGGGTTTTAGCTCACTGTTTGTATATATATGTATTTAGGTGAGCATTTTGGAGTTCAAGCCCGAAGGCTTTTGCCTGGAGTTCTGTTCTGTTGTCAGCCAGCCTTTGTGCCTCACGAGGAGGTTCCCGAAGTGTCTTGGGTTCAAGTTTTGATTAGTTCTGTTTATGTATGAGACTTAAGCTAATTATGTTGGCTGTACTTAAGATACTGTAATGTGTGTGGTATAATATGTTAATGGTTGACTTATGGTTATGTAAATAAAGTTTTAAAATATTCTGTTTCATATAAGTCAGCACAGCTCATTGGACATTTATATTTATGTTATTGCTTCCTCAGCCCCTTATTATATGTTAATCTGTTCAGAGGCCTTCGGTAATCCAAGGATTACTGGCCGGTTACGATGCTAAACCTATAGGGGCGGGTTTGGGTCGTGACACCCTTCGACGAGCAAGTTAGAAAGAGAAGTGGAATGTAGAGATAGATTAGAGATAGAAAGCGTAATCTTTTTTCTTGTCTTCGACGTCTGCTTATATCCTTTGGTAATCATTCCGTTGTCCCTTCCGACTTACCCTCTTGGCCGAAAGTCTATGCTCTAGCTTGCCTTGTTCACGGTGAGGCCGTTCTGTCTCGACGGGAAAGAGTTATCACAATAAATACTGTAAGGGGCTTCATTAATGGTTGATGTGCAGTGCAATAACTTTGCAGGATCTTTGTCTACTTATGTGGCATGTCCTTCACCTGCCACGTGTCTAAGTGTCATTGGTTCTTGATGACATGTTGAGCTCTAGCAACGCTGGGCTTTAGTATTTGAATTGTGCATTGGGCCCTAAGTGGTGGGCTGTATCTTTTATGGGCTTACCCATGTCAGTAGTCCCCCATTCCCGAATGTAGCTTTAGTCCAACGAAGGGAATAAGGAAGAAAACGGTGGTTGTGAAAGACTGACGGGGCGAAGACCGACCGAGAGGTGGGTCGAAGGCGATACGTGACTGTAGAGAAGGGCCGGGTGAGGGGCGACCGAGTGGTGGGACCGACTATGAGGACGGCCGACCGCGAAGAGTGATCGAGTGATGGACCGACCACGAAGGGTGGCCGAGTAATGGGACCGACCATGAGGAGGGTCGACCGCGAACGGTGGCCGAGTGGTGGGACCGATCATGAGAAGGGCAGACCGCGAAGGGTGACCGAGTGGTGGGACCGACCATGAGGAGGCCGACCGCGAAGGGTGGCCGAGTGATGGGACCGACCATGAAGAAGGCCGACCGCGAAGGGTGGGCGGTGTGGCGTGGGGCTCGAGGGCGGCGGGGCACGTGGTGAAGTGAAGTGGAATAGACATGGAAAAAGAAAGGGGCAGTAGATCGTGGGCGTATACGTGGCGAATCCCGTGATGGAGAAGGTTAGGCGTTGAGCAAGAAATGAAACGATAGGTCAATATAGGGTGTTGAAAAGACAGTTTTGGCGGATTATTGAAAATTTTCAAACTAGGGAAATTTAATTGTAACCCTTGGAATATAGGTAAGCCTTGAGCTTTTGGTATTATTCGCTTTACCTATTTTTTGCAGAAAATCAAAACGTTCCAGAAGTAAACTCTTTCGTTTCCGGTGATACACCCTTGCAACATTTTGTAAACTACCTTTCCCCAGCATCTGAAGCTATACGCAGGCATACCAGAGAGATGGCTTGAGAGGAAGTGACCAATGTGAGACTAGATGCCTTGGGGGACGACGACGCAGTGGACCTGGCGGAGTAATACAAAACAGAGAGGCGAGTGGGGAGTGAGGGAGAACTGGCAGGATGACCCCGCTCATCCACGCTGATAGCGGCTGCAAAGCCAATCAGTCAGGTCGAGCCAGATCACTGGCACACGAAGGCCGACAAGTCGACCTTTATTGCGGAGGAGTTGGAGGTTATGCGCGAGAAATATCAGATTCCCGCGGAAATAGAGTTAAAACTGCCAACATCAAAAGAGAGGGCATCCGATGCTCGACCAGGGGAATTTGCCCTATATGAGGAGGCGTTAAAGAGGGGTTTGAGGTTGCCACTCCCCCGAATAGTGGTAGACATGTTGGATCGGCTGGAGGTGGCTCCGGGCCAACTGATGCCCAATGCGTGGAAAATCTTACTGGCTTGTGCAAGTGCGTGGCCGCAGGCGAACGAGGGGGCTGAAATGACGATGGACGAGTTTTTTGCATGCTACAAGGCTTCGGGCCAACAAGAGACTTGGGTCGCTTTACAAGCGGCGGCAGGGAAGGGTCTGGTGGCGGGGCTGCCGTCGTCAATTAAGGAGTGGAGGCCGCGGTGGTTCTATGTGTCCGCCAACGGGGGAGTAAGGGTGCGCACCGTGTGGAGAGTACCGACCAAGTCGGTGGAGCCAAGGTTGGGGGCAGCGGCAAAGGAGAGGGTGTAAAAGGTGAAGGCATGAAGGGGGAAGGAGGGGGCCAAGTGGGACGACCTCGTTCAGCCTCAGCCTTGTTTGCCGCAAGGCTGGGCCCTCAGCTGACCAGTGGGGATTTTGTGCCGACAGAATTGGAGGCGAGGGGGAGGCGCAGGAGGTGGAGGATAGGGCGAGTTTTGCCAAGGCTAACAAATAAAAGAGTCACAAGCAAACCGTCCGCCGAAGCCGATCGCGAGGAAGAGAATCCAACCGCGCCCCAAACCGCTGGGGAAAAGGACTTGGGTGAGTTTGAGCCACGACCGCCCCCAGTTGATCCGTTGAAGGAGAGGGCCAACAAGGAGATGGAGGCTGTGGCCAAGAGGAAGAGATGAGTAAGGGAAAGGGATGAGGGGCCAGCCTTGAAGAGAACAAAGGGGGTGGTGGCAGAGGAGACCCCTAAAGTGGGGCTGGATGAGGGGCGAAGGGGGGGGGGAGGGTGGGTGGCTGCCCCTGAAAGGCAAGTGGAGGGTGGGGAGACTGGCCCCGAGGACAAGTGGATGGTGGTGAAACTGGCCCCTTGGAAGGGGTGGTGCAGCAGCCCAAGGGGGGTTCCTACGCCCAAGGAGCAGAGAGAGGAAGGTTGGAAGACCTTTTTACTACGCCCCAGCAGTGTCTAGGCGGCTGGAAGGAGAAAGAACTGAAGGCCAGGACCGCTGCAGATCCGCCTCTCCTCTTAGGAGTAGTGGAAGACGTAGCCGTGCGCTCGATGGCCAATTTCACTGAGGCTGAGCTACTAAGGGGGTTGTGTTCTGCCCAAATGGAGGTGACCGCCTTAGCAGGGGCCCTTCTGAACAAGGCGGCGGCTGCAAAGGGCAAAGTGAGGCCACTGAAGGCCAAGTTGGAGAAGGTGGAGGCCCAACTTGAAAGCTTAAGGAGGGAAACTGTAGAGTGGCGGAAGACCGCGCGAAGTGCGTGTGCTAGGGGGTTGGAAGAGGCTCAGAAGGCCAAGAAGATGGAGGTGTTGGCGGTGGTGCAAGGCAATGTTGTCGACCGTGCCCATGCTGAGTTGCTCGCGGCTAAGTTGGAGCTGGAGACGGAACGCTGTAAGGTGGTGTTGTTTGAGTTTCAGCTGGTTGGCGAGCAGAAGAAGCTGGAAGAGGCGCAGAAGGCTGCACCGTCGCCAACGAACGGTGGGATGAGGCGATGACTTGTAACGAGGATCTGCGCGCCCAGTCAATCAAAGAAAATGAAGAAACAGATCTGAAGATCGCTGGGTTGGAGAAGGATTTGGCAGACGAGTGCGCCAAGGCAGCGGCAGAGAAGGCGGGGCTGGAGAAGGCCTTGGAGAGAAAGGGAAAACTGGCATCTGAGAGGGCGGCGTACCCCGACTTATGTGTTGTAGCTAGGGCTGTGCAAAATACCGCCCAATCCGCTAAAACCGCACCGATCCGCATCAATCCGAACCGCTCTAACTGCTAACCGCGGTTTAAACTTTAAATTTTGTATCCGCCAACCGAACCGCTCCGCTCCGCTATAATTAATGCATATAATTTTTTAACTTCAATGAAATATCAATGTAAAAATGAGTATGAGAGAGATTTAAGATATGAAATTTTTACAAATTAGTGGTTTATATATAGAACATATTATGTAAAATTATTTTGTGTTATATATCTAAAAAATATTATACAAATTAGTGTTATATATTATGCAAATGTATGATAATTAGTTAGAATATTATTCAATCCGCCAAAAACCGCCCAAACTGCAATTTGTCAATCCGCTAATCCACTAACTCGCCATTCGGTTTGCAATTTTCCTCTCAAACCGCCCGAACCGCACTGCGCACACCCCTAGTTGCAGCGGTTGAGCAGTTCAAGGGGTTTGCCGACTTCCAGATGGCCATTGATGCCGCGATCGCCAGCAACTTGGCAAGAGAAGGGTCTAAGGGGGCTGGCTCGTCGGGAGCGACCGCTGGGAGCAGGAGTGAAAAAGAAGTGATCCAGAGCTTCCAGCGGTCGGACTTCTACAAACATGAGATGGCTGAGTTCTGGGACAGCAACTGGAAGACTTTCAAGCGCAAAGCAGAAGAGCTGTTCCCAAACTTGGACTTCAACACTGTTAGAATAGATGAAGACGACGTGGCCCAAACCCCCTTAGATGAAGGTGTTGACGAAGAAAATCTTGTTTCGAGCGAGGAAGAATGATGAATGTAAAATTTTGGCACTTTGTTTGTAAATAAAATTTTTGTTGTTGTTTTATTTGTTGTTTTTGTTGGGCGTGTAACCTCTATAGTGAACTGCTGTGTAAGTTTGTGAATGAATGAAATTATGAGTTGTGTGTTGTTTTTTTTTTTTTTTGGTACTATTGTCTTTATTTTCTATGGATCGGCAAAGGATAAGAATGGTTACTTATGTAAGGCTTGTGTAAAAATCACACTGAACATTGAGAAGTAGAGAGCCAATCTATCTTGTGAGGAAATTACAATGCAAAGAATGTTAACAATAGAAGTGTTGAAATGTAAAGGTCTTAAAATTGAGAGTCTTGAAGTGTTAAGTCACATGGTCAGAGTATTGAGAAAATGTGAGAGTGAAGAGGTCTCAAAATGTGACAGTCTTGAAATGTTAAATGGTTGGAAAATGAAAGTTAAAAAATGTAAAGAACGTTAAGAGGCGTAGAAGTTGGACCTGGAATCTGACCAAGTATGGCAACTATGCTACAAACATGAAGTTGTAATGATGCTTGAGCCATGGTTAACTCAATCTGGTTGAGCCTTTCTGCTCAATCTGGCTAAGGCTTTAAGTACTCAGTCTGGCTGAGCCCTTTGTGCTCAGTCTGGCTGAGGCTTTAAGTAACTCAGTCTGGCTGAGCTCTTCGTGCTCAGTCTGGCTGAGGCTTTAAGTAACCCAGTTTGGCTGAGTCCTTCATGCTTAGTCTGGCTGAGGCTGCAATCAGGGCGTTATTGAAATACTACACAGATAAATGAGATATAACATTGTTGTCATGTAAAGTGTAGCCCATTTGATCATAAATTTATACCATATGAGAAGAGAATAAGAACATTCAAGTGCGTAGATTGTCAAAAAGAAAATACAGCGACTGGTCAATACAGAAATAGGGCTTTATTGAAAATAACGCTTCAAATGCTTGGCGTTCCACGGATAGGGGAGATCTTGACCTTCCATGTCCTGAAGTCGGTAAGTGCCCGGATGAGGTCTGGCCTTAACGACGTAAGGTCCCTCCCACTTGGCTGCCAACTTGCCCTCAGTCGGATTTTTGGTGGCAAGAGTTGCTTCGCGCAAAACAAGGTCTCCCACGGTGAACTCCCTTGGTCAGACTTTGCGGTTGTAGTGAGTTCTCATTTTCTGTTGATATAAGGCTTGTTTGACAGCAGTGGTCTCTCGGAGCTCTTCAATCAGGTCTAGGCCGGCTCGACGCAGTTCTTCAGTGAGTTCTGGATTTGGGTGCAGAACCCTCGGGATAGGCAGATCGATTTCCACTGGGATGACCGCCTCAGCGCCGTATGTTAAACGAAGGGGGGTCTCTCCAGTGGGGGTTCGGGCTGTAGTACGGTACGCTCAGAGTACATTTGGTAATTCCTCAGCCCAGAGTCCCTTAGCAGCTTCCAGCTTAGCTTTGATGATCTTCAGAAGAGAACGGTTGGTAACCTCATGTAATAACCCTCGTTACTGATCACTGATTAATACCGATTACTGCTAAATTAAGACCGATTATGGAAAGTAAATGAACTGATTGAATTACTGAATTGACTGACTGGAAACTGGAACTGAATTGACTGAGTATATATGTGTTATTTTGCATTCTATCTGTTTGACTATTTGATTATCTGTTCAGTTTGTTTCGTTTAAACTGTTAATTGAAGGCCTTCTCGGCGGCCGAACCCAAAATTGATTGACGTCCCATGACTAGTAGAATTTATGTGATCTTATGGTAAACTTAATTGAAAGATGATTTAGTGTGATTAAACCGGATTAAATTAGATTGAATTGTGCAAATTTCATGAGTTAGGCTAATTACCTTTGTGCCACCACTAGTGGGCCATTATCTTGGACCATACTTGAACTTCTTTACACTCAAACAAACATTTCCTCAGCCTCATTTTATTGCAATTGTCGACCTAGAGAGCTAGTGAGAGAGAAATTGAGTTTCTTCTTGGGTATTGCTTGGGGACTTGGAGATTTGGAAGAGTAATTGCATAATTGAGCTCCTACACCTCTAATTCAAGACCTAAGGTAGAATAACTACCCTTTTGTTTGTAATTTTGTTAGACTCTTGCATGATTTAGAGCTAAGTTGAAGTCTAGAGCCAATTTATGGCTTGTAATGTTGTATTGAAGCTCAATTGTTGCATGCATGTGCATATTGCTAAGTTTTGAGGTTACAATCCTTCATTTCTCACATGCATGTTCATGTTAGTGTTAAGGACCATGTTTTCATCTTGAATTTGGAAGATTGGAGTTCATTAGAGCATTTTTTGAAGTTTTGAAATGGTTTGAATTCATGCATGTCATATTTGTAGCATGTTCATGAAAATTGATTTGAAATTGAGTTTGATTTAAACACCCTTGGGCTTTGATTTACCAAATTGATCTTTGAAATACATAATGTTATGTGTTTACAAGTGTTTTCCAGGTTTTTAGCCCAAGAGGATCAAAAATTTGGCTTTTAAACTTGATTTTGAGCTTGGGACTCAAATATGGAATTTCCAGATTTTGGGCCTACGCTCGAGCGAGGAAGTCCACGCTCGAGCGTACACTCTGTGATTCTGCCTTCTGCTCGAGCGAGAAAAGTTACGCTCGAGCGTGAAATGGGTGCATCCAATACTTTGCATGAGTTCACAGTCCGCTCGAGCGAGGAAACTCACGCTCGAGCGAGGACTTGTGTCTTACGCTCGAGCGAGGGTCGAGCGTCCATCGAGCGTAAATTTGGAGCATCTAGCATTTTTACTGTAGCACACAGTCCGCTCGAGCGACGGAATTCACGCTCGAGCGGAGCTCCTTTGTCTGCATGTCCGCTTGAGCGTAGAAAGCCACGCTCGAGCGAGACCCCTGTTTTCAGCAAATTTTGTAAAGTGTTCAAAAGTGCATCTTTGCATCCTCTTTCCATCCTAGGCATTCCTAGGGCATATTTAAGGCATCCTAAAGAGGATATAGATGTAGAACACACCGAGACAAATTAGGGATTAAGTTATTATCCTTCCCCAACTGTGTAGCTTAGTGTGTATTCAATCTGTAAACTGTGTAGGGTTGGCTTTCCGAGGAGACGCTCTAGTTCACTGTAGCCTAGAACTCTGTGAGTAACAATTGTGTAAAGATATGTTCAAAATGATTATCTTTTGAATACTGAACTGAACTGCTTACTGAACTGATATTGATTACTGAATGAATGTATGTGCTTTATTTTTGAACTGTACTGTGGCATCCTTAGCACCTACTGTTTACTGTTACTGTTACAGAGATCTCTGTCGGTTCCCTCGTGGAATCACTACTGTTTACTGATTGATGGCCATCATTACTGTTCGGTCTTTCAAAACCTACTGTTTACTGTTATGCTAATGGATGTACCACATATGACTGATTGACTGAAAGACTGAAATACTGATTTAATGAACTGTTTTCATTACTGTACTGTAAGGACATTCATTCTAAACCTCTTTACGCATTATGTTATTCACTGGGCTTTAGCTCACTGCTCATATATATATGTAGGTGTACAGGCACCGGATCAATGCTAGAGGCGTCGGGGTAAACTCCAGTTTTGTCAAGCCAACCAATGTGCCTCACTGCGAGGTTCCGAGCTTGCCAAGCTAAGGCTTAGGGGTGTTTTCATTTCCCCGTTTGTCCCTGCACTGTTTGTAATACTGTATAGACCGCACTGTACTGGTTGATAGGGACTTGATCCCTGTCCTGAATGTTTGTAAATGTCTTGCATACTGTTCTGTACCGTATATATATATGAATGTATGAAAAGTCTTTTTGCATACAGACTGTCACAGCTCATTGGACATTGTTTATTTACTGTATTGGCTTCCGCCAAGCCCCTGTACTCTGTTTTACTGTATTACTGTCAAGCAGGCCTTCGGTAATCTAAGATTACTGGCCGGTTACGGTGCTAAACCCATAGGGGCGGGTTTGGGTCGTGACACCTCAACTTGGCTATTGGCTTGGGGATGACCTAGGGAAGAGAAACATGGTTGGATTTGAAGTTCGGCACAGAATTTCCTGAACTTGGCATTGTCAAATTATTTGCCGTTGTCAGAGACGATGGCTTGAGGGATGCCAAATCGGCACACGATAGATTGCCAGATGAATCTGGTGGTGTTCCGCTCGGTAATTGTGGCAAGGGGTTCCACCTCCACCCATTTAGTGAAGTAATCAATGGCGACAATTGCGAATTTGGTTTGGCCTCGGCCAGTGGACAATGGGCCAACTAGATCAATCCCCCATTTGGCGAACGGGTAAGGGCTGCAAAGTGTGATCAACTCTGTAGGAGGGGCATGGGGGATGTTGGCGAAGCGTTGGCACTTATCACATTTAAGCACGAATTCAGCGGCATCTTGGTTGAGAGTAGGCCAGAAGTAACCAGTGCGGAGTATTTTGTGGGCTAGTGACCTAGCACCCGAATGATTGCCACATACACCCTCATGGACTTCTCTCATCACGTAGGTCGCTTGAGCAAGATTGAGGCATCTCAGGTATGGGCGTGAAAAATCACATTTACACAAGAGACCACTAATAAGAATGTAGTTGGACGACCGAGCCCTGACTTTGGCGGCCTGTTGTTTGTCGTATGACAGTTCCCCCGTCGTCAGAAATTGAAAGATGTCGGTCGCCCATGGAATAAGTTCATTTTGAAGGAAGTGGACTTGCTGCTAGTTTGGGGAAATGGCGGGGTGGGCCAGGAACTCAAGGCGGACACTGTGGCTGAGGCCTGACTGGTCGGCAGAAGCTAATTGTGCCATCTTATCTGCCTTGGAGTTTTCTGTCCGCGGGATGTGCTTGATGTGGAAAGTATTGAAGAGGCGAGCAAGAGGGAGTGCAATATCCCTGTAAGCCCGCATTGTGTCTTCCTTAGCATCGAATTCCCCCGTGATTTGTCCAACAATGAGCTGGGAATCGCTAAACACTTGGATATGGCTAACACCAATGTCTCTGGCTAGGCGGAGACCTGCTATCAATGCCTCATATTCGGCCTCATTATTACTTGCGTCGAACAGGAAACGGAGAGCACATTTGAAGTAACGACCCTTGGGGGCGGTGAGGATAAGACCAGCCCCACTGCCTTCTTTGCGGGATGATCCGTCGACGTTGAGGGTCCAAGAGTGGGGGTCTTCTACCTCAGTTTGGGGTCGCGGAGGTGGTGGGGCCGTGGTCGGAGTGGGATTAGTGAATTTCAGGATAAAATCGGCGACAGCCTGCCCTTTGATCGCCGTTCGAGGTCTGTAGAAGATGTCAAACTGGCTGAGCTCGACTGACCATTGTATAAGTCAGCCGGACAACTCTGGTTGTTGCATTATTTTCTTCAACGGTTGGTCAGTGAGGACGACAATGGGGTGGGCCTGGAAGTAAGGTCGGAGTCGTCTTGAGGCTATGACCAAGGCTAAGGCCATTTTTTCAAGCAATGCGTAGTTTTGTTCTGCTTCCCTAAGAGCTCGACTGATGTAGTAGACTGGTCGTTGGATAGAGCTGTCTTTCCTGATGAATGCTGCACTGACTGCGGTGTTTGACACGACTAAGTAGAGGAAAAGGGGTTCACCCGTGATTACCTGAGAAAGTATGGGGGATTGGCCATGCACTGCTTCAACTGCTGAAAGGCCTCTTCGGATTCTGCCGTCCACTCAAAAGTTTGTCGAAGAACTTTGAAGAAGGAGAGGCACTTGTCCGTTGCGCGGGAAATGAAGCGGTTGAGGGCGGCAACTCTGCCAGTAAGCCTCTGAACCTCCTTAACCGTCTTGGGCGACTGCATTTCTATCAAGGCCTTGATCTTTTCGGGGTTAGCTTTGATGCCTCGCTGACTGACCATAAAACCCAAGAATTTCCCAGATCCTACGCCGAAGGCGCATTTCTCCGGATTGAGTTTCATTTGATACTTTCATAGGGTGTCGAAGGTCTCTCGCAGATCGGCCAAATGATCAGCGGAGAGTTTGCTCTTGACTAGCATGTCGTCGACATATACTTCCATGTGTCCGGCCTATCTGATAATAAAAGACGGCATTGACCAACCGTTGGTAAGTGGCCCCAGTATTTTTCAACCCAAACGGCATGACACAATAATGGTAGGTTCCCCGGTCGGTGATGAAGGAGGTATGCTCTCGGTCAGACGGGTGCATCAGAATTTGGTTGTATCTAGAGAAGGCGTCCATGAAACTGAGCATTTTATGGCCGGTCGTGGCGTCAACGAGCAGATCTATACGAGGAAGGGGATAACTGTCTTTGGGGCAAGCTCGATTAAGGTCAGAGTAGTCGACACAGAGTCGCCATTTACCGTTGTTTTTACAAACCAAGACCACATTTGATAGCCATCTGGGGTAGTCCACATTTTTGATAAACTGTGCCTCAAGGAGCTTATCTACTTCGGAGGCGATAAGAGTGTTGCGCTCCGGATGAAAGATGCGCTGCTTCTAGCAGAAGGGTCGGAAGTGGGGCTCAATGCTGAGACGATGGGTTATGAAGGAGGGGTCAATACCCGGCATGTCTGAGTGGGTCTAGGCAAATACGTCGTTGTGCTCAATCAGGAGGGCAGTAAGGCCGGCCTTTGCTTGGGAAGATAGTTGGCTGCCAATTTTGGCAGTTTTTGTCGGGTTGGTGAGGTCGATGGGGACCTCAACAAGCTCTTCCACTGGTTCCCCTCTGACCAGCTCGTCCTCGTCTCTAACGTCGAGCCCTTCAATGATCATAGCCTCCTTTAGCTTGATTGCTTTAAGTAAGGCGACGTAACATTCCCTGGCCACGGTCTGCTCTCCTCTTACTGTGCTGACCCCCAGGTCGGTGGGGAACTTGACGACAAGATGGAAAGTGGATGCGATAGCTTGGAAAGCATTTAAGGCGGCGCGGCCGAGGATGATGTTGTAAGTAGAGGGACAGTCGACGACGAGGAATGTGAGTAACTTTGTGGTCTGCCATGGGTATGCCCCGATTGTGATAGGAAGATCGATGGAGCCGATGGAGGTCACCCGATCTTTAGTGAAACCGACTAATGGGGTTTGGAGAAGGGATAGACTTTCTTCCCCGATCTTGAGCTGGTGGAAACAATTTAGGAAGATGATGTCTGAAGAACTGCCATTGTCGACAAGAACCCGTCTGACCTTGTAATTGGAGAGAAGGGCATAAATGACGAAAGGGTCGTCATGAGGGTAACGGATCCCTGTGCAGTCGGTGTCCATAAAGGTGATAGGCTCCGTCCACTACTTGGGCAGTTTGGAGGGTCGGTCCAACGTGGCAACTTCTTTGTCTGAGCCCTGCCTTATTTTTCTGAGTTCTGCCCGCTGAGCCGAGCGAGATGGTTCTCCACAAGCAAGTCCACCGGAAATAACTCTGGTTTCTCCAACAGGGGGAGCAGGGTTACCTTGTGCCTGAGGTTGCTGTGGAGGGCAATCCTGACCTTGGTTAGGTTGTGCTGGTTGCCGGGGAGGGATGCGCCGGCGGTTGTTTCTAATGGGTTCAGTCCTTTGCCTCTGCTGAGGGCGAGTTTCCGTGAATCGACTGAGACGTCCCTAACGTATCAAGCCCTCAACCTGATCTTTGAGGTTAACACACTCCTCGGTCTTATGGCTGTAGTCCTAGTGAAAAAGGCAGCATTTGGACTGGTCTCGCCGATTGGAAGGAGACTGTGACGGTTGGGGCCATTTTAGGGGGTAGTCTCGTTAGATCTGATTGAGGACTTGTTCCATTGGGGAATTAAGGGGTGTGTACCGTTCAAACTGGCTGGGCGGTCGGGTTGGTGCCGATCGGTCGGCTCGGGGGGGGTCGGTCGGTCGGTATATTGAGGTGTTTGGTTATTGTACTGGGTGTTTCTGGTTTCTAAGTCCTTTCTCTTCTCTCTGGGGGTCGGGTTTTTGGCTGTAAGATCTTGGTGAGCGGCTAGGGAATCTTCGGCGTTCATGTATTTTTGGGCTTTGGAAAGTAGGGTTGCCATAGAGGTCGGGGGGTTTTTGGAGAGGGAGAAAAATGAACGCCGTGAGGATGACCTTGTCCTCGTTTTTCACCACCTGCAGGGCTTCGGTATTGAAGCGGGTGACAAAGCTGCGCAGCGACTCCCCCTCAGTCTGACGGATGTTGAAGAGCTGGGTTGCCGGACGCTGCTGGCGCTGGGCTCCAATGAAATGGCTGAGAAAGGAGTCACTGAGGTGCTGGAAAATGGAAACAGAGTCTGCTGGCAGTTGACTAAACTAGAGTCGAGCCGACCCCTTTAGTGTTACGGGGAAAGCCCAACACATGATTTCATTGGGGAATGCATGGAGGATCATGAGGGTCCTGTAGGTTTCCAAGTGATCAACCGGGTCCGTTGTACCGTCGAAAGAATCAATCGAGGGCATTTTAAACTTAGGAAGTAGGGGTTTGTCCCTGATAGAGGCAACGAAAGGGGAGTTGGCTATGATAGATGGTTTATGCTGTATGTTCTGCATGACTCCTTGGAGCTGGAGTTTCATAGCTCAGAGTTCTGCATCCCAGAGAGGTATGTTGTCACCACCGGAAGGCAGCGGAGGTTGGACGCTGCTGGCCTCTCCTTCGAGGGTTTGTGCCGGGACCGTTAAATGCGGAGCCTGGGGTGGCGGGTGTATATCTGGGGGAGGGGGTTGCAAGCCTTCCAAGTTGGGTGGATTGGGTTGTTGGATAGTATGGCTCGGGGCTCGTTCTTGGTTGGGTGGGACATCTGGAGGTGGTGGAGGAGGCATAGGGAGGTTTTTTTGGAGTAGGGCGTTAATCAGGGCTTGGTTTTGCTTGGCCAGGCGGTTAATACTATTGGTGAGCTCGGTAAAATACTGCGGTGGGTTGTTAGGATTGGGAGGGTCGGCTTGGTGGTCAGCAACATTGTGGTGAGAAGTCATGAATCTAGTTGTGACCATCCACCTTCGCAGGTGGTAAGAAGGGGTTATTGGGAAAGGGTCTCCGGTGACAATGAGCACAACTGCCGCGTGGAGCAAAAGGTTCCCACAGACGGCACTAACTGATAATGCAGCGTGTTCCAAATTGAATGGGTCGGAATGATCCACGCTTCCCGAACCAGTGTTCGAGATACCAAGCACACAGTGGCACCTGCACAAGAGTTCAACGGGGAACGGGGAGTCCCCCAGCAAACCCTCCAACGAGTAAGTTAGAAAGAGAAGTAGAATGTAGAGATAGATTAGAGATAGAAAGCTTAACCTTTTTTCTTGTCTTCGACTTCTGCTTATATCCTTTGGTAATCATTCCGTTGTCCTTTCTGACCTGCCTTCTTGGTCGAAAGTCTATACTCTAGCTTGCCTTGTTCACGGTGAGGTCGTTCTGTCTCGACGGGGAAGGGTTATCGCAATAAATGTTGTAAGGGGCTTCATTAATAGCTGATGTGCAGTGCAATAACTTTGCAGGATCTTTGTCTGCTTATTTGGCCTATCCTTCACCTGCTACGTGTCAAAGTGTCATTGGTTCTTGATGACATGTTGAGCTCCAGCAACACTGGACTTTAGTATTTGAATTGTGCATTGGGCCCTAAGTGGTGGGCTGTATCTTTTATGGGCTTACCCATGTCAAATTATATTTTGCATCTTTGTACTTTGTATAAAATCATATTTTAGTCTCTACATAAGAAATCATAACAGTTAACCTCTTGTACTTTTGGTCAAAGCATACTTTACTCATTTCATATGAAATCGTGACAGCTAACCATCTGTTATTTTTTATCAAATTTCACTTTGGTCCTTACACAAGTGTCAATGACCCTCTTATGCTGCTTCATTATTTAAATTTTTAACAGAATCTTGTCATGTGAAATAAGGGTAAGAGAAAAATTATCTATATTTTTCACAAATACACACTTTATTCTATGTGATAAATATATGAGAGTTATATAATATTATATATATATGTTCATATGTTGAAAATTGAAACGAAGAAGTAAGAAAATAGAACTTTCGAAATCAAAAAGGCAGCAAAGAAATTAAAGAGAAAATAAATAAATAAAAGGAATAGACAGAAGACTATGTTACTATGGAAAATAGAATTTCGTGATTCCAATTTATACAAAATTCTAATTCATCTTTTGAATTGTTTACAATTTATTTTAACTTACTACAGTTATAATTTAATGTAAATTTTGGAACAAAGTATATTGGTAGAAAATGAGGATGATTTTCCTCTCTTACCATCATTTTGTAATCACATGACTGGATTCCGTTAAAAATTTAAATAATAGAGTAGAAAAAGGAACACATTAATTTTTGTGTATGGACTAAAGTGAGATTTGATCAAAAGTATAAGGAGTTGACTGTCACGATTTCATGCGTAGAGATCAAAATAGGATTTGACAAGAAGTATATGGAATTAGCTGTCATAATTTCATATATAGAAATCAAAGTCAGATTTGATATAAAGTACATGAGTACAAAAGTATAATTTACCTGAAATAAAATGAATAGTCACTTACAATGCAAATTACAATTACATATGAAAGTACAACTTAATTTTATTTTAAAATAAAAATGCTGATAGTAAAAATATAATAAGAATATTTGTTTATTTTTCTTTCAACAATAATAAAAATGAAGTATCAATAGCAATATTATGGAATTTTAAAAAATTATTCAAAAAGTTATCAAAGTGTAGCTCATGTCTATTTTGGTGTGATTCACGTTACAGTAATTATAGCACATTTTTGTTTTTGAATAACTTCTAAACTACCATTTAAAACCGTTTACGTTTTTTTCATAAAATTTGTATGAAATATTTTTTGGTAAACCAAGTTGAATAGACACCAAAATAAGATTTGTGCGACGTTTTTTATGACGAATTTATTTTTGTCACTAAAAATATTTAAAGATCAAAATAATGATTTTAAGGATCAACATAATTGATAGTTAAAAATCTTATATCTTGGAGTGAGTACATTAAATTGAAATGAAGATATAAAGAAGAAAAGCTTTTACGCAATGGATCCACTAAAGGGTGTTTGGGAACTTAGTTTTTGGGTTTTTTTTGTTTTTTTTTTTCACTATAAGACAAATATTTTACAAAATAAAAAAAATAAATCTAAACAAAATATCATATTAAATCCCATAATCACAAAAAAATCCAACTATCTTCCTAGACACAAAAAAAATTTTCTCCAATAATGTCTTACAACTAAAAAAACTTACAAAAAAACACACTTCCCAAACACCCACAACTCATAGAATTGAGTACCATTTGCGAATGATTTACATTAGAAAATCTTTATTTTAAAATTTAAAATTTCTAATATTTTAGAGTAGGAAGTTTGAAATTTTAAAAATGCTTCCCTAATTTGACACTTAGGCTTCGTTTGGCATATTGAGTTTGGGCTAAAATAGTTATAAAAAAATAAAATAAGCTTTTTAATTTAATAAGACAAAACATCACATTCAAACCACAATCATTTCATTTTTTTCCTCACAAAAGTCAAAAAAATAAAAAAATCTATCTTAAATAAGGTTTTTTAGCCCCAGGCTAATAACCAAAAAACCAACCCACATCCCAAATGAAAACTTACAATAATATAACATAATAAGTGTAGATTATTAATTTATTAACACACTCAAGTATGGGCAATGGTTGGTGGCCCTAATTTCCTTGGCTAGAATGGCTCAAATTTCCTTATCAGGTAAAAAAAAAAAAAAAAAACAACAAAGTTATCAAAACTGGCAAATTTGAGCCATTCTAGCCAAGAAAATTAGGACCACCAACCATTTTTCCTCAAGTATATAAACTCGGTTCTTTTGTAGATCTAAACTTTAGAATTTTTAATATTTGTCTTCTTTAATATTTTAAAGTTTCCCAAAAAAAGAATATTCTAAAGTTTCATTATTCTAAGCCAATTTTATAAAGCTTATTAATTTGTATACATTTTTTTCTACTTGAGTTGGCCAACAAGAACCCATGTGAATGGTCCGAGTTGCTTTCAATGCATGGGTCATTATTAAACTAAAGTCCGTCCCTTAACAATTCGCATGGGTCATAAATTATAAGTCGGTCCTGATTTAAAAATTCTAGACTATTAAGCCTTTATTTGAAATGTGGGTTAGTTTTTTTATTTTTTAATTTTTTAATTATTGTAGTTTGGGATTAAAAAATTTCTTTTGAGTTGGATTTTTTAGTTTTTTTATTTTTTTTTTGTAAGAAAAAAAAATGATTATGGTTTGGATGTGATATTTTGTTTTATTGACTTTTTAGTTTATTTTATCTTTTTTTAACTAAAATAACCAAGAAAAACCTTATGACAAACAAAGCCTAAGTGATATAATTATCTACCTAATGTTCGTAATTAATAATGTGATAAGAAATTTATGAGGTGAAATAATGCTGATTCACAGCTGTCAAATAAATGAAAAATTAAAGATAACCATTTTTTTTTTTTTTTTTCTTTCATATTTTGAAATCACTAAACTACATAATAATATATCCACAGCTATTTAATAATTTTTCAAGTAGCCTATATTTGTGCAAATTAAAGTTATTGAATAGTCCACCACTAAAGACAGGTGATTTGTATAAATCTTGATATATGATTTGTATAATATGATATATGATTTCAATATTGGACTATGATAATTAGTGATTTCTATATTGGAGTTGGGTCCGACAATAGGAATATTTACCAGACATCTATGACAAAGTTTTCATTAATTGAGTGTGGTTTGGTCTGCCAACTCATATTTATAAAATAAGACTGATCAAATTTCTTTGTTAAAATAAATTTTTTTTTATAAAAAAGATCCACTTTCATTTTTATCAATAAGATTAAAATGTTTTCACTTTATTTTTGTATAACTAACAAACTAGTGTAATCTGTACTATACACGGAATTTTATAAATTAAAAAAAAAATTATTATAATTATCTTGAAATAATTTAATATTTTAACTTGTGGTAAACATAAAATTTATAAGTTAAACTTTTATGTTTTATAACTTTTTAAATTATTAGTTTAAAAAAATTAAAAAAAAATATATATAAATCTATTTAGTGCAATTTTGATAATTTGTATTAAAAAAAGTTAAATCTGATTAAATGAGTTATGACATACCTCTTTTTGTTATGAAAATATATAAATTTAAAAGTTATAATTAAGACAAATATATAATTTTATTATTAAACGTGAAGTGAAGTGATATTTAATAATAATTAATATGATTTTTCTATTATTAATTTAATAATTTAAGTTACATTTCTTTTTATTTCAATTTCATAGCTAAAAACACAATATGAATATAATACACACATGGATTTCTAGTCTTTGAAGGTTTCAAAATATTTTTAAACTTTCATCATTTTCTTTTAATTTTTTTTTATCTAATTTGATTTTAAATTTGAATAAATTTTTTGATTTGATATGAATTACTTTAACTTTTTCATTAAATTTTTATCAATTTTTAAAAGAACTTCATTCTTATCCCAATTTTTTTTTTCACCAATTTTGATGGAAAAAACAATAATTTTCAACATTTCATCTTTAAATTTTTTCAATTTATAATTTGATAAAAGAAAATATTAAGGGTTGAAGATTCTCTTAATTAGAATTATAGTGAAATAACATCTTGAAATAGTCAAAGTTTGAGTATGTGGTTGGTTGAAATGTATAATTTAATTAATTCTCTTTTCATATTTGTATAAAAATTGATACTTATGACTACATCATTATAAGTCAGTATGGAAAAAAATTTGATGTGTCAAACATATTCCATTTATTAATATCCTACATACTAAAAAAATAAAAAATAAAATGTGCAGCTTTTGGATATGAGTTTATCACTTTTGTTTTATGGAAATAAACAATTGATGTTTCAATTTAAAAAATTAAAAAAGTAAAAAAAATAGATTGGGTTTTTTATAGATAAAAGAAGTCATCTAACTCTTCTATATACTATTTAAGATGGAATATTTAATCACATAAAAATATAGAAATTATATTTAGAAATTATTCCTATATATTATGCTATTATATACAACTATAGCTGTAACAAATTACCTATAATATATATGAAAAGTTATATTAAGCTTTAATTTTCAATTAATTGAATTATAATTAACAAACTAACAAATAGCAGTAATGGTGTAATGGGATAGAAAGAGGATAAAAATAAATAACACAATGATATTTAAAAGTTTTAAATTTACCTAATGTTATAGTAAAATCTTGAATTTTCAAGAAATGTTAACATTTTCTATAAAATAAAATGACAATAAAAAAAAAAAAATTGATTCCCATTTTTTCTACTTCAATTTTATGGTCTTCATTGAATAAAACAAAATTCGATCAAAATCCTTAGCACAAAATGGACATAGATACTTTGATTGCAACCATAATTACCAATAATTCTTCTCCACCATGCAAACCTGTAAACAAATACATAAACCTTACTAAAACCAAAACCAAACTAACAACAGAGAAAGAGAATCACACATGGAAAAAAGTAAAATTAAAAAACAAATAAATTTATGGAATGAGAGAATGTTATATCCAACAACTTATACCTCACCTAACCCAATCCGTTGGCTCATCTATCAGTGCCCGCGAAGTATAGGAGTTGGGATGACTAATCAGATTATTCTTTAAATAAGACTTAAAAATTGATTAATTTGTCTTATTAAGTGATTTACAATTTTGATAGATATACATAAGAAAAATAGATAATTTTATTATTAAATTATAATTTAAATTTAGATATTGTCATATTTTTTGAGATCAATATCTAAATTCCTGTATTTTTTTTAATTTTAATTTTTGTGTGGTTTCTATTTGATTTTTTTTTCCTCAATTTATTTAAGGTGAAGTTGTGGGTTTCTACTCTCTTTTTTTTGCAATTTAATTTATCTATGGTTTCTATTTGTTTTTAATTATTATTATTTAGGTAAGTTATGATGTTAGTTAGATATGTGATAAACATGTAAGTTTTATTAATTTAAATTATGATGGTGGGAGATATTTTCAAATTAGATTTGTTTAGATAAACTTTAAAGATTTTTAAAATTTAAAATTAGATATTGAGATGCAAAAAAAAGATTTTAACTGAATAAATAAAAATCAAATTTATTAATTTTATTTATTTGTATATCTAATTTTTTTTTTGTTATGTTATAATATAATATATAAGATATAGATAGATATTCACAATTTTCATGAAAAATGTTGTCTGATTTTTTGGCGAAGAGAGAAGATAGGCAAGTTTTAATATTTTTTTTTTTTTTGAAAATTTGTGGGATAAATTAGGATGGAGAGATTATGAAATATTTTTTTTAATCTTTCCATTTGAAATTCATAAATTAAAGGATAATTATTATTTATAAAATAATTAAATAAATAAATCAGTCAATAGTTTTTTTTTTAAATCTATTTTATAAATTGAAAAATCAATAATTTTAGAAAATTGATTAATTTCTCCCGATTTAAAATTTTGATAGATATACATCAAAAAAATAGATAATTATATTATTAAATCATAATTTAAATTTAGATATTGTTTTATCTTTTTTAGATCCATATCTAAATTTTTATCTTCTTTATTTTTGTGTGGTTTCTATTTATTATTATTTTTTCAATTTATTTTAGATGGAGTTGTGGATTTCTATTTTTTTTAAAATTTAATTTATTTGTGGGTTCTATTTGTTTTTAATTATTATTATTTAGGTATGTTATGATATGAGTTAAATATGTGATAGATATGTGAATTTTATTGATTTAAAGTATAATAGTGGGAGATATTTTCAAATTAGATATGTTTAGATAGACTTTATAGATTTTTAATATTTAAAATTGGATATTGAGAGGGAAAAGAAATATTTAAACTGAATAAATAAAAATCAAATTTATTAATTTTATCTGTTTGTATATCTAATTTTTAATTTTTTTTGTTATGTTATAATATAATATATAAGATATAGACAGATATTCACAACTTTCATGAAAAATATTATCTGATTTTTTGGAGGAGAGATTATGAAATATTTTCTTTATCTTCCCTTATTATTTCTAAAATAATTAAATAAATAAATTAGCCAATAAGTTTTTTTTAATCTATTTTATAAATTGAAAAATTAATAATTTTAGAATGAGAGTTTGGAGCTCTTATGAGAGATTATGAAATATTTTTGTTATCTTTCCATTATTATTTCTATAATAATTAAATAAATAAATTAGCCAATAGGTTTTTTTAATCTATTTTATAAATTAAAAAATTAATAATTTTAGAATGAGATTTTAGAGCTCTTAGGAGGCTCCTCATTAGAGACTCCATTTTTCTTATATAATATATAGATAGATATAGATATTTATATTTTTTTTAGAATTTTTTTTAATATATAAATTATTTTTTTTAGATTTTTTATAAAGATAATTTAACACCATCACTAACCATAGTGTATGAGAGAAATTGAAAAGGGTGGTGCAGTAACTATGAGAGAAGTCAAAAATATTTGTGGTTTGCGAGAAGTCAATAAATGTTGAGGTTTTTTTTTTTTTTAAATCAAAAAATCAAGAAATTTAGATTGGGAGATTGAAGCTTCCACAAGTTTGGGGTTAAAAACTCCCTTTTACTTAATATATAGTATAGATAGATATAGATTATTAATCAATTAAAATTTCACCTTTATGCTCTTTTTATTACAATGCATCAGTTATAATGAAATAAAATGAATCGTGACATACAACACAAATTACAATTACATATGAAAGTACAACTTAATTTTATTTTAAAATAAAAAATTTAATAGTAAAAATGTAATAAAAATATTTGTTCATTTTTTGTGACAGTAATAAAAATGAAGTATCAAAAGCAGTATTACATAATTTAAAAAATTATTGAAAAAATTATCAAAAAATAAAGTGTATAACTCGTATTCATTTTGATGTGACTTACATTTATCTTATTAGACCACGCATATTGTTTTTGATTAATTTTGACTACTTTTTTTAATCGTTTATTTTTTTCATAAAATTTGTGTGAAATATTTTTGGGTAAACCAAGTTGAACAGAGAATTGAAATGAAAATGAAAATGAAAATGAAAAGAGTAAAAGATTTTTAAGCAATGAGTACTATTTGCGCATGATGGTCGTTATTTAAATTCAGAATTAATTTTTTCAAAATAACAAAATTCATAATAATCTGAAAGGTATAAATCATTGAACAGTGATCTGGTTTTTAATATGAAAAGGTTCAACACATTTTATCTACCATCTTTTTTATTTAAAAAAAATTATTATGAATGAAGAAGTATAATTAAGATTTAATTAATATATTGTGAGATATATATACAAAATGAATTTAATTTACACATTAATGCTCCTACTTAAAATTCGGAATAAAATCCCTTCTATAACTCAATGACGGATGAGTGACCCATTACATTAATTAATCTTATAAACAGAAATGTTTTGTGACACTAAAAAATTGGGCACTAATGCCCCTAATTTCTAAAACTGGTAACTTTGTTTTTTTTTTTTTTTTTTTTTTTTTTTTTTTTTTTTGCCTTGTTGGGAAATTCGGGGCATTAGTGCCCCCAATTTCGGGGCACTAATCACAGCCCTCTTATAAATATGCTTGTCATACTGTTAATCTATATTTAACGTATATCTTGTTCAATAATTCAAAGTTTTATTGTTGTATATTATATAGTAAATTTTTTAAAATATTAATTTATATAATATTTTCAATCACATTATGTCGATACTATAGCGACCCCGGTCTTTTCCCATTTGGTTGTTGTATCCGGACTTAGGTTCCGTGGATCCTATCATTGTATAATTGTTGTTGTCGTCTTTTATCTTCTCTTTGTGAGTTATAGGATGTGTTGGGCAGGTTTATTACAGGTTGGTTGGGTTTGGAAACTAAGTGTTGCTGTCCAGAATTTTGGACCTTCGCTCGAGCGAGGAGTTGGTCGCTCGAGCGAGCTTTTGTTTTTGGTCCTTCGCTCGATCAAGGGTTTGGTCGCTCGATCGAGAGTATAATTTTGTGTCTGGTGGCTCGAGCCAGGGTCTCTTCGCTCGAGCGAGCGATTGCGTCTAGTATAGACCTGAGAGCTGTGTTTCTTCGCTCGAGCGAGATTTTCTTTGCTCGAGCGAGCGAGGTGTTTGTTTTCGAGTTCTTCGCTCGAGCGAGCATTCTGTCGCTCGAGCGTGCTTTTGGGTTGTAGACCTGAAGCATTGCATTTTTGGCTCGAGCGAGACTTTCTTCGCTCGAGCGAGTCTTTCTTGTGTCTGGTCGCTCAAGCGACAAATCCTTCACTCGAGCGAGCTTGTCAGGTTTAAATAGGTAGCAGCGGGTTTTAAAACACTTTTTCATCCTCTTTTTTATTCCAAAACCTAGGTCCGACTTCTCTCTCCCTCCACTCACCTTCTCTCTTAGGTTTCATCTACTTTTAGAGTGTTTCTACCCTAGGCTCTTTATTAAAAAGATAGAGGGGGTTGAGGGCTTCGTTTTAATCTGAACGTTTGACGGTTTGGAGCACTTTGCATTTTGATCATCTTCTCCATTTGTGTTCTTCACTTCAAGGTAGGGATTTCCTACTCCATATTATAGGTGTTGTTCTAAGTTTTGGTATTTTGATATGTTGGGGTTGTTTGGTAATTTTGGGAAAAACCCTAGTTGTTGTAATAAACTAATTTGTATAATTTATTTAAGGAAACTTGGGGAATTTAGTTGAATTCATGGAATTGGGAAATTATCAGCTTAAATGGTGTAGTTGAATAGTTTAATAACACACCCATGAAATTGTTGAGTTTATATTTGTTGTAACATTTATTTCCTGTTTAGAGATAATTGTTTTGGGCTATCGGTGGAGGATAGTCGTGATTGTTGTAGACATTGCATGTGGATTAGGGAAAACTGAAACTAATCACATTAGTTAAGTCATTGATTTTGACTGTTGAATTAATACAGAAAATACGTGTATTGATTGAGTATTGTATATGGCAAGTGTTTAATACATTGTATATGCATATTGTTGGGAGGAGATAGGGGATGTACTCCACGGTTTGGGAGGAGATAAGGGATGGACTCCTAAACCGGATATTGTTTGGGAGGAGATAGGGGATGGACTCCATTAGGACCACTAATATGTGTGCTTATTGATTTATGGAAGTGTTTTTACATGTTATTGATTCATCACTAAAATGTGTATCAATTGGGAAGAATGGAAGTGAATTTTGGTTGAGGTTGATACAACACCAACATGTGTATCCATTATGATATAAGAAATGTTTAACTTGATTTGTTATCCCAATTGAATTGGAAATATTGTTAATAAGAGATGTAATCTTTGTTGAGTTATTTGGCTAGATTCTGAGCCATATTTGTATAAATGGAAAGTTGAATAAATAATGGAAAGTGAAACGTGTCATGGACATTAGTGTCATGAAACTGTATGATGATGAAACTGATATTTTGTGTAGTCCATCTATTGAATGCTATTGCTTTATTCAATGCATATATTTGGTTTAGTATATTTCTACTAGGCTGTGGCTCACCCTATACGGGAACATCATTTTTAGGTCCAGGTGATGTGCTACCTCCAAGGAATTAGCTTGGAAGGATTTAGAGTTGAAGACTCTGTTTAGATTAGTTGTTATTTCAGTTTATTTGATATTACATGTAAACTCAAGCCAAGGGCTGAATTTGTAGTTGAGTTAGTACTCACATTTTTGTGCCCAAGTGTTGAGCTTGGAAAGATGTAAGCCCATAGGGCATTTATTTTGATGTTACATGTGATATCCTTCAATAATGATACTCTGATGAATGAGATAATGATTGGTTTTCTTTTATCAATGCATGCTACTGTTATATATTTTGGGTTTATTTTGAGGGCGTTACAGAAACCAATCAATGTGAGTAGCCCATTCTGTTTGAGTACATTTTATTAAATTATTTAGGTTATAATTTATTTTCAATACACCCTTTTTTTTTTTTTCTCGAATTACCCTTCAACATACACTCAAATAATAAACAAATCAAAAATCTTAAATTACACCACTTTAAAAATTCTTTTCAAAAATCTTTTTGATGCTTGTTTCAATTGATCATTTTCAATTATCTGAGGGAGATAATTTATTCCATTTTCATTTGTGTTCTGACTTGTAGCCATTGGTGTTTCAACTTATTTTGGTATTAGGGATTTCTTGAGCTTAGAGGAAAAAAATGAAATAGAGAAAAGGACTTCCGAGGAATATGTAAAAATTAAAAAGTGAAACAGAGGCAAAAAAAAAAAAAAAAAAAAAAAAATGATCAAATAGTAAATAATATTCGGAGTCTCAAGTTTTTATCACCATGTAGTTGCATTCCTCAAACTGTATTTGGCTTTTAAAAGTTATTTTGATTAGTCTTAAAGCTTTTCTACTGCGTAAGTTAAGGAAAACCACTCAATTGATCTTAGATGGTGAATTTTTTTTTTGGGGGGGGGGGGGGGGGTTGAATTGGAGTTTTAAAATGATGAAGAAGATGAAAGAAAAAACTTAAAGCGTAGAGAAAAAGACGAAGAGAGTTGAATATAAAAAATATGGGTGTACTATAAGAAAAAAATAATATTTTATTTTATAATTTAATATGTATTGTTCTTATTAATAAATTTATATTAAAATAAAATATAATAAGAATTAAAATTTGAAAATTTTAACTAAACTAATGAGTTATTATTTAGCTACAAATAGAATTATTATTTTATTTTCTTCACATGGGCCATTCGTAAACTCCATTATGAGGTGTGAGTGACCCACTTTGTTTTAGGTGAAAAATTATATAGTGTTTTTGGTATAATATGACAATTTATATGGAGATTTCTAAATTAAGATTTAAATTTGAAAAATCTTATAACTTATCCTCATGAATCCTAAATTTATTCTGAATGTGTTTGTGTGGTAGAAATTGAATTGATGAAGTGTAGGATTCACATACGAAATGAATCTAATAAGTCATTGATTTTTTTTTTCTGCGTAAATTCTGATTTGATAAGGGTAAGTTTATAGTATAGTTATTTTGATTTGTGCGGCAAGACTAAACATAGACATTTTCATCAATCAATGGGGGGGTCGAGATAATTTGAGACTTAAAACGATAATAATAAAGGACAAGTTTTATAAAAAAAAAAAAATTCTAACATTGCTACAATCTTCCTTTTTTTAATTTTTTTTTTTTCGGTGTCTTTTTCAAATGCAAAATAATTAAAAACAATATTAAAAAAAATATCTCCACAATAACTCCTCCCTTTTAAACATTTTAAAGCTCTGCAGTTTTAGCTTACTTTTCCATGTTAACATTTGCTCTGTTTGGTTTTTAGAATCTGTTTCTAGAATTTTTTTCTAAAAAATTAAAAATTAGTTTGTTGAAAAAAATAAAAATAAAAGCAAAAGCACTTATCATTTTTATATAGTTTTATTTCTTTGGATGACAAATAATCTTTACAAATTTAAAAATATATTTTGATTTTTTTTTTAATGTCAAACTAATTCTTATTTTCAATAAAAAAAATTAAAAATTTCAGAAAAAATCAAACCCCTTTTGAAGGAGCTATCAAACAAAAACTGATCAACCACATATACATATTTCAACACCGCATGATAAATCCCAGGATCCTATGTTTGACCCAGAAGCCAAGTATAAATCTGTTAAGATCAATCACTTCCCATAAAAGATTCAGCCCTTGGATCACTCTGTTTGGTTCGAAAATTTTAAAGATATTTTTTTGAATTTGTAATTTTTTTAGTGATTTTTTTTTTTTATATTTTAGTTTTAATTTTTTAATTTTAGATCCTCTAAATCTTGGTATACTCAAAAACTACAAAATTTATGGTTTTTTTTTAAAAAAATCACTAAATAAAAAATAAAAAAAAAACTCAGTACAATTTCACATTTTTATCTTGATAGCCGAGCAAAATAAATAAATAAAGCATACATCTTGATACAATTTCCAATTACTATGAATTTGTAACCATATATCAGCTGGCTGAAACTTGGATGGTGCTTTTAAAATTGATAATTGCATTAACCCAAAAGCAAATATCTTTTCGACATGTCTTACCAATTTTTTTGTGTGAGGGTTTTTCGCAACCAATTTTAAATCAAAATATGCCAAAATAACATTAAAAAAATAAAAATAAAAGGCCGGGCGCAATTTCCACTGCATGGATTAAAAAAATGACAAAATAAATAAACAAATAAGATAGAGCTGTTAAAAGAGCAAACAAGTAAACAGAACTGCTGCAGACCCCCCAGTGGGGGTCGCACCCCCCAGTGAGGTGTCGCGCCTCCACTGGCTGAAACTCAAAAATAAAATAAAATAAAATAAAACAGTTTTTTTTTAGTCCAATCACAGCACGCCACCTCACTGGGGGTCGACCCCCAGTAGGGGTCCGAAGCATTTTTCACAAGTAAAATAGTAATATCAACCTGGAATTTTAGACATGCCATTGCCCATTTTTCATCCAATCAACTCACATTATTAAAAGTAACTTCTTTAGAGTCTCCTTTATAATTTATTCAAGAAAATTGACAATCACTTGTGACATTGGTGCAATTGCACACACAAAGCACAAATTTCAAATTCACCCATAAATTATTCAAAAATGCTTGGAATCCCTAAAGTTGAGAATCCCCGTGACCCCCCAAAATGATGTGGACCAATCATTTTTTTTTTTGGGTTCATTCCTGGACTAATCACAAGTGAGTAGGAGTTGTTGTGAGTCTTGTGTTTTTTTGGGGGTTTGTAATAAGTCCAGTTGTACCCACCCTATCACGACCCAACCCGCCCCTATAGGTTTAGTGTCGTAATCGGCTAGTAATTCGTGATTACCAAAGGCTTGCTTCACAATAATGACAATAATACAATATAAAGGGGTTGGCAAAAGCCAATCAACAATAATATACATCGTCCAATGAGCTGTGAGGACCTGAATGGAAATAAACTTTCATATATATAGTTATATACACAAAAACTTATGTCCATAAAGCTCATATATACAAGACAAAACACAACGTAGAGAATTAAATCCCATTATCGAAAACAGTATTAACAAAAGTCATAAAACATTCATTTCACTTGACCAATATCAAAGGGGTGAATTTGAACCACCCAAAAAGCCTTGACACATGTTGGTTCGGAACCTCGCAATGAGGCACAATAGTTGGCTTGACAAAGCAAGAGTTTGGGTCGACGCCACCAGCTTTGATCCGGTGCTCGATCACCTACATATATACAATAAACAATGAGCTAAAACCCAATGAATAACAACTGCGCAAAGAGATTAAGAATGATGTCCTTACAACATTTGAAACAATCAATTATTAATATAATATTTTCAATCAATATCTTTTTGCCAATCAATCGTTCAATCGTTCACTTCAATCAATCATATTCATAGAGGTCATACGTGGTACATCCAATAATAGCAATACAATAGGTCTTAAAGACCGAACAATCAATTTATGACCATCAAACAATAGACAATAGTTTCAAGAATTGGAACTGACAGAGATCTCTGTAACAATAATAATAACAATATCAATAACAATAACAATATGCTATGGATGCCACGAATATAGTTCAGAAATTAGAATCATCATTCAATCGATAAAAAGTATCATTTCAGAAAATAATATAATTTATCAATCAGAAAATAAATACGATTGAATATATCTTTACAACAGTGTTACTCACAGTGGGCTCATCGGTACACGTACTAATGGTTCGGCGTCCGACTTAAACAAATAAAGTCAAGCACAACACAATTACAATCAAACTCTTACAATTCTATTCAATTCGATCGTTCGATCTCTATTCATTTTCTCTCATTTGATTCTAATTTTTCATTTGGTTATTCCTATTTATTTTTCTTTCATTCCTTTTAAATATGGATGACTAGTATTAGGAATAAATTATATTATTAACCTCCAATTAAAATATGTTTAGCTATGTGTTAACCAAACTAATTAAATATAAATAATCTAATCATATACCAATCCTTATTAAGTTCACTAATTACACAATCAAACTTAAATTAGGCTCATACACATTAAATTACAATTATTCAGTCATGTTTAAATTACTGAATTAAAAACTCATAAATATGTACATTTTGCAATTTCAACTCCATTTTCAAGCAAATCAAGGCCCAAATAATTAATCTTCACATTTATTTCCATAATCTTAAGCCTAACTCAATTTCAATTGAATTTAATTAATTCTCAATTAAGGCTTAATTTGACTACATCTAATTTTACGAACCTAAATCAGATTTTTAATTGAATTCTTATAAGGCTCTAAATATCAAATTAAACTCATTCTTCCATTTTTGAATCTCAATTTCATGAAACATCCATTTTCTTGAACCCAAGCTCTAATTCATGTTTAATCACTTCTCAAATTCCATGAATCATGTTTGAAAATAAGTTTAGAAAATAATTGTTTTGTTCATGGATTCTTGAAAACATCATATGCATGGAAGGATCATGCAACGTAATAGGTGTTTGAACTAAAATTATGCCATGGTGAATTTGGGAGCTAACTAACTCAATTCTTCCATACCAAAACATGCATGCATTCAACTCTTAATTACATGAGCAAACCTTCTAATCAGTCATCAATTCATCATAATTTAAGCTTTAATCTTAAAGATGGTGGATATACAAGTCTCTATATCAAGAAATTAGAAAGAAAAGCCTACCTTGCTTTGATGATTAGAGTGAATTCAAGACAATCTTCTATCTTCTTCCTAAATTCTTCTCCTTTCCTTTCTTTCTTATTAAATTCTTTCCCTAGAGTCCTCTCTCGCTCTTTCTCACTCTCTATTTGTGACTCTTTAAAGGTCACCAAAGTCCATTTTACTTCCTTTGTTTCCTATTAGATGAATAGAATACTCTATAATAATAATAATAATAATTCATTTCCTAGATTAAATTGTATTCAATTAACTTAAGTTAAATTAATCTTATCATATTATGATCATAATTACACTAAATTAAATTATACTAGGGTTATAGCGATTCTGGTTTTGACCTATTACTTATTGTATTCCGGACTCGGGTTGGTATGGTTTTAAATAGTTATTCATATCTCTTTCCCCTTGTCTTCCCCTTTATTTTGGTTATCGGGTTGTAGTTGTGTGTTTGAGACAGGTTGGTTGCTTGTTTATCCAAATCTTTGTTGTCCAGATTTTGGCTCTTCCGCTTGAGCAGGCATTCCTGCGCTCGAACGGGCTTCGCAGATTTTGCTCCTCCGCTCGAGCGGGCATTCTTGCGCTCGAGCGGTATTTGTTAATTCTCAGCACTTTTACAATTCTGCAAATACTAGGAGAGTGCATTGGACGCTCGAGCGTCCAGTCTCACGCTCGAGTAGGGTCCTTCGTTTGCAAAACTTCTGAAAATATGCATTCCATGCTCGAGCGTCGCTTCTTGCGCTCAAGCGGAACTTTGTGTCTAACGCTCGAGCGTCACTTTCCATGCTCGAGTGGACTGCGTGTATAACAGTCCGAGAAGATGATGTTTTGTATCACTTTTTTACTTCTCACTCTCTCTCTCTAAAACTTTCCAAAAACCTAGATCTACACTTTTTCTCTCTAAAACTCACATTCTCTCTTAGATTTCATCTAGATCCATTGATCTTTTCACCCTAGTGCCTTTGAGAAAAAGATAGAGTGCATCAAGATCTACATTTTGATTCGAATAGAATTGTGTTTCGGTGTCCTTGGAGTTTTTATATTGCGTGGCTCATCTTCTTCCTTTGAGGTATGGATCTTTTCTATACCTTCATATGATATTTAGCTTAGTTATTTGTCTCTTGTGTAACAATGATGTGGTTTGAGGGTGTCTCAAGCAAACCTATGGTTTGGGTAAAATATGGAAAGAGGGATTGTTGTTAAATATGAAGTAAATGATTGTGGGGTTTGAAAATGATGTTGTATTATGCCTAATTTGATGATTTTGGCACTTGGTTAATATTTGGGAATTTTTGGGAAAAATGGAGAATTTGCCCTAATTGGATAAAATCATCATTTTGTATAAATAATTGAAATTTACATTGAAAATGTGAAATTGGATGATCTTTGATATAAATAGTAGAATTGAATATGTATTATTTTACACATTTGGAAGTTTTGAATAAACTATCTGTTTGAAATTGAATATGTATGTAGAGATAACTGTATTGGACTATCGGTGGAGGATAGCTTTGATTGTTGTAGAAATTGCATGTGGATTAGGTGAATTGAAACTAATCTTTTGATGGTTGTCGTTAAATATGGCCGAGTTTAAATACATTGTTTATGTATGTTTGTTTGGGAGGAGAAAAGGAATGTACTCTATGTGTGATTATGTGTTTAAATACATTGTAGATGTATGTTTGTTTGGGAGGAGAAAGGGGATGGACTCCATTGTTTGGGAGGAGAAAGGGGATGGACTCCGTTATAATTAAGTTGGCCGGAGTGTCCTGGGTGAAAGTCCAGAAATTATACATGGGTGCCTAGCCCGCGGACGAAATATCCATAAAATGGCAATTGTAGTACTTATATAGCCTACGTTTACATGGGTCTCGTTTGACGGTTGCTCGCGGACGAAATATCCGTGAAATGGAAGTTTGAAGTGTTTATGTGTATGTGATGTATGATTTGAAACCATTGAGTTGTAGTCTCTATTTGGTTGTTGAGAATTAATGAAATTGACTCATGAATTGAGAAAGATAAGTGAATGACATATGAATTAAGAGAGAACGGATTAAGACTTGAATTTAATATTTTGTGAGTATATAAATTCATGAAAGATTTACCACAAGCATTGTTTATGCACCTTGTACTTATACCTTTGCTAAGTTTCATATACCGTGTCAGATGATTCCTACTGGGCCGTGGCTCACCCTATTTGGGGATTACATTTTCAGGTATTGAGAGCATGCCTCCACCAAGGCAATAGCATTGGAGGAATCTTTGGGAAGCAAGAGCTTCTTGTTTTGTTATATTTTTTATATAGCCTAGGGCTTTATTTGTAAGGGTTAGTTCCATTTTGTTGTAACCAAGTCAAGACTTGGAAATGTGTAAGTCCGAAGGGCATTTATTCATGTTAAACTCTTTTGTACCATTATCTTCATGTAATTAAAGGACTTTACACTCTGATTTATGTTGTTATTTATATATGCTTCTAGGATGTATTATCGTATTATTTTGAGGGCGTTACAACTTGGTATTAGAACGTACCGGGTTTGAATACTTTGGGTACGTAGGAAGAGGTTAACACCACAATAGGTTCATCTTGCTTGTCAGAGACTTAAGTATAGACGATATATGCTTATATGATTATGTGGGTATGAGATTGAATCTCTAGGATACTGATTGGGTCTACGGGTTTCTAGGAGTCCTGTTAGAAAGGCACTTGATCACTGTTGTTTCTAATTGGAATTCTAGCAAAGCCGTGGGACGGTCATTATTTGGAGATGAAATTCGTATGTGTTTACGTGATTAGGTGCTTATGTAGAGTGAATTACTGTTGTCCAATGTATTAGGACGTGAGTGAGTTAGCTTCGATACATTTGTGAATGTGCTAATCTCTTTGTTACCTTCATTAGGATGTTAGGATGTAGTCGTGGAGGTAGGCGTGGTAGGCCTAGAAGGCACGATGTGCCCATACCGGATGAAATTTCGACACAGGAAAAAAGGGTTGATTAGGCCAATGTGGCCGAGCCAGTAGGTCAGTAGGCCATGGGCGCCCTAGCTAGCGAAATGGGCGAAGTATTACGAGAATTTATGGACATTCTTAGAGCAGAGAATCAAGTCCAGGCCTAGGTAGCTGAAGCAGAGCCATCTTTTCTGAAAAAAGAGTTCTTTCGGTCGAATCCGGATGAGTTTTTCGGTGATCCTAAGGAGCCACTGAAAATGGATGAGTGGCTAGAGCAGATGGTGAAGACTTTTGAGATGCTCGGCATCGATGATGGAGGCTTGAGAGTGACCTTGGCATCCTTCCAGTTGAAGGAAGACACGGGTCAGTGGTGGAAGTATGCGCGGGGACGCATTGGAGGGACTTGGGAGGCCTTCGTTAACGCCTTCTAGGAGAAGTTTTCCTTCCACTGTTAGGGAGAAGTTGAGGACCAATTTTCTAACCTCAAGCAGTTAAACACACCTGTGGTTGAGTTTGAGGCCACCTTCACAAGCCTTTCTAGGTTTGCACCTGAGTTAGTGGCGACTGAGAAGCGCCGTTGTCTGGAGTTTGAGAAGAGGCTAAGGATCGGGCTCATGTTCAGAGTGGCCGGGTCCATGATTAGAGACTATGGGCGCCTTGTGGAGGCAGCAACCCATCTTGAGACCATCATACAAGCTGAAGAGGAAATGATAAGGGGCTCTAGAAGGAGCCAAGATAGTCAGGGAGACGGTAAGAGGCAAAGGGCTTCTAACCCTCAGCAATCCCAGGGAGTACAGTCGAGGTCTACTTTTCCAGTGCCGAGTTCGAGTTCTGGGAGAGGCGATCAGGGTGATGTGACTTACTTCAAATGTGGTCAGTTGGGCCACAAGTCTCCAGCTTGCCCGCAGAAAAGAGGAGGGCAGCGAGTAGTTTCGTCTTCAACTCGTTCTCAAGGCCAGAGTCAAGTAAAGAACAACAACCTACTTGCTATCAGTGTAGTCAGGCGGGGCACCTGAAGAGGTCTTGTCCACAGTTGGGTGGCACATTTGGTGTTTCTGGTTCGAGGCAGACGCAGACGCAGAGTCACCAGCCAGCACAGTCTGCATAGGCCTCGAGGGCCAATCAGAGAGCCTCGAGGGCTCAGTCAGTGCATCAGACGTATGCTCTGAGTGGTGAGCAGGTTAAGTAGAGACCCACAGGGTGTGTGTATGCAGTTACGGCGCCAGATCTTGTACCTATGCCTTCTGTAGTGAGATGTACCTTCTTGTTTTGCAATTCACTTGCTAACGTGTTGGTTGATACGGGTGCATCCTATTCATTTATCTCGTCTGCATTTGCATTGGTTTTGGGGTTGGAGTTGGCACAATTAACATCTCCTATTTGTGTAGAGTTACCTATTGGTGGTGAGGTCATCTTGAAACAGTGGTGTCGGGATTGTGACATAGAGGTCACTGGTCGTCGACTTCTATTTGCATTTGTGTTAATTGATATGACTAGTTTTGATGTTATTTTGGGTATAGATTGGCTATCATCATATTGGGCTGTTATAGATTGCTACCGTCAGAGGGTTACTGTATGTATCTCGAATGGTGATTGCTTTTATTTCTTGGGAGACTGGGTGGATAGAGCCTTATCACCGGTATATAATCCGCGTGGGTGGGGTGAGCTTAGTTGTCTCCTTGCTAGCTTCTTGAGTAGTGAGTGTGAGGAAGTCCGGGTTGAGTTGCTAAGGGTAGTTTATGAATACCCGAATGTCTTTCTCGAGGACCTTGTTAGTTTACCACCTCACCAAGAAATAGAGTTCTCTATTGATTTAGTGTCTGGCATGACTTCGATTTCCATGACACCGTATTGGTTTGCACCTACTGAGTTGAGTGAGTTGAAGATTCAACTCCAAGAATTGTTAGATAAGGGTTTCATCCGCCCTAGTACATCACCTTGGGGAGCACCGGCTCTCTTTGATAAGAAGAAAGATGGAGCCTTGCGACTTTATATCGATTACCGAAAGTTGAATTGGGTAACTATTAATAATAGGTATCCAATGCCTCGTATAGATGATCTGTTCGACCAACTGAAAGGGTCATGTTGCTTCTGTAAGACAGACCCAAGATCGGGTTACCATCAGTTGAGGGTAAGGGAGGAGGATATCCCGAAGACGGCATTCCGTACATGGTATGGCCATTATGAGTTTCTAGTGATGCTTTGTAGGCTAACCAATGCTCCAGCTGTATTTATGGACTTAATGAACCGAATCTTCTGTGAGTTCCTAGATCAATTTGTGGTCATCTTTGTGGACGACATCCTAATTTACTCACCCTCTGAGGAGGAACACGAGGAACACTTGCGAGTGGTGTTTGAGTCGCTTAGAGCCCATAAGTTGTATGCTAAGTTTGGGAAGTGTGAGTTTGGCTGAAAGAAGTCAAATTCCTAGGCCATGTGGTATCCGGGGAAGGGGTGACTGTAGATTCATCCAAAGTAGAAGCAGTGCAAGATTAGGCACAACCTAAGAATGCCTTCGAGATTCGTAGTTTTCTAGGGTTAGCTGGGTATTATCGGAGATTTGTGAAAGATTTCTCTAAGCTGGCTTCACCTTTAACTAGGCTGAGGAAGAAGTGAGTCAAATTTGTGTGGGATGAGACTTGTGAGAAGTCATTCCAGGAACTTAAGGTTAGACTTACCACTGCTTTAGTCGTGATTATTCCGGAGAGGGGTTTGGGTTATTCAGTTTATTGTGATGCCTCACGGGAAGGTCTAGGTTGTGTGTTGATGCAAGAAGCAAAAGTAGTGGCCTATGGCTCATGACAGTTGAAAACACACGAGAGAAACTACCCTACCCATGATCTAGAACTAGCAGCGGTGATATTTGCCTTGAAAATTTGGATGCATTATCTGTATGGTGAGAAATTTGAAGTGTTCTCCAATCACAAGAGTCTGAAGTACTTGTTTACCAAGAAAGACTTGAATTTGAGGCAGAAAAGATGGATGGAGTTCATAGAGAACTATGACTTCGAGTTGTATTATCATCCTGGGAAGGCCAATGTAGTGGCCGATACTTTGAGTAGGAAGTCAATTTGCAGCGTGGCTTGTATCGCCATCCGAGAATGGAAAATGTTGGGTACTCTTAGTGAGTTTGACTTAAATCTTGGCGAGTCTGTTGAGTCTGCACCCTTGTTTACAATAGTTGCACAACCTACTCTTGTGAACCGCGTATTAGAAGCACAGATGGATGATCTTGAGGTAGAAACCATCAGAGAGAAGATCTTTAGTGGAAAAGTGGAGAGGGGCTGGAGTGTGTATCCCGACTAGAGTGTGAGATACCGTGATCGTCTGTTCGTGCCGGAGTCTTGCCGAGAGGAAGTACTCCGAGAGTTTCATCATTCACGTCTTGCGGTACATCCGAGAGGCACAAAGATGTTTCATAATTTGAGTCGCCAGTTTTGGTAGAAGGGTATGAAGAAGGATGTAGCCGTGTTTGTATCGAAATGTCTTACTTGTCAGTAAGTGAAAGCCGAGCATCAGAGGCCAGTGGGTTTGTTACAACCCACAACCCTTGCCTATAGCCGAGCGGAAATGGGAACATGTCACGATAGATTTTGTTGTGGGTCTTCTAAGGACTCAACGAGGTAGTGATGCCATTTGAGTGGTAGTTGATCGGTTAACCAAGTCTGCGCACTTCTTACCTATGCGTGTAAGCGATTCGATAGACTATCTTGTTGACCTATACATTAGGGACATAGCGGGGTCCCTATGACAATTGTTTCGGATAGAGAACCGCATTTCATAGCTCGATTGTGGCAGAGCTTGCAGAGTGCCTTGGGCACTAGATTGACCTTTAGTACTGCTTATCATCCTTAGACTGACGGAGAGTCGGAGCCTACTATACAGATCCTTAAGGATATGCTTTGAGGTTGTGTCCTTGATTTCAAAGGTTCGTGAGAGAGGCACTTGCCCTTAGTGGAGTTTGCCTATAATAACAGCTTCTAATCGAGTATTGGCATGGCACTGTTTGAGGCCTTGTATGGCCGGTTGTATAGATCCCCTGTGTGTTGGGCCGAAGTGGGTGATGCACCTTTGTTGGGCTCAGACTTGGTGTGAGAAACGACGGAGAAAGTGGCACTTATCCGTAAGAGGTTAGCTACGGCTCAAAGTCGCCAGAAAAGCTATGTCGACCGTAGAAAGAGACCCTTGTCTTTTGAGGTGGGAGACCACGTGATCCTGAAAATATCACCTAGGTGAGGTTTGATGAGATTTGGGAAGAGTGAGAAGTTATCCCCTCAGTTTATTGGCCCTTTTGAAATCCTTGAGCGGATTGGAGAGGTTGTTTATCGGTTGGCGTTACCGCCACAACTTTCCAGAGTGCATGACATGTTTCATAATAGTATGATTCGGAAGTATGAGCTGGATCCATCGTACGTGTTGGATTGGACCGACTTAGAGGTAGATGAAGATGCCTCTTATGAGGAGAGACCGGTGAGAGTCTTGGATAGACGGGATCAAGTTTTGCGAGGCAAGACGATCCCCTTGGTTAAAGTATTGTGGAAACATCATGGAGTTGAGGAAGCAACTTGGGAACGTGAATTGGAAGTTTGTGAAAAATATCCGGACTTATTTGTTAATGTTTAAATTTTGTATTGAGGCTTTCATTATGTAAATAAAATGTAAAGACATTGTGTATGTTTTAATATGACATTGTATATGTTATGAGCATTTTGGAAACATGGATTTTATATAAGCATTGCACATGTTTTGAGAATATGGAATATTGATGATGGTGTATTATTTTGGAAGCATTGTATATGTTGTGTAAGTTTTGAGAACTCGAACTGTGATTAAACATTGTAAATGTTTTGAGAAATTGTGAATTTCATCTTAATTTGGGACTTGTGTATCGAGGCGATGAGAATGGATGACCAAAGAATGGGTCATGGTGATGAACTTGTAAGAATATAGCGATCCTGGTTCTTCCTCTCTTTATTTATTGTATTCCGGACTCGGTTCCGTGGATGTGTTGTTGTCTCATTCTCATTTCTATCCTTTACTCTTTGTATTTGAGTCTTAGGTTGTGTTGGGCAGGTTTGGAACAGGTTGATTGTGTTTTGAAACCTAGAGTTGATGCCCAGAATTTGGCCTTCACGCTCGAGCGAGAGTTTTGACGCTCGAGCAGGCCCTTTGTTGTTGTTTCTCCGCTCGAGCGGGAGTTTTGACGCTCGAGCGTGATTTTCCATCTTCCAGTATTTTCTTTGCAGGTCTTCAGACGCTCGAGCGGGAGTTTTGATGCTCGAGCGTGACCCTTTGATTTTGTCCCTCCGCTTGAGCAGGGAGTTTGACGCTCGAGCGGGGACCATGGTCTGCAAAACTTCTGGAAGTGTGCAATCGACGCTCGAGCGGCGTTTTTGACGCTTGAGCGTGAGTCTGTGTCTGACGCTCGAGCGGGGAGTTCCACGCTCGAGCGGGGCGACTTTTATATCAGTCCGAGTTTTCACTTTTTGGATCACTTTTCAACACCCTTTCTCTCTCTTACTTTTCGAAAATCACCATTTGAGAGCACCTCACTCTAAAACCTTGACTTCTCTCTAGGGTTTGATCTAGTAGGAGTGATCTTCTATCCTTGGGCCTTTGTAAAAAGTGCGGGGATCGTTGAGGGCTACATTTTGATCTGAAAATTTCTTGATTTGGAGCACTTGGAATTTCTTCATCTTCTTCCTTTGAGCTCCGAATTTGAGGTAGGAGTTACTACTCATTCTTATAATCTTTGACATAAGTATTTAGTCATTTTGATTTATGTTGAAGTTGGGTGATTTTGGGTGTTAGGGTTTCAAATGAACAAAGAGGGGTTTTGCTATTTTGACTCATAAATATGTATTTTGGGTCTTAAAATGATAGTATTGATGTTGTTGATAATATTTGAGTCTTTAGGGTCAATATTGCGAAAAAAGGGGGAAAATGCCATGTTTGGGTATATTTGGGTCATTAGTGTAATTAATGACAATTGTTATGGAAATGTCAAATTGAGTTGGAAATAATGAAATTGGCTCATTATGAGATAGAATGATGGAGTTGGATTTATTAATTGCTCACTTTGAAAATGTTGAGATTATATATCTGTTGAGGCATTTATTATCTGTTTAGAAATAACTGCTTTGGGCTATCGGTGGAGGATAGTCTTGATTGTTGTAGACAATGCATGATGATTAGGCAAACTAAAACTAATCAATTGAATATGTCATCGAATATGACGGTTGGAATAATACTTTGAATTTATGTATTGATTGATTATGTATATGATATGTGTTTATATACATTGTATTGTGTTTGAGGAGATAGGGGATGTACTCCACGGTTTAGGGGAAGATAGGGGATGGACTCTTAAACTGGATGTTATGTGGGAGGAGATAGGGGATGGACTCCATAGATACAACAAATCTGTGTATCTATTGAATTATCGATACAGCAAATCTGTATATCGTTTGTGAAGTATGGAAGTGTTTTATGTGTTATTGATACAGCAAATCTGTGTATCTATCGATGCTTATGGAAGTGTCTTGATGTGAATTATTATTTTATTTGAATTGATGAAATGGAAGAATTATTGATATGAGATGTAATCTTATTTAAAGTATATGGCCAGGTTCTGAGCCAGGGTTATGAATTGAGAAATTGGATAAGAAATGGAAAATTGAATGAAACATGGACACATTTGCCATGTAACTGAAATGGATTATGAATTGATTCATGTGAGTTAAACATTTATCAAATGCTAATGTTTTAGTTATTGCTCATAGTATGTTTAGCATATCTCTACTGGGCGTTGGCTCACCCTATATGGGACATCATTTTTAGGTATAGGTAACATGCCACCTCCAAGGATATAACTTGAGAGGCTTAGTGGCTGGGACATCTTTTGTGATTACATTCTTGTACTACATGTATATCAAGCCAAGGGCTTATTTTGTATCTTGAGTTAGTACTCTCATTTTGTAACCAAGTGTTGACTTGGAAAGTTGTAAGTTTATAGGGCACTTACTTTTGTTGTCAACATGTAATATATTTTGTAATGAATATTCTAATGATATGTAATTATGCTTTATTCTTTTATGTCTAAGCATGTCAAGAATGTATCATTTATGGGTTTATTTTGAGGACGTTACAAAGAATAAACCTGGTAGTGAATGGTTTAGTTGTGATTTTGAACTTGATTTGTAATTTCGAGGACGAAATTTTTTAAGGGGAAGAGGTTATAGCGATTCCGGTTTTGACCCGTTACTTATTGTATTCCGGACTCGGGTTGGTATGGTTTTAAATAGTTATTCATATGTCTTTCCTCTTGTCTTCCCATTTATTTTGATTATCGGGTTGTAGTTGTGTGTTTGGGACAAGTTGGGCGCTTGTTTATCCAAATCTTCGTTGCCCAGATCTTGGCTATTGCGCTCAAGCGGGCTTTGAATATTTTGCTCCTCTGCTCGAGCGGGTATTCTTGGGCTCGAGTGGGATTTGTTAATTCTCAGTACTTTTGTAATTTTGCAAATACTGGAAGAGTGCATTGGACGCTCGAGCGTCTAGCCTCACGCTCAAGTGGGGTCCTTCGTCTGCAAAACTTTTGAAAATGTGTATTCCACGCTTGAGCGTCGCTTCTTGCACTCGAGCGGAACTTTGTGTCTGACGCTCGAGCGTCACTTTCCACACTCAAGCGGATTGCGTATATAACAGTCCGAGAAGATGATGTTTTGTATTACTTTTTCACTTCTCTTTCTCTCTAAAACTTTCCAAAAACCTAGATCTATACTTTCTCTCTCTAAAACTCACATTCTCTCTTAGATTTCATCTAGATCCGTTGATCTTTTTACCCTAGTGCCTTTGAGAAAAAGGTAGAGTGCATCAAGATCTACATTTTGATCCAAATAGAAGTGTGTTTCGGTGTTATAGAGATCCAGGTCTTTGACCCGTCCTTGTGGTGTTCTGGACTCGGATTTCATGGTTAGAAAGTATTATCTACGTCTTTTCTTCATTCCACTTTTTGAGTTTGAGTTTTGGGATTTTTTGGGAGTGTTTGGAACTGGTTAGTTGCAAGTTGTTCAAACTTTTGTCGTCCAAAATTTTGGTTCTTCGCTCGAGTGAGGCTTCTTACGCTCGAGCGAGCTTTATGAGCTCCCAGTACTTTTGCAGAAAAGAGTCCTTCGTTCGAGCAAAGCTTCTTGCGCTCGAGTGAGGCGACCTTTTTGTGTCTGGTCGCTCGAGTGAGAACTCCTTCGCTCGAGCGAGCCTGGCGTATATCAGTCACCAGCATTGCCGTTTTGCTTCACTTTGATTTCCTTTTCACTCAAAAACCCTAAATCTGCAGCTTCGCTCTCTAGAAGTCACTTTCTCTCTTTAATTTCTCCAAATCCATTGGGATTTAGGTCTAAGTTCTTCACCAAAGTTAGTTATCACCTTGTCACGACCCAAACCCGCCCCTATGGGTTTAGCACCGTAACCGGCCAGTAATCCGAGATTACCGAAGGCCTGCTTAACAATAAGACAGTAAAACAGAGTACAGGGGCATGGCGGAAGCCAATACGGTAAATAAACAATGTCCAATGAGCTGTGACAGTCTATATGCAAAAAGACTTTTCATACATATATGCAGTCAGTGCTAACAGTATATACAACATTTACAATCGTTCGGAAATAGGGACTTAATCCCTATTATGCAGTACAGTAACAGTCTATACAGATTACAAAACAGTACAGAGACAGACGGGGAAATAAAAACACCCCTAAGCCATAGCTTGGCAGGCTCGGAACCTCGCAGTGAGGCACAGTAGTTGGCTTGACAAAACTGGAGTTAACCCTGACGCTTCTAGCTTTGATTCGGTGCCTGTACACCTACATATATATATGAGCAGTGAGCTAAAGCCCAGTGAATAACATAAAGCGTAAAGGGGTTTAGAATGAATGTCCTTACAATAATGAAAACAGTTCATTTCAATCAGTATATCAGTTGTTCAGTACAGTAAACAGTCATATGTGGTACATCCATTAGCATAACAGTAAACAGTAGGTCTTAAAGACCGAATAGTCATTGATGGCCATCAAACAGTGGTGGTTCCAACGAGGGAACCGACAGAGATCTCTGTAACAGTAACAGTCAGTAACAGTAGTTGCTAAGGATGCCACAATACAGTTCAGAATATAGGACAAACATTCATTCAGTTAACAGTATCAGTTCAGAAAGCAGTACAGTTCAGTATCCAGAAGATAATCATTTTGAACATATCTTTACACAATTGTTACTCACAGAGTTCTGGGCTACAGTAAGCTAGAGCGTCTCCTCGGAAGCCAACCCTACACAGTTAACAGATTGAACACACACTAAGCTACACAGTTGGGAAAGATAATAACTTAATCCCTAATTGCCTCGGTGTGTTCTACATCTATATCTCATTAAGATGTCTTAAACTAGGCCTAAGAATGTCTATGATGAGATGAGGATGCAAAGATGTATTCAGAAAACATTTTCAGAATTTTCAGAAAAACAGAGTCCCGCTCGAGCGCAGGTTTCCTCGCTCGAGCGGACACGCAAAAAAGGTCTCCGCTCGAGCGTAAACTCCACCGCTCGAGCGGACCAAAAAGTACTGGATGCTCAAAAATCACGCTCGATTGGGCGTTCGATAGCCGCTCGAGCGCAAGACACAAGGTCCCGCTCGAGCGCCTAATACCCCGCTCGAGCGGACTGTAATACAGTGCAAAGTACTGGATGCTCGAATTACCCGCTCGAGCGCCACTCTCCCCGTTCGAGCGGGAGTGCAAAATCTGGAAAATCCAGATTGCACCTCCGAGCCAGAAACCAAGTTAAAATGCATCAAATTCGATCCTCTTGGGCTAATTTCCTGGAAAACACTTGTAAACACATAGAATAATATGATTCAAAGCTCAATTTGAGAAATCAAAGCCCAAGGGTGTTTAATTAAATCCATTTTCAAACCCAATATTCATGAACATGCTACAAACATGACATGCAAGAGTTTAATTCAATTCAAAGCTTCAAAACATGCTCTAATGAGCTCAAATCTTGCAAAAACATGATGATAACATGAACTATAACAATATTATGAACATGCATGTGAGGAATCATGAACTTGCAACCTCAAAACTTCCAAATACATACATGCATGCAAGCCTTAAGCTTCAATTCAACATTTTAGGACCAAAATTTAACTCAATTCTACAATTTAGCATGACCCATGCAAGAACTAACTTAAACACAAGAATGAGAAGATGAATTCCTACCTTAAGCCTAGTAGTTCAAGTGTAGAAGCTTAGATATGGAAATCAACCTCCAATTCCTTCAATTTGCAAGCAAAAACACTCTAGTCTTCTACTCTCTCTCTCTATGTCGGTTTGAACACAAGAATGGCTGATGAAAGTGTTGTTTCTAAGGATGTAATCAAGCCTCAAGTATGGTATGAAGTGGGCCACTAAGTGGCACTAATGTAAATAAGTCCAACAATGCAATACAACTTATTTTAATCTAATTTAATCATACCAAATCAGTTTTCAGATAGTTACACCATAAATTCACAAAAATCTAATTAGCACAGAACATCGATCAATTTCAGATTCGGCCGCCGATAAGGCCTTCAATTTGCAATTTAATCATAAAAATATGAACAGATAGTCAAACAGTCAGACAGATAGAAATGCATTTAAACAATTACAGTCAATCATTCAGTTTCAGATTTCAGTCAATCAGTTCAGTATTTCAATTACTTCAATTATCAGTCACAATCAGTCTCAGTTTAGCCATAGTCGGTAATTAATCGATAATCAGTGTGAGGGTCATTACAGTCTCCCCTCCTTAAAAAGAGTTTAGTCCTTTAAACTCGAGTTACCTTCATTCTGGAAGAAAACAGGATTCAGTGGAAACAGTTCAGGATATCTTTTAGCCATGTCATCTTCCCTTTCCCAAGTGGCATACACACCACCATGGTTTTGCCAGTCGACTTTCACCATCGAGATTTCCTTGTTTCTCAACTTCTTGATCCGTCTGTTAACAATCTGTATAGGCCGTTCCTCATAAGTGTAGTCATCACTCAGCACTACACGAGTAGGCTCAATCACATGGAAAGGATCCCGGAGGTAGTCCCTCAACATAGAAATGTGGAAGACGTTATGCATATGCTCCATTTCAGGAGGAAGCGCAACTTGATACGCCACCGGATTGATTTTCTCAATAATCTCATACGGTCCGACATATCTTGGCGCTAACTTGCCTTTGACTCCGAAACGAGTCTGGCCTTTCATCGGTGTCACTTTCACAAAAACGTGATCACCCACTTCATATTCTCTGTCTCGTCTTCTGACATCTGCATAACTTTTCTGTCGGCTTTGTGCAGTTTTCAGTCTCTGTTGTATCAGTTTCACTTTCTCAGTCGTTTCATAAACAATCTCGGGCCCAAGCAAAGGCCCGTCTCCAACTTCTGCCCAGCAAATCGGAGATCTACATTTTCTGCCATACAATGCCTCGAAAGGCGCCATACCGATACTTGAATGATAACTGTTGTTGTAGGCGAACTCAGCCAAAGGCAAATGACTTTCCCAGTTTCCCTGAAAATCAAGGACACACATTCTCAATAAATCCTCCAGAGTCTGGATGGTCCTTTCTGACTGGCCATCTGTCTGAGGATGATAGGCACTACTCAGTCTCAGTTCAGTACCCAATGCAGTCTGTAAGCTTTGCCAAAATCTCGATGTAAACTTCGAATCCCTGTCAGAAACAATGGACACAGGCACTCCATGCAGTCTAACAATTTCATCAATATAGAGTATAGCCAATTTGTCCGCATTATAAATTGTCTTGACAGGTAAGAAGTGAGCAGATTTAGTCAGTCTATCAACAATAACCCAAATTGAGTCCATACCTTTACTGGAGCGAGGCAATCCCACAATAAAATCCATGGTAATATGTTCTCATTTCCACTCCGGTATGGGTAAGGTTTGCAGTAAGCCTGCGGATCGTTGATGTTCGGCTTTGACTTGTTGGCAATGAAGACATTTTGATACAAAATCAGCAATTTCTTTCTTCAGTCCCGGCCACCAGAAATTCAGTTTCAGGTCTTGGTACATTTTCGTATTCCCCGGATGAATAGAAAATTTTGAGTTGTGGCCCTCTTGCAGAACTCTTCTTTTCAGTTCAGTCATTCGGTACACACAGTCTTTCTTGAAATTTCAGTACATTACCTTCAAATTTGAACCCGGTCTCGGTTTAGATTCTCTTTCTTCGATGATCTTCTTCAAGAAGTCATCCGTTTGCTGTTTCTCTTTAATTTCTTCAATCAATGCCGGTTGAGCAGAAATAGCAGCTATTGTTCCACCTTGTTCTCTCAAAACAACTTCAATTTCAGATTTTTCAAGGTCACAAAGCAACTCTTTCTGTCCAGTGAGCAAACAAGCTAAATTTGCAATCGACTTCCGGCTCAGTGCATCGGCAACAGTGTTGGCTTTCCCGGATGGTACAAAATCTGTAGGTCATAATCTTTAATCAATTCTAGCCATCTCCGCCTCATATCAGTTCTTTCTGAGTGAAGAAATACTTCAGACTCTTGTGGTCGGTATATACTTCACATGTCGCCCCATACAGATAGTGACGCCAGATTTTCAGTGCAAATACTACTGTAGCAAGTTCTAGATCATGGGTCAGGTAGTTCTTTTCATGTGGTCTCAGTTGTCGGGAAGCATAAGCAATAACTCTCCCATTCTGCATTAAAACACATCCCAAACCTTTATAAGAAGCATCACTAAATACAGTATAACCATCTGTACCTGAAGGTAAGGTAAGAACAGGTGCAGTCACTAGGCGAGTTTTCAACTCTTGGAATGCTGATTCCTTTTGGTCAGTCCAGTCAAATGACATCCCTTTCTGAGTCAATTGAGTCAACGGTAAGGCAATTTTGGAGAAATCTTTGACAAATCTTTTGTAATATCCAGCCAAACCCAAAAAGTTTCGGACTTCTGTCACATTTGTTGGTCTAGGCCAGTTCACTACAGCTTCAATTTTCTGTGGATCAACTGAAATCCCATCTTTGCTAATAACATGTCCCAAAAACATAACATGGTCAAGCCAAAATTCACATTTAGACAGTTTAGCATAAAGTTTTGTTCTCTTAGGGTCTGTAGGGCAAGTCTCAGATGATGTTCATGTTCTTCTATACTTTTGAATAAATCAGTATGTCATCAATGAATACAACAATAAAGTCATCAAGGTATGGTTTAAAGATTCTGTTCACGAGGTCCATAAATGCAGCAGGTGCATTGGTAACTCCGAAAGGCATAACTAAAAATTCGTAATGTCCATACCTCGTTCGAAAAGCAGTTTTATCAATGTCTTCTGGTTTAACTTTCAGTTGGTGATATCCAGATCTGAGATCAATCTTAGAAAACACTTGAGGACCCTGTAACTGATCAAATAAGTCATGAATACGAGGCAATGGATATTTATTTTTCACAGTTACCTTGTTCAGTTCACGGTAGTCAATACACAGTCTCAGTGAGCCATCTTTCTTTTTCACAAACAAGACAGGTGCGCCCCACGGTGAAGTACTAGGCCTGATAAACTTCTTGTCTAACAGTTCTTGCAGTTGCACTTTCAATTCTTTCAATTCAGTTGGAGCCATTCGTAAGGAGCTTTCGATACAGGCTGTGTACCCGGAATCACATCAACGGTGAACTCAATCTCCCTGTCAATCAAATCCCCTGGCAGATCATCTGGAAATACATCTGGGAATTCTCTGACTATAGGAATACAGTTCACATCAGTTTTAATATTATCACCAGTAGATACAGTCAATACAGAACACAGATATCCTTTACACCCCTTTCTAATCAATTTAACGGCTTTCACAGAAGAAATCAAATACGGAGGAGGTACTACTCCAACCCCATTAAACACAAATTCGGGTAAACCAGGTGGACGGAAAACAACTTGCTTGTCCACACAGTCAATGGTAGCATGATATTTTTGTAACCAGTCCATCCCCAATATTACATCAAAATGATCAATGTTCAATGGCAGTAAATCAATAAACAGATGCATATCCCCAACAATGATTTCACATGCAGGGTACATATAGCACATGTCATGGATCCCCCAACAGGTGATGATACAGCTAACAGATAGTTCATGGGTCTAAGGGTCTATTCAATTTCCGTGAAAAAGCATGCGATACATATGAGTGTGTAGACCCCGAATCAATCAGTACATATGCATTTTGAGTACAAATAGAGAGGATACCTGACACAACGGTCTCAGTATTTTGCACATCTCCCGGTACTAGGGCGAACACTCGGCCCTGCCTCATAGGCTCTTTCCGGTAGCTTTGGGGTTCGGTTTTGGTGCTACAGTTGATGCTGCGGCGCTGCCTGCAGCTTTACTATTGCCCAGAGCAGTGGAAGGGCAATCTTTCACCATGTGGCCCACCTTGCCACACCTGTAACAAGCACCAGAAATTTTATAACAAACTCCCTTATGGTTCTTACCACATTCGGAACAGGGCGGAATGGAACGGTTCCTTGACTAGAAGTAGTCGTTGACCCTGTATTTTGCTTTTTGTTCAGCGGGTTGTTCTTGCCTTTCTTGAATTTAAAACCCTGCCTTTTACCACGCCATTCAGATGCGGCGTTTCAGATTGTTTCACAGCTTCGATGTTCGCTTCAGCCATCAAGGCTCGGTCAAGAACATTCACATAAGTCGGTAATTTCAGAACACTTATTCTGTCCAGTATTGCAACATTCAGGCCGCCTTCAAACCTTCTGGCCTTCTTGTAATCAGTGTCCACCATGTGTGGTGCATATCTAGCAAGCCCGGTGAACTTTGTTTCATATTCAGCAACGGACATGTGCCCTGTCTCAGTTGTTCAAATTCAGTCACCTTCCTGTCCCTGACACACTGAGGGAAGTACTTTTCAAAGAAGGCTACTTTGAATTGAGCCCAAGTCATAGCAATGTTGTCATCACGGGTAAGCATCCACCACCTTCTAGCCTCTTCTTGCAAAGTGAAGGTGGCCAACAGTACTTTATGTGCTCCGAGCACGGAAACACTTCAAACAGTTTTTCAGTCTCCAAAAACCCATGCTTCAGCTTTTAACGGTTCAATGCCTCCCTGAAAGGATGGTGGTTTCAGTTTGCTGAACTTTTGGGTAAGAGCGATTATGTCCCCATCATTAGCATTAACATTCGGTTCCGGTTGTACCGGAGGAAGAGGTGGGGGCTGTTGATTCTGTTGTTGCTCTAATCTTGCAGTTATCAGTTCCATCATTCTTGCCTCAGTGGATGAGAACTCAGATTCATTTGCATTTTCCATTTCACTATAAGCAGTTATAGCAATTAAAAACATAAGCAGTTGCACACTTAACAATTTATCACATTAGCACATATTCAGTCATGTCATAACCACACACTTATCATGCTCATGTAATGCCCTAATCACTTTTCTAGGACATCCTATAGCTCATTTGGACACATGTGTGCGGTATAACTCGTGGTTAAGTATCGCTCTGATACCACTCTGTCACGACCCAAACCCACCTCTATGGGTTTAGCACCGTAACCGGCCAGTAATCCGAGATTACCGAAGGCCTGCTTAACAGTAAGACAGTAAAACAGAGTACAGGGGCATGGCGGAAGCCAATACAGTAAATAAACAATGTCCAATGAGCTGTGACAGTCTGTATGCAAAAAGACTTTTCATACATATATGCAGTCAGTGCTAACAGTATGTACAACATTTACAACCATCAGAAACAAGGACTTAATCCCTATTAAACAGTACAGTAACAGTCTATACAGATTACAAAACAGTACAGAGACAGACGGGGAAATAAAAACACCCCTAAGCCATAGCTTGGCAGGCTCGGAACCTCGCAGTGAGGCACAGTAGTTGGCTTGACAAAACTGGAGTTAACCCTGACGCTTCTAGCATTGGTCGGTGCCTGTACACCTACATATATATATGAGCAGTGAGCTAAAGCCCAGTGAATAACATAAAGCGTAAAGGGGTTTAGAATGAATGTCCTTACAGTAATGAAAACAGTTCATTTCAATCAGTATATCAGTTGTTTAGTACAGTAAACAGTCATATGTGGTACATCCATTAGCATAACAGTAAACAGTAGGTCTTAAAGACCGAACAGTCATTGATGGCCATCAACAGTGGTGGTTCCAACGAGGGAACCGACAGAGATCTCTGTAACAGTAACAGTCAGTAACAGTAGTTGCTAAGGATGCCACAATACAGTTCAGAATATAGGACATACATTCATTCAGTTAACAGTATCAGTTCAGAAAGCAGTACAGTTCAGTATCCAGAAGATAATCATTTTGAACATATCTTTACACAATTGTTACTCACAGAGTTCTGGGCTACAGTAAGCTAGAGCGTCTCCTCGGAAAGCCAACCCTACACAGTTAACAGATTGAACACACACTAAGCTACACAGTTGGGAAAGATAATAACTTAATCCCTAATTGTCTCGGTGTGTTCTACATCTATATCCTCATTAAGATGTCTTAAACTAGGCCTAAGAATGCCTATGACGAGATGAGGATGCAAAGATGTATTCAGAAAACATTTTCAAAATTTTCAGAAAAACAGAGTCCCGCTCGAGCGAGGAAACCTGCGCTCGAGCGGACAAGCAACAAAGGTCTCCGCTCGAGCGTAAACTCCACCGCTCGAGCGGACCAAAAAGTACTGGATGCTCAAAAATCATGCTCGATTGGGCGTTCGATAGCCGCTCGAGCGCAAGACACAAGGTCCCGCTCGAGCGCCAAATACCCCGCTCGAGCGGACTGTAATACAGTGCAAAGTACTGGATGCTCGAATTACCCGCTCGAGCGCCACTCTTCCCGCTCGAGCGGGAGTGCAAAATCTGGAAAATCCAGATTGCACCTCCAGCAGCCAAAACCAAGTTTAAAATGCATCAAATTCGATCCTCTTGGGCTAATTTCTGGAAAACACTTGTAAACACATAGAATAACATGATTCAAAGCTCAATTTGAGAAATCAAAGCCCAAGGGTGTTTAATTAAATCCATTTTCAAACCCAATATTCATGAACATGCTACAAACATGACATGCAAGAGTTTAATTCAATTCAAAGCTTCAAAACATGCTCTAATGAGCTCAAATCTTGCAAAAACATGATGATAACATGAACTATAACAATATTATGAACATGCATGTGAGGAATCATGAACTTGCAACCTCAAAACTTCCAAATACATACATGCATGCAAGCCTTAAGCTTCAATTCAACATTTTAGGACAAAATTTAACTCAATCTACAATTTAGCATGACCATGCAAGAACTAACTTAAACACAAGAATGAGAAGATGAATTCCTACCTTAAGCCTAGTAGTTCAAGTGTAGAAGCTTAGATATGGAAATCAACCTCCAATTCCTTCAATTTCTAAGCAAAAACACTCTAGTCTTCTACTCTCTCTCTCTATGTCGGTTTGAACACAAGAATGGCTGATGAAAGTGTTGTTTCTAAGGATGTAATCAAGCCTCAAGTATGGTATGAAGTGGGCCACTAAGTAGCACTAATATAAATAAGTCCAATAATGCAATACAACTTATTTTAATCTAATTTAATCATACCAAATCAGTTTTCAGATAGTTACACCATAAATTCACATAAAATCTAATTAGCACAGAACATCGATCAATTTCAGATTCGGCCGCCGATAAGGCCTTCAATTTGCAATTTAAACATAAAAATATGAACAGATAGTCAAACAGTCAGATAGATAGAAATGCATTTAAACAATTACAGTCAATCATTCAGTTTCAGATTTCAGTCAATCAGTTCAGTATTTCAATTACTTCAATTATCAGTCACAATCAGTCTCAGTTTAGCCATAGTCGGTAATTAATCGGTAATTAATCGGTAATCAGTGTGAGGGTCATTACACACCTCGAGGGCTTCGTTGTGTGCGGTGGAGATCGAGTTTAGCCATCATTGATTTTGGGGTTTCATCTCAATTTTTCTTCAAAACTTGAGGTAGGAATTTTCTTTGAGTTATATATATGTTTTTGCAAGATCTAGATGATTTTCGAAATCATCCTTTGATTAATTTTGGAAAATAGGTTGTTGATTCAAGAAGATGAATGATTTTGAAAGTGGTCTACTTTCTAATTTTTTATTTATAAGAATTGAGGGTTTTGAACTATGTTGCAAAAAGAAAGATGTTTTCGGTGAGATCTTCTTAAATATTTGAAAATTGATGGTTTTGGTGAGAGAACTTAGAATTGGGGATTTTTTTGAAAGATGTTGAAAATCTTTGGGGGATGTTGTTATATTTATTTTGTGTGCTAAAATAAATGATGTTTTGAAAAAATTGTTTATTTATTTACATATAAATGATGTTTTTCATGGAATATGATGATTGTAGAAGTTTTGGAAATGGTTGTTTAAAAGTGTTGATATAGTCTTAAGATGACTACATTGTTGAGATTGCTTGAAAGGTGAAAATTTTGTTATCCCTTGGATGAATTGAACTAAAAGTATTTATTCATCATGTGAAATTGCATTTGAATGGAGAAATGGAGATTTTTTATCACAATGGAAATATTGTGTGAAAATATTGAAAGTGGAAGAAATATTGCATTGTATTATTAATCATTGCATTGGCATATCAATCCATTTGTTAATAAAGAGCTTTGAAATTTGATTTGAAAACTTGCATCGAGAAAAGAACGTTGAGAAACAAGTTTTCATGAATTGGCTTTGGGGTAAATACGGTGGTAAGTCTTGACAGGTGGTGTAGATGAAATTGAATAGGTATCGAACCTTCCAGTTAATACTGGTAAAAATGACAGATTATAGGTATCGTGGCTTCCAGTCAATGCTGGTAAAAATGACAAATTGGTAGTATTTGTATAGACTATTTGCAGACACGGACCTAGGGATTACTAGAGTCGTATTTACCACCCTTGAAATAAATTGTTAAGTTTTGAACAATTGAAATTACATGATATCATTGATAATGATGGTTTTCAAAAGATGAAAATGTGATTTATCTTCAAAAAGGGCATAGTATGGCATGTGCATTTCATCTCTTGAGACTTGTATAAAATGTATATACTTTGTTAAGAATTTCCTACTGAGCTTTATACTCACCCTACGGGATTTTTGTGCAAAAAAAAGATGTGGTGATCCCACCCAACTAGGGGCGTGGAAGTATATGTGTTGGGAGTACAATGCTTTCATTTTGCTGTGACTCTGTGTGTAAGCCAAGGGCTGTGTTTTGTGGGTTTGAATAACCGTTTTGTGTAACCAAGCTCAAGCCTTGAAAACTTGTAAACCCTTGGGGGTATTTATTTATTTATTTAGTTATTGTTGGATTAATGTATTGTTGCATGAAGAACTATTGTATCATGTAATGTAAGTTTGGAGATTTATATTCGGTTTTCCTTGAAAGAGCCATGATTGTTGTCTTATCAGTTAGGTTAGAAATTTAGGGCGTTACAGGTGTCCTTGGAGTGTTTCTCTTGCGTGGCTCATCTTCTTCTTTTGAGGTAGGGATTTTTTCTACACCTACATATGATATTTAGCTTAGTTATTTGTCTCTTGTGTAACAATGATGTGGTTTGAGAGTGTCTCAAGCAAACCTAGGGTTTGGGTAAAATATGGAAAGAGGGATTGTTGTTGAATATGAAGTAAATGATTGTGGGGTATGAAAATGATGTTGTATTGTGCCTAATTTGATGATTTTGACACTTGGTTAATATTTGGGAATTTTTGGAAAAAATTGGGAATTTGCCCTAATTGGATAAAATCATCATTTTGTATAAATAATTGAAATTGATATTGAAAATGTGAAATTGGATGATCTTTGATATAAATGGTGGAATTGAATATGTATTATTTCACACCTTTAGAAGTTTTGAATAAACTATCTGTTTGAAATTGAATATCTGTTTAAAAATAACTGTATTGAGCTATCGGTGGAAGATAGCTTTAACTATTGTAGAAATTGCATGTGGATTAGGTGAATTGAAACTAATCTTTTGATGGCTGTTGTTGAATATGACCGAGTTTAAATACATTGTATATGTATGTTTTGGGAGGAGAAAAGGAATGTACTCTACGTGTGATTATGTGTTTAAATACATTGTATATGTATGTTTGTTTGGGAGGAGAAAGGGGATGGACTCCATTGTTTGAAAGAAGAAATGGGATGGACTCCATTATAATTAAGTTAGTCGAAGTGTCCTGGGTGAAAGTCCTGAAATTATACATGGGTGCCTAACCCGTGAACGAAATATCCGTAAAATGACAATTATAGTGCTTGTATAGCCTACGTTTACATGAGTCCCGTTTGACGATTGCCCGCGGATGAAATATCTGTGAAATGGAAGTTTGAAGTGTTTATGTATATGTAATGTATGATTTGAAACCATTGAGTTGTAGCCTCTATTTGGTTGTTGAGAATTAATGAAATTGACTCATGAATTGAGAAAGATAAGTGAACGACATATGAATTGAGAGAGAATGGATTAAGACTTGAATTTGATATTTTGTGAGTATATAAATTCATGAAAGATTTACCACAAGCATTGTTTATGCACCTTGTACTTATACCTTTGCTAAGTTTCATATACCGTGTCAGATGATTCCTACTGGGTCGTGGCTCACCCTATTTGGGGATAACATTTCTAGTGTCGAGGGTATCACCAAGGCAATAGCATTGGAGGAATCTTTGGGAAGCAAGATCTTCTTGTTTTGTTATATTTTTTGTATAGTCTAGGGCTTATTTGTAAGGGCTAGTCCCATTTTGTTGTAACCAAGTCAAGACTTGGAAATGTGTAAGCTCGAAGGGCATTTATTCATGTTAAACTATTTTGTACTTATCTTCATGTACTGAAAGGACTTTACACTCTGATTTATGTTGTTATTTATATATGTTTCTGGGATGTATTATTGTATTATTTTGAAGGCGTTACAAGGGTGAATTAGGCTCTAATTCCTATCAAATTATTTAATTCTAACTTATTAAAATTAGCGAATCAAACATGTTTAATTTTCATTTTAACCTATCTATTCAAACAATACAAGTCAATAAATCTCATAACAATCAATAACACTTAATCACATAATTAACATGTAGGAACATAATTAATAGTCCCAATTAAGGCTCAATTCAATTATAGACAATTTCAGTAAACTGAATCAATTTTCAATTAAATTCTCCAAATGGCTCTAAAAATTCCCATAAGCCTATTCATGTACTCAATTTCAATTTGTGCACCCAATAAGATTGTCGATTTCAGTTTCAAAGTTGTAATCTTAATAGGTAATTTTTCAATTTGGATAGATATGCATAAATTAAATTACTAGGCACTTAGTTCAATTAGAATTAACACATAATTAATTAATTAAAATCACGATTAGCAAGTTTGAGTCATCACACACCCATAAGGTTTTGCTAGCATCATCAACCCAACAAACAAGAACACACACTAAGAGCTAATAGTTTATTCAAATTTAGATCATAGTCCGATAAAACATTATAGTTTCCATAACAACTAAATAGTTTCCATAGATATATGAGACTACATTGTAACCTTGGTTAGTTTCTCCAACTTCTTAATCTTCATAGAATTTGAAAAAATCATGCCGTGAAAATCACATGTGAGGTAAAAAAGCCAAATCTAAATAGTTTATAGAGAAACGAGAGAAGAAAAATATTATAAAAGGATTAAACACATGTTGTCATATACTTTGTTTCTTTCTTCTTTACTTTCTTTTCTTTCAGACATAAAAAATAGATGTCTCAACATATGTCGTTTCTTAGTTGGTTTAGTTAACAAATCCGAGATGCCAAAAAAAGGTTGACATCAAAAGAAGAAATTTATTAGGAAAATCAGAAATGATAAAAGTACTAAAACAAGAACAAAGTACAAACATATATAATTTTATCTATTTGTTTGTCTGTATTAGGTTATACATTTAATTTAGCATAAATTCATTTCAAAATTTATTTCATTTCATTAAAAAGAAGGCTATATACAATTACTATCTATTTTAATTTCATATACTTATGCTCTATTTGTTTTTGCAAAAAGCAAAAATAAAAAAAATTCTATGAGATTTTTCAAAAAATTTGTTTGCATAAAACATTGTCCTATATATTTGGTTAGGACTCTAAAAATGGTGATATACTAATAGTCGTGGTAGCGATGGTGTGGATTGTGATGGTGGTGGTACGGGTGGTGACAATATTAGTGGTAGTGACAGTGGTGGTTATAAGATGGTTGGTGGTAGAGAGGTGATAGTGGTAACAACGGTGACAAACTAGGTGGGTTGAATCATAATAGAGATTTCGATACCATGTTGAAAACAAGAAGAGAAAATCCTTGAGTACATCCATATTGGTTAGAGAATTATTTGTGGTAGTTGAATTAAATCATAATAATAAACCATTGTATTCCATTAAAGATCAGTTTACTTTGGATGTAACCCGTCAATGGAATGAAGTCTTTATACAGTAACATGAAAATTGTACTATGTGAAAATAAAAATTGATGAATTACAAAACATTTTGTCTAATAGACTTTTCATTCATCAGTGAGTCATCTAATTAGAATTTTCATTCATCAAAAGAAAAGAGATAGATTTGTCAGAGGGCTCCCACATAAGGAGCACGAATTGAAAGTTTGGGTCTTGTTTGTCATAACTTAAAAAGTCAAAAAGTGATTATCCTATTTAAATCATATCATCTTATTTAAGTCATATCACCTATCTATCACATCAATTCAAACTCAATTCATACCCAACTTATATTTCATAAAAAATAAAAAAATATACTTATTTAAATCATCTCAAATCACCCCTGTAATCTTGCAGAGCAGGCCAATATTTCGTACCGCCCCTCCGGTAAGGGCCAGAGCTCGCTAGCATCACTAACCAGGGGAGATAGAACTATGAAAAAATTGCCTGAGTAATTCAATAAACAAAGAAAATTGTCCTATCCTATCGAATTAGGAATTAACTTGACCACCTACATGCCAGTCAACGAAAACAACCTCTAGACTTACGGTAGGAACCTATATACTAGTTCAAGCTTTGCTCGGCCACATTGGGCCAAATGTAATTTTTTCAAGTTTGGTCCTAAAAGAATTTGTAAATTCCGAGCCCACCCATTCATTATGATAAATATAGGATATTAATATTATTCAATGCGTTTGGTTTGAATTTTATGAATTAATTTTCTAAAAATTAATTTTTTGATTTTCATATTTTTTTTTTTAGTTAATATTTTTTTAAAAAAATTTTTAGATGCACCTTACTTAGATGTATCTAAATAATAAAATATTTTTTAAAATTAATAAATACACAAAATACCAAAAAAATGTACTAAATTTTAGTATTTTTGATATTTAGTGAATTTTTTAAAGATTTTTTCACAAATATTATATTTTTTAAGTGTATTTATGTTAGGTGTGTCTAAAAATTAAAAAAAAAAATGCTTAAAATATTAAAAAAATTCAGTGAAAACTAAAAAAATAAGAGCGAAAAAGTATAATTTCCTGAAAAAGTGAATTCTGAAAATAAAAACCAAGCAGAGTTATTATTATTATATTTATCTTGAGGAGTTACTAAATGAATTATACTATTTTAATAATTATTTGAAGGCCACTTGGTTGATAAATTCAAATTTTAGATTGCGTTTGATAGAATTTTAGAATTACGATTTGAAAATAGAGTTGTATTTTGAGTTTGTAAGTTTTGAAATTATGATTTGAAAAGAAAAAATTTGTTTGGTTATGAGTTTTGAATTTTTAATATGACATATAAAATGAAAAAAGTTGTCTAGTTATGAGTTTTTAAAATAATTTTCAAAACTTAATTGAAAAACTTATAACTTATAACCAAACATACAACTCAAAATTTTATTGAAAATTCTATTCAAAACTCATAACCAAACTTTTTTTAAAATTTAATTCAAAAAAATAATTTGTCATTTTAGTCTAAAAAAATAATTTCTATATTTAAAAAATATCAAAAACAAATATAATTTTTTTTGTTTCCAAATAACAAGTGTCGATTGGCAATTGTAAAAAAATAAAAATAAAATAAAAATGAACTGTTCCGATCAACTAGGTAGAACAAAAATTTTAAAAAATGTCTGGTATACCAAACATATTTTCTAAATGTGTTTTGAAATTGATTTGAAATTATGATTTGAAAACTCTTACCAAACATAGAATTAGAATGTAAAGGAAGAATTAGTTTTGGAAAGTCTTACCGAACACAGCCTTAATTTTTCTTGATCAAACGTCCAGGCGCTTATGATTGTCAATATCTAGGAAAATGCTAAGGACCCCAAATGTTTTACCAAATGTTCTACCAAATGTCTCACATGGGTGTTGTGGGTCCCATGTGAGTCTCACCTATGTGAGACATTTGATAGAATATTTGATAAAACATTTGGAGTCCCTACCATTACTCGTAAACCTAAACAATCCATTCTCATTCTCTTTCATCCTCTCTCTAGATATTCTCTCTCTAGATCTAGGGTTTCGAACCCCTAGATCTACATTTTCCAGATCTGAGTTTGGCTTTGCCGGTGGCATTGAGGAAAAGCCACGACCATACCGTCGTTGCCTTTTTCCTTATCGTTGATCGCGAATCTGTTTTGCGTCATTGAGAAGCTTCATTTCGTCTCTGACAGCGCAACTAACTTGTGCAGAATCACAACATCTTTGGAGGCGAGTCGGAGATACCAATGGTCAGATCGAAGCTGATCTCTTCTAGATCAAACTTGACTTGTTTAAATAATGAGTCAATCTCAAATAAAATTTTAACTAGCCAAATAAGAGTTGAATTCGAATAATTTGATTTTTTTATTATGTATATATATATTTATCGAGTTAATTAGTAAATTGTTCGAGTTTGATTTAAAAGTTTAATGAGTTTTAAAATATATTTAACTTTTTTTTAATAAAAAGACTTGATCTTGAACAAATTTTTAATAAATTGAATGCGAGACAAGGTAGAGTAGCTTATTTTATATTACAACCATAAATCTAGTAGAGTCTTGCTACAATCAAATTATTTTATTTTATTTTATTTTTATTATTTTTTTTCAATACTTCTTGCTGTCTACTCACAATCAGAATGGATCCAACATCACATAATATGGGGCTCACTTTTACCGTGAACGGTAAAAAATTATTAGGAGAAATTAATTTTTTTTAAAAAGTCCTAGAGTTTGACCCCAATAGCAAATAAAACTCCACATTTTCAATTGTATCAATTTAAACTCTACGATTTAAAATTATCTACAATCATAACCACCCGTTCATCTCCATTAAAAAATCCTAGAGGATTAATTTTATCAATTTAACCATTTTATGTCTTCTCCCTTCCTATCATTTTTTCTCTACCATTGCCACCACCTGCTTCACCTTCGTCACCACAACTCACCCACCGTTGCCCTTCCCCATGCTAAGCCCCGCTACCATTGCTCCTCAGTCACCATCCCCAACAACTGCAATCACTCAGCCTCTTTGCAAACAAACAAATGGGCATACAAGCAATATTCAATTGAGTGGTTAAGATGAGTATAAGATATGGTTGTAATCTGGTGTGGTAAGACAAAAATTGATATTAATATGATTTCAAAGGTTGAATGATAAAGTGACACGTGTGTTACAAACAAAATTCCCATTAGTTTATTTAAACAAAGTGGAACGGATGATTGGTATTGAATCTATTTTAAAAAATCAGGGTTTAAATTGATACCATTGAAAATGTGGGGTTTTATTTTTTATTGAAGTCAAACTCTAGGGGTTTTTTGTGTGTAATTTTCTCAAAATATTATTAGAAAATGTGTGGTTGTAATTTTATTCAATTCAAGGTTGTTTTGGAAATATGTTATTTTAGTAACTTCTGTTTTTTAACTAAAATATGAGGTAAAAAAATTAATACTATGTTCGATATAATTTTTTGACTTTTTACAACCAAAAAAAAAGTGTAAAAAATAAAAAGAATTTTTTTAAAAAAAACTTTTTGACATTTCTAATATTTTTTAAAACTTTTTAACTATTACCCAAATTTTCCAAACTTGTCCACTTTCATTTAATAGACCACTAGCCTATCACCCGTGCTATGCACGGGATAATTATAGATATTTATATTTGTTTTAATTTTTTTTAATAAATAAATTATATTTTTTAAGATTTTTTATAAAAATAATTTAACAATCTTATCACTAACCATAGTGTACAGGAGAAATTAAAAAGGCTACTGCAGTAACTATGCACGGGCTGTATCTATAATTATTTGTATGAGGGGATTTTAAATGCTAATCAGGTATTTTGACCAAATCAATAAACGCAGGCATGTAGATTGAAAAAAGTTAATAAATGCTGATCAGGAGATTTTGACCAAATCAATAAATGCTGAGTTTTTTTTTTTAAATCAAAAATTTAGAAAATTAAGATTGAGATATTGGAGCTCTCACAAGACTTGGGTTTAGAAACCCCGTTTCCTTAATATATTTACAATTATCTATACATGTGAATTGCGATTTTTAAATGTCTTTTTTTTTAAATGTCTTATTTTTTCCTTTTTTATATTATATTAAAGTTTAATATTTTGATAATAATCATATGTGTTGGACTTTTCAAAGAATTAAATGTCTTTTTTTTTTTACTATATTATATTAAAGTTTAATATTTTGATAATAATCATATGTGTTGGACTTTTTAAGAAATTTTTTTTTTATGTTTGTTCTTGATGCATTAAAGTGTTATTATGAGGGATAATAATTATATGTGTTGAGACTTTTCAAGGAATTCATATGTGTTAGATTTCAAAGAATTTTTTTCATACTTGTACTTAATGCATTAAAGTATTATTGTGAGGGTAAGACTTGGGGGTTAGGAGAAGTTAATAAATACTAAGATTTTTTTTTTAAAAAAAATCAAAAAACTAAGAAATTTAGATTGGGAGATTGGAGCTCCCACAAGACTTCGGGTTAAAAACCCCCTTTTGCTTAATATATAGTATAGATTTTAAAATTTGAATTACATATGCTGTGATTTTAGGGAAATGGGAAATTTTACGATACAATATGCACTCTAATTATATCATTTTTTTAAATTATAATTTTTATATTTTTTTATTATAATAATATTTTAGTTATGACTAATGAGATTTTTGGTTATATATTATGTGGTATTTAGTTATGACATTTTTTTTTTTTTACGTTATAATGCGTAAAATATAGAGTTATGTTAATTTTTTTTTTTAATTATAAGATGTATATAATACACATCTTTCCCGATTATTTATTGAAGGACCAATTATATTAAAACTTTCATGTTTAGAAAAAGAGGAAATTTTATTTTACTTCCTAAACTATATTTCGATAATCAATTTAATCACTATACTTTTATAATTTCAATTTTACACCAACACTACTTTGGGGTCGTTTGGTAATATTTTTTTAGTTGATTTTTTGACTTTTTTGAATTTTTTAGTTGTTTAGTATTCTTGTTTAGATTTTTTGACTTTTTGACTTTGGAATGACAAAATTGCTCTTAGTATAGAATGATATTTTTTGACTTTTTGTTTGTTTATGGGATAATTTGGTACTTTTATAGCTTTTTTGTCTTTTTGTGATTTTGTATTTTTTTTTTTGTTCTTTTGTGATTATATAGCCAAAGATGAAAACCAAACCAAGGCTTAATTTTGGATCAATTTCACCTCTATTGTCAACTACTGTATATAATTAAACAACACTTGCCGTAGTTTTCATTTGAGATTTCATTTTACACCACCTCCAATTATTTTATTTTATTTTTGATAAATAACCAAACTTTATTAAGAAGCAACAAGAAGATGCAAAGAATACAAAAACCGGCCACAAAAGCCCAACGAAACTAACAAATCAAATTCTCCACAAAATTTGTAAAAGCTAATACATCTAGATCCATTAATCCTGTCACCCAACTATACAGAACAGTAAGAAGGCGCCTCTCTAACCAAGTGATGGAACGAGCGACCCCATGAAACACCCGCCTATTTCGCTCCAGCCAAATCAACCAAAGTAAACAGTGCGAGGCAAAAATCCAAGCCTTTTGACGTCTCCTCCCCACCCTCCCCCCGACCCAATTCTGCAAAACTGCAAACAAAGACCCCGGTTGAACCCAAACCAACCCAAACATTGCCACCACAAGCATCCAAAGACGAGAAGAAACCGAACAATGAATAAGCAAATGGTCAACCGATTCCGCAGCCTGACCGCACAAACAACACTAATTCACCAAAATATGCCCACGACGAATCAAATTATCAATAGTCAAGATACGACCCAAACTCACCGTCCACACAAAGAAGGCAACCTTGGATGGCGTGCCCGGTACCCAAACACTTTTCTACGGATAGACGAAAGAGCCATCAACAACACACTTATCCTCAACAAGCGCCCCATAGAACGAAGACACCGTGAAAATACCTTTGGCCCTAGGACAAACCCAAACCAAAGCATCATTATCTGCCTGTCCAAGATGTAAACCATATAAAAAACCAAGGAGGTCCACTAATTGATCTAGCTCCCAGTCTTGGACATGACGACGCAGCTGCACATTCCACACCCTCAACTGCCCCTCCCTAACCCTCACAGCACTAACCAACACCTCAGAATTCGCAGCAATAGCAAATATCAAAGGAAAGCGAAACTCTAAAGACAAGTCACCACACCACCTATCCTGCCAAAATCGAACTCTATCCCCCACACCAATTTTGAACCTCACATGTCACCAGAACGCTTCCCGACCCAACCAAATCCCTTTCCATAACCCGCAAACCATGAGAGTGACCCACCCGTCCCGAGCACCACATCCCCCTAACCACACCAAACTTAGCAACCACCACCCGCCTCCAAAGTCGCGCCATCTCCTCCACAAAACGCCACAGCCACTTCCTTAACAAGGCCAAATTAAACAAGACCAACCTCCGAACCCCAAACCCCAAACCCCCTTGCTCCTTAGACCTACAGATCCGATCCCAAGACACCAAATGATAATGACCACTCTCACCCTTATCACCCCACAATTATTCCAATTATTCCCAAAATCTCAATTAGAATCTTAAACAATATGAAATTTAAGGGTTTAATTGATATTCTTTTAACTAGTTTGAGAAGCAAAATAAAATTTCAACATCACATCAGTAATTTCTATTTGAAAAAGGGCATCTAACAATAGGGATAAAATTAATTGAAAATCAAATACAGTTTAGATGTGAAATTAAAATTACTTATAAGAAGAATAGAACGTACAACGACGTCGTTTATCATTCAACTCGTCATGTAGTCGTGATTCGTGATTCGTAACTCGTCAGTGATTCCAGTCTAGTGTTGATAAACCCTTGGAAGGTTTGAATGGCGTGTTCGAGCGTGGTGTCTAGGTTATCTTCTCGCCTGCGACCTCTGGCTCTCAAACTCAACAAATCTTCACTCTCCTCATCATCTGATGTCCCTCTCCTCAAATCGACCTCTCACTCTCACTCCTCTGCCTCATCTAAACGCTTTTCTCGCTCTTCAAGGTTAGATCTCCAAATCACAATATCCAATTCTCTCTCTATATCTATATATACATATATGTGTGTGTATTAATGTGTGTTTTCTGGGGGGTTAGGTTACCAGTGGAGCTGAGCTGCTTGGAGTCAATGATGCCGTTGCACAGTGCAATAGCTTCATCTCGATTGCTGTCGAGCTTGTCCATAGAGGCTAAGTGCTGGGGATTAATTCCTCAAGGTCAGCTTTCAATTTTATTTATTTATAGAAATTCCCTTTCTGTTGTTTTTTATGCATTTTATATTTTGATAAAATTATTTAATTCTGTTACATGAACATCATTCTGGGTTAGAAACTCAAGCGTTGCGTTGTCATGGTAATCATGAATTGCGATTGACGCCCTTCAATTTTACTTGATCACAATGGTGTTGTGTTGCTTAGTGAAATTTTCTAGTTATTTTCTTTGGGATGTGATGTGATGTGATAGCCTAGTAATCTTAGGTTGTGTCTGTGTTTGGTTCACTGTAATGAAGTTGGAATGGTCGTTCTTTGCAGTCCGTTTGGATTGAGTGATTTGATGAGAAATTATAAGATTCGCATGTTTGGTTTACAAATTAGGTAAGAAATGGTGAGAGCTGGAGAGAAAGAGAACTCTATCTTATGCAAACCAATTGGCTATAAATTTTTTAAAATACCAAGATTGCTCATCAAAATACAAAGAAAGAAGGAGAAATCTCACCCATATTCTTATTTTACATGCTTTGCTTTCTTACTCATCCAAACATTATAGTGAGAAAACACAATCATGTTTTTCTTCTTTTCTTGCCAAGGTGAGATCCCACAATCGTTTCCGTTCTTTTCTCACCCAATATTCCAAATGTAACATTAGCCTCTTGATGGAATGATCATTCCCTTCAATGATTAAATTTGCAATGCATTTTTCATCATTTTTGTAGTGAACCAAACGTGAGAATGGACATTCTAATGGAGTGATCATTCCATTCCACTTTTATTCTAGTGAACTGAACACTACCTTAAGGCTTTGTTTTGTCCGTGGATTTGGTGAAGGAAATAAAAGGAAATAAAAGGAAAAGAAAATGTAAATGAAATCATTTTTTTTTCCCTAATTTGGTCACCCTTGGAAAACGAAGTGGAAAAGCATTAAAAGTTAAAAACTAGAAGCAATTTTGTATTTCTAGATATAAATTTTCTCCATCTCTTTGATTTCTATCAATTTTTAGAAATTCGTTTGTCTACTGTTTCTTTAAGTATATGAGAGAGTAGGATAGAGGATTGTTTTCCTTTCCTTTCCTTTCCTTTCCTTTTTTTTTTTCACTTGCAATTTCCAAGAACCAAAACGAAGCCTAAGTGTGAACATTGTCTAAATTCAGAAATTGTGCATGAGATGATCCTATTCAAGAAATAGAGGCTACCAATAGTGGCAGCACTACAAAGAATGGAATAGTACATGTTTTGATGGCATTTGTCACGTAAAAAAGAAAAAAATAATAATTTAAACACCCTATGCACATCAATTTTTGTTTTTCATTTTTGCACACCTTGGTGCCATTGTCACTTTGGATTTTTTTGTTTTGAACAACATGAGCTATGATTGCTTATTTGTTTTGTCATTTATGTGAGATGAATTGAGTGCTTTTTTATTTTTTCTTTTATTTTTTAAAATTTTAACTTTGAATTGATTGGGTTGGACAACTAAATGTCTCATAATCTAGCGTGTACATAGCCTCTATTATGTATATTGGGCCTAATGTGATAATATATTCAAGGCTCATACTAGTGTAGTAAAGGGGTTTTTTGAAATTGTAGGGGTAGCGATCACGCCTACTTGCCACCCCCTATCTAGGTCCATCCTCGTTTGTTGGGTTTGTTGTATATTTGCGGTTGTGTATTGGGCCCAATGTGATACTATATTCATAGCTTTCCAAATAAAAAGCAAATTCTATTTAAGGACGTACTTGATTTTGCATTAATTAACAAGTTTGGGTACATATACATTAATACAGGGAAGGTGACCAGTTAATGAAAAAAAAAGGAGAAATCTACAGGGAGTGAGCCCATATAGTTTGGAGATAATTAAGAGGTAATACTAGTGTATGGGTGGGTGGTGGTGATCACCCCTACATGCCATCCCCTGTCTAGGTTCATCCTTGTTCATTGGGTTTGTTGTATACTTGTGGTCATGTATTGGACTTTCTTTAATAGTTGGATATTTAATTTGATGTGATTTTTATAATATTTATAATTTATCTTCTATTGATTGACAAAAAAAAAAAATGTCTACTCTAACAAAAATTCATGAGCCGCCACTAGCTACCAAGAATGGTAAGAGGGACTGTTGAAAAAATGTTAAAGTGTTGAGAATATATGTTAAACCTAAGTTCTAACTGGACTATTATGAAAGTTTTGGTTTTGAATATTGGTTTCCTTCAAATAACATTCCTTCTTTAAAATCCTATTCTGTCAGGTTTAAGATGGATTAGAATATAGAAATAGTGGTTAGTTTGTTTCTAATATAAATATTTTACGTATACACACACATGCAGAGGTTGGAGAGCAATGAGGTTTCTCTTAGGTTAGGAAGAAGCAACAGAAGTATTCACTTGTGAGAACATAGTTCAAGGTCATTGCTTTGCACATTTTTGCCTTAGCTATTTTATTTTAATTTGCATTGGTTGATAAATGAAAATTTATGTTTAGGTTTTCCATATGATCATCCCAATTAATTGAGAAGGAAATTCATGAAGGAGTTTTAGAACTAGCCATGGTTTTTTTGCATTAGATTGTTCGCTTGGCAGCAAATGTAATTTATATCTGTGTGACGGAGATGTTGATATTCATTGAGTGAGAAGGTGATGTATAGAGGAACACCAATTAATAGAGTTTGGGCATGTTGAAATTGTATTGCTGACTGCATTTATGAGATATTTTGGTAAATTGATGGTGCAAGAAAGAGAGAGGAAGGGTAAAAATGGGCATAATAGTATACATTTATTAGGGAACAAAAGGCAAGATATTGGGATATAAAAGTCAAGAAGTTTTGTCTCATTTTCTCAGTTGTTGGGATAAGGCACTGTCTGTATGATTGAGCAACTCTCAAATTTCTGTAATTAGTTCATATGTGATTTTTAATTAATGCATGGATACTCATTCATCTTGGAATCCTTTTCTTCATTACTCTTATTTGAATATGTTTGGGAAACTAAAGGTTTGAGTTATTCTTTCTACATTGCCAAAGAATATGTTGTTCTGGTCAATATTACACATGTAGGTCTGTTCAGTCTTAGAAACATCTTCTTCTATTTGATTGGTGTGTTTAACATTGTTTTGTCAGTAACTCTACCTATATGGTTCTTTCTGTGATTGAATCAAATAATAGTGAGTAGTTAAATTAAGGTATCCTGTTGCAGCTAGTTTATTTGATAACACTAAATTGCGTTCAACACTCATTTTGGTGTAATAATTTTGAAGACATTGGTCTCAAATGTATCCTTCATCATTGTTGTTGTCCAAAATTGAATATTTTAGGATTAAAGTTTCTTTGTTTTGTTTAACTTATTTTTCAGAAAATTGAGTTTTTTGTTTTTCATATATATATATATATATTTTGTTTTTAGTGAATTTTTTTTAATATTGTACGCAATTTTTTTTTAATTTTTTAGATACACCTAATTTAGATACACTTAAAAAGTATAATATTGAGAAAAAAAAAACTTTAAAAAATTCACCAAATACAAAAAATACAAAAAAAAAAAAAACGAAAATTCAGTACATTTTCTTATTTTGTTGTATTCAATGAATTTTTTAAAGATTTTTGTACAACTCCAAACCAAACAGAGATGCCCACTATTTATTTCATTGCAGAGTGATAACTTTTATATGTGGTAAATGAAGAAAACGGCTTTATTGGATATACGAGTCATGTTTTTGAATACGAGTCATTGACCTGAATTTCCCTTACATCCTGAGGATTTTTCTATACTTTTTTCAGTCTTCGGTAAATTCATAGTGTTGTTGTAGCATCTTTTAACCAACTCAAGTCAATTCAACAAAGCTACCTCCCAATTACATGTGGTTGGCCAGACATGTCCTATTTTGCCATTTTGTTCTATAAGCTGTAAGTTAATTGAATTGTTTCCTTACTTTCTCAAGGATGTTAATTTTGGCGTCATCATTTTGCTATCATGGCCCTCAATATGTATGGTCAATAGCGTCACTATTTCTTAAAGGTGCAGTTGTAGGTTCTTCATTGCATGATCCTTCTTCATTGGTCTCTCATTTTATCTCCTGTAGTTGCTTTTTCTTCCATCTCATTAATTTAAGAGTAATGCTTTACAAACAAAAAATTCATACATAATGATGTAACTCATTGTGAACCTTTCACTTCAAAACAAAACACCATTGAAGATGAATTTATTTACAATAGTGGCATTGGTGCATCATTCTTGCCGAGTTTTTTGCATGAATTTTATGTATGAATATAATTTTTCATAATTTAATTCACTTTTAGCTTTATCATTTCTTGTTGGGTAATTCTATTTACACAGCATATAAATTCTCAGTACACACCACAAATGTGTTCGGATATAAATTTTTGAACTAAAGTTAAATGTTCAGATATAAATGTATGAACATAAAACAATTGTTCAAATATAAATAATTGAAAGGAATGCATATTTGAACAATTTATTTTTGTTAATAACTTTAAATTTGAACATTTGACATTTGTTTAGAAGTTTATATCCGAACATTATTTATGGTGTCTACTGAGAGCTAAGAAGCACGGACACTTCTAAGAATGTGACGTATCCGTGTCGGACACCGACACTCTTAGGACACGTGTCCGACACTCTTCAAAACGTATCTTATCTTTTAAATTTTTTTAAAAACCCGGACACTCTTTGGATAATTGGAGGACACACGTGTCAATTGCTTAAACACACGTGTTTATCGATTAGACATATGTGAAACTAATTATAAGTTTGAACAAAACAACATAAGATACAATAATAAAACAAGAACCATATAAATTTATAGGAATTAGTGTTATATTGCATTTTTTTATTATTTTTGAATGATATATTCATATATATAACATATAATAAATATATAAAATTATATATTTCATGCGTGTCCCCACGTGTCGTGTCCTGCATTTTTTAAAAATTAACGTGTCGGCGTGTCCGTGTCGTATTCGTATCGTGTCACGTGTCCATACTTCTTAGACTAAGAGTTTGTATGGTGTGCAATTAAAATTTCCCATTCTTGTTATATGGGATATCGAACACCTTTCTTAGTTCTCTTTTCCCAGTATTCTTAGTTTGTTTAACATCTTATACCACACGGAATTAAAAAGTGAGATCAGATTATGTGGAAAGGCAATTATACCGGTGGTTCTTACATTTTTTTCTTTTGTGTCATTTTGGTCCCTACACTTTCAATTTGCTCAATTTTGACCCTTTAATTTTAGATATTGTGTCAATTTGGCCTAATTGATAATACCCCGTTAGTGTTTTTGACAAAAAATAACCACTGAATAGGTTGAGGTTAACTCACAGGGTTGAGTAAGTTTGTGATTTTGCTCGTAAAAATGCGACACATGCCACTCATATGTGTATTTTTTATAATAAAAAAAATATTAAGAGTTGTAATCAATTGGACCAAATTGAAATAAAGTCATAAATTCAGGGTCAAAATTGAGCCAATTGAAATTATAAGGACCAAAATGACACAAGGACCAAAGTACAACGACTATTGTCATAATTTGCCCTTTGTGGAATAGTGCAGTCCATTGTTGATTTGGGATTTGCCACAGGTAACTGAACGTTGTAAACTATGCCTCTTCATCTTAAAAATGTATCACTTGAAGTTGGACCGCAAGTTTACTCTGTGATTGTTCATTTCCTTCAACACTCCCCTTTCTATTTTTCTCCTTTTCTATTTTCTTATTATTTGTTTTGAGGAGCCTGTGTTTTCAGTTCTTGTTGGGACAGAAACCACGAACCATTCCAATATTTAGAGTGAATAGCAGTGTCATTTTGTAATTGTGAGAATTAATTATTATATATTCGTGCTACAACATTTATGTTTACTCCACCTTTTTTTTATTATTTATATTTCTTTATTTTTTAAAATTTTATTTTAATTTGTAAGGAAGAGTAGTGGAATTAAACAAAACCATCTTAAGGGGGCCAACCTTGTATGCTCAAAAAGAAACCTGTGGTTTGTTCATCCATGGGCATATGAAAGGGTAGTCCTCTCTCAACCAAAAAATAAATAAATAAATACAGAAAGGAGTAAAGACCCTACCTTGCCTGATATTCGAGGCTAGCTGGTGGTCGCACATATCTGGGGTTGTACCAAGGATTTCATCAAAGGTTGGGTCAGGGGGTTCCTTGTTTTTCAAAAAAGGAAGATAACTCAACATTCTCAAAGGATCTCCTTTTTCATTCCCCCACAATAGTTCACGATTGTTTTAAGAGTTGGTCTTCTTAACACCCCCACCCCACCACAAAAGAGGGGCGACTGTAAGAAAAACACATGGCTTTGTTATCTCTCTGGATTCTAAAATGCATAGTGTTTCATGTCCCTTCAATTGTCTTTCTAATAGCTCCTCTCCTTCATGGTGCAGGCATCTCAATGCCTTTATGACAGCCTACATGCAGCGACTCATCCCGAGGCAGATTTTCTTTTGAATAGGAATATAGGTCTCATGTTATCTTTTTTCCTTCCTTTCTCAAGTCAAAAGATTATGAAATCAAACTGTTTCCTTTGCTATCATAAAGGAGTAAAGACGTGAATTGGCGTTTAATTAGTCAGTTCTCTAGTTCCTTCTTTAATGTCTCTCTCCCCGCCGGATCACTTGAATGGTTATTTGGTATTGAAAAGTTTGATGTACAATCTCGTGAGAGAGTAATTGAAATTGCTAGTTCACTGCATTTGAAATTATTGGAGACCCGTTAATGTGATCCCTCTTGTATTCCTTGCTTGTTTGGATATTTGATTTGTGGAGAGAGTTATTTATTTATTTATTTTAGAAAAAGAAGATGAAGCGAAGGCTAAGGGCCTTTGGTTGTGTTTTTTGTTTTTCAAAAAAATATAGAAAACTTATTTGACAAACTGTTTTGAAATTTTTTTTGGGATTTATATTTTTTAAAACAACTCATTTTTTAGGAAATATGAAAAAGTAGTTTTTGAATTTTCTAAAACTGGTTTATGCACAAAAATGAAAACAATAGACGTTTTCAAACTTTACATATTTTTGTTTTTTTAAAACACAAACCAAAATCAAAGAAAAACAAAAACAAGACCAAATTGAGATCTAAAGCATCTTTCCTTTTTTATTTTTTTATTTTTTATGTTCACTGATCTCTATACAAATTTGAGATCTAAAGCATTCTAGCTGTACCTGTAGTTAGGGTTGCAAATGAACTGATCTGTTCATGAACAAGTTCGGTTTGGCTCGGTTCATTTAGTAAACGAGTCGAGCTCGAGCTCGAATATTAGGTTTGTTTAGTAAACGAGCCGATAAGCTCGGCTCGTCAACCAAGTTCGTTTATCTTTATTTAAATTATATAATAAATATATTATTTATATATTAATTAATATAAATAATATTTTAAAAAAATTATCGAGCCGAACCGAGCCGAGTTTGAGTTTTATTAATGTTAGCGAGCTCAATTTCTTATCGAGTCGAGTTCGAATTTAATAAACGAGTTCAATAAGTAAACGAGCCGTGTTCAAACTCAGCAAAGCTTGGCTCGGTTTGTTTGTAGCTCTATTTGTAGCAAAGCTTGGCTCGGTTTGTTTGTAGCTCTATTTGTAGTAGAGAAGGGTTTCTTAAACACAAGAACCACAGTCAGCATCTCTCATTCTTTTGAGTAGGCAACTGTAAAATTCATGGCTATTATATACGTGAAGTGTTAAAAAATAGGGAGCTTTTTCCATAAATTCATCTTTAATTACTTATGTTCCATTCAACCCATATTCTTTTTGACTATTTCATTAGGTCCTATTTGAGATAAGAAGACCAAAATACCCTTTTCATCTACTTATGTTCTATTTAGTTCATATTATTTTCTTATGTTTCAATAAGTCCTATGGGTGACATAATTACCAAAATACCCCTAATGTATCTACTTATGTTCTATTTAGTTCATATTATTTTCTTATGTTTCAATAAGTCCTATGGGTGACATAATTACCAAAATACCCCTAATGTGAATGTTCACACCGTCAATGTGAATATTCATATCGTCAATGTGTAGGGGCCCGACCCATGTACAATGTGAATATTCACATTGACATGTTAACATTCACATTGATAGGAGTGTAAAATTAGCCCGCGGCCCGGGGCGAGCCCGGTCCGGCCCGTGACAATGTGAATATTCACATTGACATATTAACATTCACATTGATAAGACTGTAAAATTGGCCCGCGACCCGTGGGCGGCCCGAAGCCCGTGGCGCGGCCTGGGGCGAGCCAGGCCCGGCCCGTGACAATGTGAATATTCACATTGACATATTAACATTCACATTGATAAAACTGTAAAATTGGCCCGCGGCCCGGGGCGAGCCCGGCCCGGCCCGGCCCGTGACAATGTGAATATTCACATTGACATATTAACATTCACATTGATAGGAGTGTAAAATTAGCCCGCGGCCCGTGGGAGGCCCGAAGCCCGCCCGCTGCCTGGGGCGGGCCCGGCCCGGCCCATAACAATGTGAATATTCACATTGACATGTTAACATTCACATTGATAAGAGTGTAAAATTGACTCGCGTCCCATGGGCGGCCCGAAGCCCGTGGCGGCCCGGGGCGAGCCCGGCCCGGCCCGTGATAATGTGAATATTCACATTGACATATTAACATTCACATTGATAGGAGTGTAAAATTAGCCCGCGGCCTGTGGGAGGCCCGAAGCCCGCCTGCTGCCAGGGGCGGGCCCGGCCCGGCCCGTGACAATGTGAATATTCACATTGACATATTAATATTCACATTGATTGGAGTGTAAAATTGGCCCGCGGCCCGAAGACGACAGCCTCGGGTCAGCCCGGTGGGCTTAGGCCTAGGCTCGAGCTTAGGCCGGGCTTGGGCGGGCTTGGCCATTTTTTTTTTAATTCTTTTTAATTTTTTCTACCAAAATTTTATTATTTTCCACAAAAAAAGACATTGTGCCTCAGGTGGGCTAGGCCTCGGACCGAGCCTTGAATGAGCCTTAAGCGGGCCGATGGGCCGGACCGGGCTTCAAAGTGATGGCCTAGGCCCTAGCCTAGGGTCTCGGACATGCTCGGGCCCGGACCCAAACGAGCCTGCCCCGGGCCGTGGGCGGGCTTCGAGTAGCCCACGGACCGCGGGTCAATTCTACATTCCTATCAATGTGTATGTTAACATGTCAATGTGAATATTCACATTGTCAACGGGCCAAGTCGGGCCTACCCCGGGCCGAGGGCGAGCTTCGGGCAGCGGACAAATTTTACACTCCTATCAATGTTAATGTTAACATGTCAATGTGAATATTCACATTGTCACGGGTCGGGCCAAGCCCGTCTCGGGCTGCGGTCGGGCTTCGGGCCGCCCACGGGCTGCGGACCAATTTTACACTCTTATCAATGTGAATGTTAACATGTTAATGTGAAAATGCGAATATTCACATTGTCAACGGGCCGGGTCAGGCCCGCCCCGGGCCGCGGGCGAGCTTTTGGCCGCCCATGGGCCGCGAGCCAATTTTATACTCTTATCAATGTGAATGTTAACATGTCAATGTGAATATTCACATTGTCAACAGGCCGGGTTGGGCCCGCCCCGGGCCGCCCACGGGCCGTGGGAGGGTTTCGGGCAGCCACGGGGCGCGGGCTAATTTTATACTCTTATCAATGTGAATGTTAACATGTCAATGTGAATATTTACATTGTCAACAGGCCGGCCCGGGCCCGCCCCGGGTTGCCCACGGGCCGGGGACGGGTTTTGGGTAGCCACGGGGCGCGGGCCAATTTTATACTCTTATCAATGTGAATATTAACATGTCAATGTGAATATTCACATTGTCAACGGGCCGGGCCCGCCCACGGGCCGTGGGCGGGTTTTGGGCAGCCACGGGGCGCGGGCTAATTTTACACTCCTATCAATGTGAATGTTAACATGTCAATGTGAATATTCACATTGTCAACGGGCCGGGCCCGCCGCCCCGGGCCACGGGCAGGCTTTTGGCCGCCCACAGGACGGTGGCCAATTTTATACTCTTATCAATGTGAATGTTAACATGTCAATGTGAATATTCACATTGTCAACGGGCCGGGCCGGGCCGGGCCCGCCCCGGGCCGCGGGCGGGCTTTTGGCCGCCCATAGGCTACGGACCAATTTTTATACTCTTATCAATGTGAATGTTAACATGTCAACGTGAATATTCACATTGTCAACGGCCAGGACCGGGCCCGCCCCAGGCCGCCCATGGACTGCGGGCGGGTTTCGCGCCGCCACGGGACGCAGGCCAATTTTACACTCCTATTAATGTGAATGTTAACATGTCAATGTGAATATTCACATTGTCAACGGGCCGGGCCCGCCCCGGCTCGCTGACGGGTTTCGGGCCGTCCACGGGCCAATTTTACATTCCTACCAATGTCAATTTTAAAATATGAATGTTCACATCATAAATTGCTAACCGTTCAAAAAAATATTTATAAGGGTATCAAAATTAAATATAAAGGCATAAGTGTCCAAGAAAATAGTGTAAATCAAGAAAAATGATTTTATGGAATAAAACTATACATACATGGGACTAAATGGATTAAAAAATTCCTTTATGGACTTCTTGGACTAAAACACTTCTAAATAGGATTTATTAATAATTTTCCCTAAAAAATACATGAAGTGTTAAAAAAAAAAATATATATTTGAAAAAATTCTTTCACGCTTGAATTTGGTGCCACATTTGAGTTCTTCGTTCCTCTAGCGGTATATTTTGAGCCTCCTAAGATACAATTGCAAAGACAACGGCACGGATTTGGCGAAATACACTTGTTAGGAAAAACATGCAATGTATCCCATTTGGATTGGATAATTTGGAGAAAAGAAAGAAAGAAAGAAATGAGTCTCTCTCGAATTACTTGTTTAGACAGGGCCGGCCCTAAGGTGAGGCCACTGAGGCGGTCGTCTCGGGTTCTTAATTTTGAACAAAATTTAGGACCCTCAATTAGGGGAGTGTATCATATCGTTTTATTTTATGATTACTTTAATATTAGTTCAATTCATTTATTTTTATGTTGTTGTATGGTGTTATTTTGACTTGTGTCTAATTGATATCTAATGTGAAAACTTTTAATTTTAGTTAAATTAACTTAGCAAGTGTATGAAGAGATTAAAATTTTTTCCATAAGTTGAATTTTATAAAATTTATTTCTACTACATGAAATTATTCATAGAATGTTTGATTTTAATTCAATTGCATTTTTCTAATTAAAAAAATTGTACCTTATTACTATATATTTTTTATTAGATTGACTCTAAAATAGGTAATAAAAAAATACATATCTTAAATGAAAAAAAGATATTAGCCTTAATTATTATTTTACATACTTTTTTATTTAGTTAGATGGAATTAAATAAAAGATTAAAAAAATGTTATGGCATCCCTTAGTGAACATTAAAATATATAACTAATAATTCATATTATTGAGTCGTGTTATACTTATGTTGAAAAATAGTCAACCCTAACTTACTAATTTTATATATTGCTTGAGTTGTGTCGAAAATTTTCATCCTTACCCCCAATTAATTTTAGTTTTTATAGCATTGGTAAGCTAAAAAAAAAAAAATTCGATTCAACTAATTGAAGTTAAACTATTTTTTTATATATATATATATATATATATTTTTGTTATCTAAATTTTGTTAAATTGTAATGCAATAAAAATAAATTTTTACCCTTTTTGTTTTATCCAAACAACTTTTTTTTAAAGTAATGATACATGAAGGGTCCAATTTAAAAAATTCGCCTTAGGCCCCTAATAACTCAGGGCCGGCCCTGAGATAACTTAACGAGCAAGAAATCGTGAAGGTTTTTTTTCTTTTTTTCATTCTTTTTATTTATTTTTTTCATGGATTTAGATAGAGATTTGAAAAGGAAAAAAGAAAATATTTGTAAAATGTAATTATATTTCATTTCACTCACATTTTTTTTTTCTTTTTTTCAAATTTCTATCTAAATTTATGAACCAAACACAATATAAAACTCATTGAATATCTATAGATTTGGAAAGATTTAGAGAAAAAGATGGAGTTCAGCAATTACTTTGTTTGGAAATTGGCTATTTTAGTTGACTTTTTTTATTTATTTATTAAAAGATGTGCAGAAAAGTAGAGAGAGAGTTATGAGATGCCCCAAGGAGTACCCCAAGCGCGCCTGACAGTTTAGACTTCCAATCTTCTATCTAGTTTCACGAGTGCAATGTGAAATATAAATGAGAGTCCAAATTCGACAAATTTATAGAAAATCCATTAATTGCAACATTTGCCAAAAATAGATTGCATCACTAGATCTCAGAGTTGCCACCTAATCTTTTGAGAAAATTAGGAAACCTATGGACTCATGCCAAAGGCCACTGTTTGTCACAGCCAAAGATGGCTTGGTTTGGAGCCTTGGGTATGAGGGGGGGGGGGGGGAAAGTCATTAATTGAGTACTCCCCGCTCACCCAATCAAAGAATAAATCTCTGTTAAACCATGATATGAGTTTTATAAATAATATATGCACATGTTCCGATTATTATTAATGCTACAAATTACTATGTGGAGCAATCAAGTATAGATTGTGTTCCTCATTTTGGAATGCATTTATCTCATGCATTTTAAAAGGGTTTTGAAAAATGTACAATTAAAAGGAAATTGAGCTCACAAGCATAAAATCAATATCATCTCAACTTAAGCAACACAACTTCCATCCACTGGCAATCATAGAAATAGATCAATTAAGCAAGTAACCGCATGGTAAAATGGTAGACATAATAAGAAAATCATGCACAGACGGGATGCTAAAGCTATAAATGCTTTGCATCTAGCAAAAAGATGAAGAAAAATGTTAGCAAATATGCATAATCCAATATGTAAAATACTAATGTAGTACATACACAAAGAATGTAGACTCTGCTATTAACACATGATATGTGGATCATGACAACACACAAAATCACATAGCATAAGCCCACAAATGCAAATGAGCCAAATATAGATGTATGAAATATGGATGCAAGGCATGGATATGATAAAAAAGGAAAATGTGATACTATTAACAGATATGGAAAGACGAGAAATAAGAGGGATAGAAAGAAATTGTGATTGGAAGACATACATAGCAAAGGGATTAAAAAAAAAAAAAAAAAAATGGAGGTTGAAAGTTATTATAGCAAGCATTTACAATGAAAGGAATAAAAAAAGTGGGGTTGAAAATTATTACAACAATGAAATGAATAGAAAGAAGTGGGGTTGAAAGTTATTACAAAAATGAATTTATTTAATTAAATTGAAGCTGAATCTAACAAATCATGAGAAAACAAGGAGAGAAGTATAACAGAAGCCATAAGCGCCCAAGAGATCATTTGTTGGAAATTGCTTTGTTCTACTCTGTTCTGCCTAGAAAAGTCATCTGGCCAAACAAATAAATGGTCTGGCCGGATGAAAGAACTACTGGCCGTACCTTTATCTGTACGGCCAGATAGAAAATCTAGAAAACCCTATTTTGTGCAGCAAAATCAAAACAGAGCAAAGAAAACATTTTCAAAGGATGCTCATTCTTTCTGTTGGACAATCTTCACTGTAATTAATTAATTCTGTTTGTGTACTTAACAACAAACAGAATATAAAAGAAATAAAGGAAATGAGAGAAAATTGTTTGATTACAAAAATCAAACTAGAAATAAAAAAAATAAAAACAAAAACAGATTTTATTTTGTTACAAAAACAAAATTAAAATCTGATTTAAATAAACAAATAAAACATAATAATAAATTAAACAACTTACTTGATTAATTTCTTTGAATAATAATCTGATCAAGTCCAGTGTTTGACACTGTGTCCTTAAGACAGATTCGTCCTCTCTAGGGTGCTTTCAGAATGTGGACGTCTATTTCCCAGGATGAAATAATCAACTACAAACAATAACAGCACTACAAATTGTTTGCCTAACGAACACACTAAGTGTTTATACTCCCTCTGACAAGAAAATAATGCAGCAAAATGAAGAGTATGAATGCTGAATTTTATGGACGAAAATTAGTGAATCTGATAACAAATGAGGGCTAGTCTATTTATAGATGGATTGGTAACTTTCCATTTTGAATTAAATAAGTACTGTACCTGTTCAATTTGAATTAAACAGATACAAATCTGTTTAAGGCACTGTTTGGTTTGAAATTCAGGTGGATTTGAATTTGAACAAAACAAATTCGGTTTTGGATTTGAATCTGGACAGATTCGGGTCTGTCTGTGAAGAGGTGCAACAATTTGAATTTAAAATTTAAATCTGGACAAAAATTCGGAATTAATTTTTGGACAAATTTTATTTCAAAAAATAAAATTTAAATTCAAATGTTTTTGGCCCAAAAAAATTAGTATTGGGCCGAACAAGCCCAACCTCACACCACGCACCTGTGCCCAAGCCCAGCCCGCCTGACCGGACGGCGGCGCGCGCGCGTGTGGTGATTTTTGGGTCCAATGGGTCTAGCCCATAACCTCATTCTCTACAAAACTTGGGTACCCGTTGGGGCACACCCCAAGTTCCAATGCCATGTCTTATAAACCCATTCAAACCTTCCCACCAAATCAATATGAGACAAGCCTTATTCAAACCTTTATGGATTTTCCACAAAAACTCCATTTTCATAGAGCATATTCTGGCTTCAATTTCTCATTCACTCGATAATGGTTTTGAGCAACCAAATATATCACGTGAATCACAACGCGGCATAGAACGCGTTACCACTTTGACCTATGAAAATCGACGCACGGGTCCCATCTAAATATTAGACCAAAGTTAGGAAAAAATCTGTTTTTTACCCAGATTTTCCAAACCATTTCCAACACTTTCTACTGCTTCATATCATAGGGATGCTCAAGAAGATGTAGATAGGCTTCATCCATCATACTACAATAACAGATGCTATAAGATATGTACAAAAGCTATTAAATGAACAAAAACTAATTTGTGCATGAATTGAAGCTAAAAAGTAGGTCAAACCCAAAGACATAGACAGTAACTTCCTTTAATACTCTAAGTCCATACTATTAATTGGAGAGAGCAGATTGTTATCATTTATAAGGGAGAAACTTAAGTAAGGGATTACATCATCAAGAGTAATTGGAAACTTATCCTTATACCCATGAAATATGGATTCAACATCCATTTCCATGCTCAAATTTGATCAAGAGGAGAATTTCTAACACTTTTGATAAAGAATCTTTCACTTAGACTTCAAACAAAACAAAGAGAAAGAGGAAGATAGCAAAGGATCATCCAAATGATTCCATAAAACAACCACAAATACCAATTAGGATTGAGTATGGGTTGAATCACATGAAGCAAAACACTTGAATGATGAAAAAGAGATGAGAAAATTACATGAAAGTAAAATGAAGTTATACTACCATTCTATGGATGAGTGGCAAAGCCCTCCACATCCCAAAGCTAAGAGAATTACATAAAAAAAAAAAAAAAAAAAAAGAGTTACATGAAAGTAAAGAAAGATTACACTACAATTCTATGGATGGGTGGCAAAGCCCTCCACATCCCAAAGTTAAAGAATCACATGAAAAAAAGAAAAGAAAAGAGTTATATGAAAGTAAAGAGAGATTTCACTACAATTTTATGGGTAGGTGGCCAAGCCCTCCACAACCCAAGGAAAATCGCATGTTAGAGCAACAAAAGCTATAGAAAAGAAGAGGATGAAGAGAGAAAAATATGAGAAAAGGTTCAAACTTTATCTTCCAAAGGAAGGAAAAGCTTTTGATTATCAAACTCCCATACTAGCACCCTTAAGGCTTTTAGAGTTGGCTTGAATACTTAGCAATAAGCTCCAAGATCAAGCTTTAATGGGGTTTAGGTTGTGTATGAATCAAGAGAGAGGTACAAGAGGTGAAAGGCTTTGAGTTGAGGTGGTGTGATGGCCAACACAAGTGGAAGTGAGCTGTAGCTTCTTGAAAACAATTCTCCTCCCTTCCAAATGAAGCCAAAAATTCTCCACCCTCAAGAATGAGGTGGAGAGGTGTACTTATAGACTTTTGAGGCAAAATATCTCAGATATTTATGTGAAACTTGCGTAGGAAGCTAATTTTCCTGAAATTGTTCTGTTTCCCAGACAACTCATCTGGCCAAACAAAAATCATTCGGCCAGCAAATTATTCATTTGGCCAGCACTTTTTTTGCATAGCCAGATGAAAAATTGTAAGGCCAGATTATTTTTTGTACGGCCAGATTAGTTTTTGAAGGAAAAAACATGATTTTTTTCCAGAGAATTTCCTACCTTCTACTCATCTCCACATTGTCCTTGCATGATTTACTGAAAAAGTATAGCACTTGAAATTTGAAATATGAGCCTCGGAACTTTGTAGAAATTTTTGGATCCACACGACAAAAACATTTTGGAAAAGGGTTTTGAATAAGCCTACAGTAGTTTGGCTAAAAAGGGTGTAAGGTTAGAAATAAAACTTGAATCCGGCTCTCCTGTTGAGGAATTCGTAAGGTAGCACATTCCAACTTTTATCATCGGATATTCGAAAAAAAGTGCCCAAGTTTTAAGGCCAGTCAAAATAGAATGGATGTCTACAAGAGTAATGTAACAATTTATAGTGATTTTTTGATTTTTTTGTTTTTATAGCTAAAATCTCAAGTCTCCAAATGAGGAACTCTCAAAATAAATGAATATAAATAATGAATATAAGTTGCACCAAATAGTCTTATTATTATCTACTAAAAGAAAGTTGTAAATATAAGAAACAAGGGTATAAATGTATGTAAATTTAACTTGCCAATTGTGCGTTGTATTTTTTATTTTATTTTTATTAAAAGCATGAGACTTAATATATTGAACATTCAACAATATTGTGTCCAATAAAGTATCTCGAGGTACAAAAAGTATCAAAAGGGAGAGCCTTTATATTTGGGAAGAGAAGGCCTCTATGATGGGAGGAAACTTCTATGAAAAAACAAAAAAAAAATTCACCACTAAACAAATACTATCAAACACGTTCACGATTTCTTTCTGAAGCATTGAAAAAAAAAAAAAATGGCTTCACAATCTGTCCATCATCACCATCAATATTTACAGTTTCGTAATCCACACCTCTACAACATAAATAAATTATTTTGGATCTAAAGTAGTAACCTAGTATATAAAAACACATTTAACGTCAAATTTCAATCTGGAGTCAGTTCTAATGAAAACTTCCTCAGTGGCAGGCTGATAATGAAGAGGAAATGAACAGTAATAGCTAACATGTTGATGAATTGGAAAGAAGAATAAAATCCAGAGAAAAAAAAATAACAATGGAAAAACTGTCAGAAAAGATAAGAAATTGAGAGAAAGACTAGCAATTGAGGGATTAATTACCAATAAAAATTTATAATTCAAATATGGGTAATGCTATGGTATACACTATATGCAAGTTATGAAATTTGTGGAGTTGATTATCATAATAATTTAATTCTATGAAAGTCATAACTAAAAAAAAAAAAATTATAATCAAATACCACATAAGATATAAGCAAAGAATTCTTAAATCATAACTAAAATAATATCATAATCAACATCATAATAAGTCATAACTAACACCACAATGTATATAACTGAGTCATAACTAACACTTCAATATAGAATAATCAAATATCACAAAATGCCGCAACTAGGGTGGATATGATACACATGCCATAGAATTTCCCTTCAAATATAATGAGTTTAATAGTTAATATTCAAATAAGGGGTCATTTGGGAAGATTACATTTTGGATAAATTACACTTTGCCGGTATGTTTACTCACTTTTACACTTTGCCTTTTATGTTTTAAATTTTTTTCACTTTACTCCTAAAGCTAATCTTCGTTCAAAATTAAATAGAAAATGTCACAATAACTGTTACATAATATAAAAAATATATTATTATATTACAATGATGGGCCAAAATAGAAAAAACTTGGAGCATAATGGGCCAAAGTAGAAAATTAAAAATTAAAAAAAAAACAAACTTTAAAGACTAAAGTGAGAAAATAGCCAAACATAAAGAGGACAAAATTTACCCATTACATTTTAGTAAAAAAAAATAAAAAAGACAAAAAAAAAAAAAAAAGGTTAACAGATTGTTTCATTTCACTCTACTATTTACAAATTATTTCATAAAAAAGTTACAGAATTAATTCCCAAATAACTCACTTTTCTTCACATCATATATTAATTTATAAATCACTCCCCTCTCTTAATTTATTTTATTTTATTTTAAATTTTTTTTTTAGTTGGACAAAATAATGTAAATTAAACAAAATAAATAAACACAAAAATAAATGAAGCGTGCAAATGGAAGCTGCTCCGGGCTTATTATATTATGCCCATTCCGACACGATAGAGATAGTTTATCTAACGGCCACACATGGCCTTCTTCACCTCCTGCCCTTCGCAGCATCAGAAGCAACTCTACTCATTCACTCTCTGTAAGTGTCCATGGACTCTTAATTCCTTCAATTTCCACTTTCCATCTCATCTCCTCAATTTCTCACATCCCAAACACTCACTCCAACCATGTTTCTCACCACTTCTTGTAGTTAAAGCACACGCCACCAAGTTATCTAGCACAGAACAAGAACCCTCAAATAAACTCATGAATCATACAACAGATAAACAAACTGTTTCTGGGTTTTCTCATTCTAGGCTTAAGAACAAATGGGTATGCAAAAAACCTGTGAAAAAGAACGAAAATTTTGAAAAGAGTGCACACACAGGGGAGAGAATGGATTCTAGGAAAAGGAGAGAAATGGGTTCTGGGTTTTCTTCTATGAGCTCTAAAGACGAAAATTTAGTGAGAAAATTGACAGAAACTATTGGAGGTATATTAGTTAATGAAAAGGAGGATAAGAATTCCAAGAAGGGTTTTGATAAGGAGAAGAGAGTGGAGAAGATGGCAAAGGGGCCCAGGAAAAGTAAGGTCGATTCGCCGGGGTTTAGATTGAGGATTGGGTTGGATATGTGCTCCAAGAAAGGGGATTTCATGGGTGCACTTAAACTGTTTGATTTGGCTGAGAGAGAAGGTATTGAGATGGGACAGTACCATTATACTGTACTCTTGTATCTTTGTTCTTCTGCAGCTACCGGTGTTGTTTGTCCTGCAAAGAGCGGGAGTGGCAATCGGAGTTTGAGTACTGTGAATTCCGAAGATTTGGGTGAAGTTGGGAAGGTTTGTAAGGCCAATTTTCGTAATGCTGAATCAAATATTTCAATATCAGATGATGGGTTGTTGGCTGAATCCATTGACCATCATTCTATACATTTGGATAGAGTAGAGTTGGATTCTAATGGGTTTCGAAGCGAAGTAGGAAATGATGCCAATGGAGTTGCAAGAGCAAATCCTCAAGTTATAGATGGGAGGATTCATCTAAATGGTGATTATGATTTAAAAACTATCAAAGGTGGTAACAACCTGGAAAATTATGAAATTCGGGTGAGTGAAGATTTCAAGAAGTATGCAATCCAGAGAGGATTTGAAATTTATAAGAAAATGTGTTTGGAAAAGGTCCCAATGAATGAAGCAAGCTTGACATCTGTTGCTAGAATGGCTCTCGCAATGGGTGATGGTGATATGGCATTTGATATGGTAAAGCAAATGAAGGCATTGGGGATAAACCCTAGATTGAGGTCATATGGTCCTGCTCTATCAGTCTTTTGCAATTGTGGAGATATTGACAAAGCGTTTGCTGTTGAAGAACACATGTTGGAGCATGGTGTCAATCCAGAAGAGCCTGAACTGGAGGCACTCTTAAGATTAAGTATAGAAGCGGGTAGAAGTGACAAGGTTTATTATTTGTTACATAAACTTAGAACCGGTGTAAGGAAGGTCTCACCGTCTACTGCTGATTTACTCGAAAAATGGTTCAAGAGCAAAGTAGCTTCAAAAGTAGGGAAAAGAAATTGGGATAAAAGATTAGTAAGGGAAGCAATTGGAAATGGCGGTGGAGGCTGGCATGGGCAAGGTTGGTTGGGTAAAGGGAAATGGAACGTTACGCGCACATTTGTTGGGGATGATGGCTTGTGCAAGTGCTGTGGTGAAAAATTGGCAACGATTGACCTTGATCCTATAGAAACTGAAAAGTTTGCTGAATCAGTTGCAACTTTAGCTACACAAAGAGAGAAAAATTCGAGCTTCGAGAAATTCCAAGTACGAGAATCTGCTGCAATACTCATTTAGCTGGTATAAGTTGGTCTGATGAAGTAAATAAGGAAACTTTGTTGTTTGCAGAAATGGCTTGACTACTATGGACCATTTGAAGCAGTGGTAGATGGAGCAAATATTGGGCTTTTCACCCAAAGGAAATTCAAACCATCCAAGGCAAGTCATTTAATGGCTTATATGGGTGAAATGTGCAGAATTTTGGGCTCATTTGGCATTGTTTTCAATTTCCTCTTTCTATTCTTGAAAACAGCACAACTAAAACTGACTTCAAAAATTCATTTTGCATGTTTTTACAAATGCTTTCTAAAAATATCCCTTTAAGGAAACACTTACAAGTGTTTTTTTGAATTTCAAAAATTGTTTACGCCAACGATGGGTTTTTTATTTTTTTCTCGAACTTTTTATTGTTTTTAATTTAAGAAACACGAATTTTTTTATACAAAAAATGAAAATGATACCAAGCAGACCCTTTATTTTTATTCCTTGTTTTCGATAATTGGTCTTGTTATCCTGACAAGGAGAGCCTTTTAGGTAAATGCCATTGTGAATGGAATTCGTCAACTGCTTCCTTCAAAGAAGTGGCCGCTCATTGTGTTGCATAACAGGCGTGTCACCGATGACAATATGAATAAACCAGTAAATAAGGCACTTGTTGAGAAGTGGAAGAATGCTGATGCACTCTATGCGACACCTACTGGATCAAATGATGATTGGTGAGATATGCATTTCATATTTCTGCAGAATAATCTTTTTCCCCACCACTTTTTTTGTTGGTCTAATTAGTTATTTTTAGTTTCAATTCCGATTGTACGACCTTGATCTTAGTTCTTTATGATTTATCTGCATTTAAATTGCCATGTGTTATACCCGTGTTTCAGGTACTGGTTGTATGCAGCTATAAAGTTCAAGTGCTTACTCGTGACTAATGATGAGATGAGAGATCATTTATTTCAACTTCTGGGGAATGATTTCTTCCCCAAATGGAAAGAAAGGCATCAAGTGAGTAGTAGTATTCAAAATTCAAATTTTATAAAGTAGGGGATGTAGGTTCAGAAGATGCTAAGGTTGGTGGTACCATATATTTTCATTTCTAAATTGCTTTATTTAACTACTCAGGACTGCCACTAAAAATAAAATCAAATAACTGATTAGCTCCAAGATTATGTAATTTCAAGACTCTCTCTCTGTTTCAGTGTTGTGGTTCATCTTCGTTACTTCAATTTTAAGCATAGGGAGGAATCTTGCAGATTATTAGATTAATAGTCTGTTTGCTGACAACAGCTCAAAAAGTCGCATTTTCTTCCTTCTTTTTTTTATTATTTTATTTTATTTTTTATGTCTCTAGTGATTTTTTATTTGTTTATTTATAATTTGTGTGAAAAGTTTTACTTTCCAGAATAGTCTAGTCTAGAAGGATCTAAAAAGTAAAAGAAGTTTGAAAAATCCAAAAAAAAAAATTAACTATACACACAGACACACAAACAAAAGCCACTTTTTTTCAAATTCTTTGTATGTTTCTTTAACTTTTTAGGTTTGTCTAATCTAGCAGGCCCTAAGTAAATGTTTTTGTAATTTTTAAAAAACAGTTCACTAAAGACCAAAAAAAAAAAAAAAAATGGTCAACAACAAAGTTACTAAAAATGCAATTGCTAAACCCACTAATAGTTGATGTTCTTTAGTACTGTTTGCCATATTTCTTGACTGATGCTCTGTCCAAAATATGTACTGCTCTCTAAAAGGGAAAGAAGAAGAAGAAAAACTTTACTTTTTCTGAAGGTTTTCATACTATGTTTGCTTAAGCAGTTTCCTAATGCGGTATTGTTTCTTTCTTAATGGAAGGTTCATTTCCGCTTTTCTGATACTGGTCCAATGTTCCACATGCCGCCTCCTTGTTCCGTTGTAATTCAGGTCTGTATCCTACTATCCTGCTATTTTTGAATCACTTCTTGTGTTCTATGTCAGCACTGTGTGTGTGTGTGTGTGTGTTCTGGGCTTTAGACTGACAAAAGAGTCCATACATATGCCTAACAGGAATCAGAGAAAGGCCATTGGCATATTCCAATTGTTTCTGAGCATGACTATGAAGGGGAAAGAACATGGTTATGTGTTACGCGTGCTAACTCAGCTGGGGCAACACTAGTTTCTTCCACCAAATGTGAAGGTAATTATCAAGTTCAGTTAGAAAAGTAAAAAAAATTCCCATCCTTAAAAATTAGGGTTGGTAATATGAAATGGTCTCTTCCACTCAACTTCTTGGTATAAACATAATTTTGCTAAGGAAGTGTTTGGAATGTGTCCATGCATATGAAATCATTCAATTACATCTTAAATATCAATTTTTTTCTCAAATGTTTGTTCTCATATCATGCCAATTCTGTTTATGCTATAAAACACAAGATTGAAATGACCTGATTCTGTGTTGAATGGGTCTGTTTTTAAATGTTCGAGTACTGTGATTATTCGTTGTATACTATTGTTAGTGGCGATGAATCCAATCTCTTACAAAGATCCTATTTTGGTTTCTTGATGCATCCACCTGCATCCACCCTAAAGAATTCACTATTGTGGGGTTGTTGTGAGACACGGTTGTTCTTTATGTTTGAAAATAATATTTTTCTCTTAAGAGCATCATTAAAAACAACTTGCTGAAACTAATACATTTAAACAGTCTCGATTCCTTTTTACCTTGGTACATGCTTATTGTTGTGCTTGAATGGTTCCAATCACAAAAACGGTGAAGAGAAGCAAATCAAACACACAATACACAAGTTATACATGGTTTGGCAATGTGCCTACTTCCATGGAAAAGAGGAGATCAAATCCAGTATGTATGTGCAATGAGGATTACAGAACTCTGAACCTAGAGACTCAACCACTCTACAATGCTATCACTCTCAAATTGAAAACACTAGCCAAAAAATACAATAAATACCTCCAAACTTGGGGCCTTGACCCTCATGTTCCTTGTGTACAGTAAAAATGCAAGACACCTCATAAGACTTAAAACGTGGTGCAGAGCATCTATAACGTCTATATCAATATTTGCACTTATTGCTAATTATGGAGAATAATATGGTTTCCATCCAAAAATTATTCTCCATAATGACATTTCCTTTGTTACACTAATGACATTTGAAATTTTAAGTTAAGTAGCATCAGGCTTGGTAACCTATTGCAAATCAATCCATGCTACTACACGATTAACATATGCAAATCCATATATGTTTATTATGGTAATACATGAACGTACATCTCATTAGGGTATGTATATCACAACTTAAATATCTACTCTACAATTTTCCTTGATATTTGTCTAGCAGGCTCGCCTTTTTATGCTGATTAAGGGCCTCTGGCTTGCTTGCTTGCATGTCTATGAATTGCTAGAACAAATTAATTATTGATCCTATCTTGTACCCAGATTGATTTTCTCTATTGATATCTTGATTTCACTTGTATAAAACAGAATCACAATCTCCAGTCCTTCACAATAAAGGACTTGCAAGCTCAGATGCTCAAACCAAAACTGAGTCAAAGCTAACCCCAATGGATCAAAGTAACCACTACAACTCTAGACACCCGCCTCAAGAAACTTACAGGAACCTCAGAAATATATTGTCAACAACCATGTTCTCAAAGCATCCAACAATCCTGCCAGATATTGAGGCTGCAGAGAAGCTCGGTGGCTGTGTTATTGATTTTGACATATGAAGTAAACAGCTAAGATGTTCAGAAGCTTGAATTACGCTTGCTGGATCTTGTATATTCTTTCATTTCAGCCCCTGCAGCGTCGCTAAAGACAATTATCAAGTTGAAACTTTTATGGTTTCCAGATGCAGAACCTGTTTTGCTCTCTTGGCGTTCAGTTTACTTTGATAGGATTAAGCAGACAAAATTCAACCTTTTTGCTGTCTAAGGTCGGGGATTTGTTCTGCTTTGTCCCCAGCTACGCCTGGGTGGGAGCGAAGAAGGCCAGCTTCCTATTCCTTAGTTGAGTACTCTGCTTCCTTTTATTTTATTTTTTTTCTTTTTTTTTCATATATGTAATGTATGCATATATTTTTTTAAAGCTGTTCTTCAAAAAATGCAGTTTTTTTAATCTTTTATTTTTGCCCTTTAGTAAGCTGATTAAGGATTGTTGGACTAAAAGACCGTAAAATATTAAAATTGTGAAGGGCAAAAAAAAAATGTCAACTAAAAACAAAGAAAAGCAGCTTAAAAAGTTATTTGTCAATTAAGTTTCCTTTTTCTTATCTCTAGTGAATACCTTAAATTAATCTCCATAAAAATTGAAGAAAAATTTTTAAAAAAAATCACTAAAAAAGAAAAATCTGAATAAAAAAATTAATTTCGAACAATAACAAATGTGTATCCTAACAAAAATTTCTGAAGCCACCACTACCTTCATTGTGTATATTTTTATGTGCAATATGATTTTATACATCCATTTTTAGCTTCTATGATAGTTCTTAACTTTGTACTGAAACATAGTTCTTAACTTTGTACTGAAACATTTGTGTAATTTTGACTTTTTGAGATTCAATCTTTCTTTAGATGCTCAAGGAGGTTCTGATCCATATCATTGTCACATTGTTTGTCTCTCTGAATTATAACTTTTGCTGAGTTGAAAGAAAGAACAATAGATTTTTGGTGTATTTTAAGCAATGTTGGTATTGGTCACTGTTTTATGATGTGGTTATTATTTGAATTTATAGTGTATATTTAAACTTGATGCTGTACAGATCACACTCAAAATAAAATTGATCCAAAATTTAGCACTATATTGTAAAATCCCATTTGGGAGAGTTTTGGATTGGGAGTCCTCCATTTTTTTAATACTCTTGGAAGTCCTATTTTTTTTAACGGTAATGCTGGGACCCCAGCACCCCACCTCGACGCGGGGGGCTGCTAATGGTGTAAAAAAAAAAAAAAAAAGAAAAAAAAAAGACCGGTTATGGACCAATCAAAAATCAGTGGGGGTGGTGGGGGTCACCCCACTGGAGGTCTTATGCATTTTTCTTTTTTTAAAACAACGTTGCCTTCATGGTGGATGCTACGTTCACGTTTAGTATATTTGATTTCCCGAATATTACATTGAAACCTGAAGATGTGGTCGCCACATTTGGAGGCAGATTTGAATGTAAAATTGCGCAATGGAGACGACCAAAATGGATGTGGCCCAAATTCGGAAAACCCTAAAACCTCGCAGGTATGGTTTCTGAAAATATTATATTGAATCTTGAAGATGGGGTTGCCACATTTGGAAGAAGATTTGGACGAAGAATCGCCAATGGAGATAGTGCGTCTATGGCAAAATCAAGTGTGGAACATCCATCGAGATCGGAGAAACGTTGTTCGATGTAACCCTAGATAGTCTCCGAACAAAATATGGGGTGTGGATCGTTTTTTCTAATTTTTGTAAAGTTGAATACGTTCGTCTTGGATCCAAACGTGATTGGCCCCAAACTAGTGTACAAAACTAAAAAAAGACTATAATATACTTTTTTTTTCAAACGTAACAGGAACGGAGAACATGAAAATTGCATGAATTAACATTAATAGTATACACAAATGGGTAGAAATGTAAATCACCCCAACATGAGACTTCTGAGAGTATTAAAAAAAATCTGGGACTGATTAGTCCACAAGTCATCCATTTGGGATTTATAGCTATCTCTCTATTTAAAATCCTTAACTTATTTAGATTGTATTTAAATTTATGAATTTCAGTAGAGATTTATAAAGAAAAAGAAAAAAGAAAAGGTGAGAGAGATAGAGCAATGATTTATCTTATATTTTATTTATATTTTCCTTTTCAAATGGTTATCAAAATCCATAATTCAAACTTTTGGATGACAGGAACAGGTATGAGAATCTCATGTCAGTCTCCTTCATTCCATTGTTTGGGTGCATTCAAGAATATGAATGTAATTTCTAGTTTGGGTGCATTCAAAAGAATATGAATGTAATTTCTAATTCAATTCTCAAGGTGGAATGAGATTACTGAACTGGTGGCTATCTTATTCCCATTTCTCTCATAGGAATTTCACATTCCTAATTTAATGTGACTCGTTTAAGAATAAAATAAAGGAAAATGTTATACGCATTTTACTACAAAATGTACAATTTTATCATGAAATTTGTAACATAAACCATAAAATACATAATCTTACCATAAATTGATGTAACAAAAAATGCCGTACTCAAGCCACAAATTTTTGCAACATTAATTACAAAATTTTGGACATTTTGTTACACGCCAATTTATGGTGAGGTTATGCATTTTGTAGTTAATGTAACGAAATTTTGTAATAAAATTATACATTTTTATAGTAGGATGCATATAAAATGCACCCTTTAGGGGTGCACACCATAGGATTTGCCATAATTGAAAGGTCAAACTTTACTTTATATTTCACACCTAATCTTATTTTATTTTCTTAATTTTTTAATTGTTTCAATTAATCTCTAAATTTTAAGTTAAAGTTGTAAATAGGCCAAGTCTTATAATGTTGTTTTGAAAATTGGAGGATGGATTAAAATGAATGGGTATGATTTTGGTAAAAGTATAAGAATGCCAAGTGTTAATTAAGGATTAAAGTGAAATTTTAATAAAAGTATTAGCATACAAAACATAATTAATACGATTTTGAGTTTAGGGATTAAGCTTAGGGTATAATGTGAGATTGGATATAATATATAAGGGTGGAAAGTGATTTACCCTAATTGAACCAAACTACAAAAAGGAAAGAAATAAAATGTCAAAACACACATATTAAAGAAGCTAAATTTCAAAAAAAAAAGAAAGAAAGAGAGAGGAGGCTAAAAGGACTTCTTGAATGTAATTGCTCATTATGTTTCTCTAGCCGGAAAAAGATGGAAGAACAACAAAAGAAATACAAAATGCATAGACTCCTTAGAGGGTCTGAATATTTACATCTGATAAATAATGCTAAACATCTTTTTTAATTTCTTTTTTCTTGTTTAACTCTCCCTCACTCGTGTTTCGTTTTGTTTTGTTTTGTTTTGTTTTGATTTTTCCTCTTTTTCTGCTTCTAAAATTTGTACAATTAAAAGCGTGTTGGACTTCTTACACCACCCAAGGCTTCAAGCTTATCAATGTATGAAATTTTTTTGTTAGTAATAATGTTTGGAGGTTTGCTCAACTTCTCATTTTCTTCCTTCAAGCATTGTAAGTTGCCCATTGAGTAATTCTTTTTAATCTCTGTCTCTCCTTGATCCAAATTCCAACCCATGAAATCGGATAATGTCATTGAATTTGGCGTATCTGTAATAGTATTTGGTTTCTCCATATCTTCGGAGCTCGGGGAACTCCCTAGTCCTTCTACCGGCAATGAATCCATTGAGAGCTTCCTTTTGGATAATGCCAATGATGGATTTTGAGTAAGAGAGTCTGCATATAAGACATCTTCAATACGAGACATGACAGTGTTCGCCAAGCTTTCTAGTACTCTTGAATAGCACTCTAGAATAGAATATCCAACATCCTATAATTGGAAAATGCATAAGAAAAAAAAAAAGCTTTGTCATTACTTTAATTAAGGGAAAAAAAGAGATGACAATTGCAGTGTTAGATTGTTCTTACTTGGTTATATTGAATTTTACTTATGTCAAGTGAGGATTGAGGAAGCCCGGGGAACTGTTGTTTAAGTAGAAGCAAGATGGTCTCTGCTCTCTCTTCAAATAGTTCCCTCTTCTCCAAACTGATAGCTGAACCCCAAGAAGACTTTTCATTCTTATGGTGCATCTTCCTCTTCCAAATCACAATAGAAGCCTCAATTCGGTTCTTTAGGTCAAGAACTTTGTGCTCAGTTGACATGTCCATGGTTGAAAGGAAGTCGGCAGGATCAAAAAATTCAACTGTAATGCTTTTATATATTGAATCACCAAGGCTTGATCTACCATTCTATCAAATAAGAAAAAGATAAGGAAATCATCCAAAATTTATTGCTAATGTCTTTGGAGAAAATTTCATTTTACCTCTTAAACTATCTCTCAAAAATTAATTTGACCACTGTTCTTTTAATTATATCAAGTTACTGTCACCTTTTATTCAGTCTCAAACAAAATCTGCTGACTTGACTCCTTAAACTTTTCTTTGAAAAGAAAATGAAGTGTTTCTCGCCCATGTATTATAACCCTGTTATATCCCACACTTGTGGCTATTTCTGACGGGTAGGATTGTTATACATAGGTGAGAAACACATCATTTTCTTTTCTAAGAAGAGTTTGAAGGGATAGGTTCAGTCAATAGATTTCGTCTATTTGTAGATGGACAGGTCAAATTGATTCCAATTTGATTAGTTCAGGGCTAAAATTAATATAATTAAAAGGATAAGGATCTAATTAATATTTTAAAAATAGTTTGATGGGTAAAATGGAATTTTCTCAAATCTCTATGACTAGTTATTGTGAAACATTTTCTTCTTTTTTACCTTAGGGAGGGATTCAATGTAGTTGTCAGGGATCTCCATTTCGGATAGTATTTGAGCATTGATGGCCATTGATGCTTTGAGAACTTGGTTTACAGATTCCTTCTGGAATTGCATCCATTTTCGAGATGCATCTGATAGCCCATCAGGGGGAACTTTAACTGTAGGTAGCCACCATTTGTCATCTCTCTGGCTGCCTTTCTCACCTTCATCAGAATCTCTTGAGACATACCAGAATTCATCCTGGTCTTTGAAGTTATCTAGGCAATCCTATTCATTATCTTATGATTAGGATGATTTAAAAAAGAAATTATCCAAAAAAATCTTAAGTTTTGACCTTAATAACAAATTAAACCCTAATTTTTTTTATTGAACTTTTAAAATGGTATCGATTCTAACCAACAGAAAGTAATCAGTTTAAACAATTTAACTACTTTTTTTTTTTTGCTATTACTGTTGACAGTCACCTCTCACCTTTGCCGTTCTCTTCTCAAATCCAATATTATCGCTCTATTTATTTTCCCTTCTACACTCCTCTTTCCCAACTCACTACCATCCAGTGACGGACATAGAAATTTTATAATGCAGAGGCTAAGTAATATGCATTTAAAATTGATAACAAAATTTTAATTATTTTATTATTAGAGAAGACAACATTTGTATGTTACATTAAAAGATTTACTTCTACAATCATAAAAATTAAAAAATTTCATAAAATATGCAAATAAAATTCAAGTAAATTTTAATACAATCATGCTGCAGACCCCCACCACCCTCACATACACGTGGGGCTCCAAGAGAGGATGAAAAAAAAAAAAAAAATTTCCAATACTGGGGGTGCTGAGGGTCTCCCCAGTGGGGGTCTCCCCCATTTTCCATTTTAATATAGAGACAAATAAAATAAAATGCATTGTGTAAATACTTTTTCACATTGTAAAAAATAAAAATGACTAAAAAAATGATTATTTATGTATGTATTAGCGGTTTTTATTTGATAGTTGAAGTTTTAGAAGAGGTGACTTTGAATTGAGGGGGCCAATCCCTAAAGAGTTGCAGACCAACAGATTAAAGTAGTATATCTGTTAGCATTTTTTCAACCCTTGCAGAGGCCACAGCCCTCATTCCTTCCTCAATTCATATCCACTATCTTGTCTAATACCACCAACAAAAAAATAATTAAATTATTTAAATTATCTGTATTTTGTTAGTTATAATTGACAAATGATTATAATTGATACCATTTTAAAATTCAGAATTTAAATTAAAATAATTAAATAAGGTTTAATTTGTTACTAAAATCAAATCCTTTTTTTTTTCTTATAAAAAATAAATAAATAAATAGCATATAAATATAACAATAGTCCTTTCTATCGAAAAATGTTATGCAACAACCACATAGAAGAGAGACATTGCTTAACATTTTTGGCCTAACGGTCTCATTTTTCTCAATAAATTGGAGTACACTGGTGCTGAAACCAAGAGGGGGGACCCATGCATGCGAGTCCACAAAGGATTGTGTAATAGACTAGTCAGCTGGCTATTGTATTGTCTCGGCTTTTTAAAAATCTTTTAGAATTAATTATTTCTCATATAAAGTTGATCAAGCTACTGCTTCAATGGAAAGAAGTTTTGAAAAATTTCAAATGTAGGAAGAAATTTTTGGTTTTCTATTTAATTTTTTGAAAAAATGAAATTATTCAGCTTGTTTGGTTCTTATTTTCAGGATTCTAAACAAATTTTTTAAAATTTTTGGATACACCTAACATTAATACACTTAAATTGTATACTATTTGTGAAAAAAATCTACAAAAAAATTCACTAAAAAAAAAAAAAAAACTAGAATTCAATACATTTTTTGTATTATTGTACATTTATTGATTTTTTTAAAATATTTTACTTTTTAGATACATCTAAATAAGTAAAAAATTGTTTAAAACTTTAAAAATATTCACTAAAAACAAAAAAAATAAAAAATAAAAAAACTCAATTTCTAAAAAATTGAATTCAAAAAAAAAAAAATCCTTAAATCTCCAAGGGACGTTTTATTGATATCGATGATTAGATTTATTTTCAAAATTAAAAGTTCTAAAACAAAATATGCAAATAAAAAACAAGAATACTCCATTGCGTACAATATATATATTGACAACATCTATAACAATTGTTTCTATAGAAAGTAGTTTTCAAAGTTAAAATTGATAAATCTTTTCAAGCTCAAATATGTGACCATAAAGATTAAGGGAATTAACGATATTATTAATTGACAAAATAAAATTTTTAATTGAATTTAAAAAATTAATTTTACATATTGAACATTTTAGAAAATTGAAACTTCAATGAAAAAAAATTACAATTTGAAAGAATAATTATTAATTAAATGTTTAAATTACACTTTTAACCCTGTAATTTGATTCGAATTTTACTTTAGTCCCTATTATTTTAAATTGAGCAATTTGGTCTCTACACTTGAAATTTTGTTTCAATTTAGTCATTCCATTCAAATTAAAGGTAAAACTATTTTGGAAAACTTGTCAGTCTTTTGAGGTGTATACGTAGAAAAAATAATAAAAATTTAGATGGAATGACCAAATTGAAACTGGATTTAAAATATCGAGACTAAATTGTTCAAATTAAAATAATAAGAATTATAGTGAAATTTTGTATAATATAAGGGTAAAAAGTATAATTTACGCTAATTAAATTAATATTTAAATGTGAAAAGGCCTCAATTACCATCTAGTTGGTAAGGGAGTTTGCTCCTCTGCACACTGACTAGAATTCGAATCTCTTACTAATCAAGTGAAAGTCCGATGGTTTAAGTGGATCGGTTAGTTTCTTCTAGTTTAACTTGTAAGAGTGGGTCCTAAAAATCTTGCGTTAGGGTATTCTGGACAAAAAATAATAATAATAATAATATAATTTGCTAATATCACCTTGACCCTAAAATTGGTTGGGCTACATCTACTTCTAGTTTTTCATAGAAGGCCCTTTTCAATAAATCTAAATCTATAAGGAAAATGCGAGACACCTCACAACATGAAAAATACCAAAAGCAAGTATTGGTAGTTCTTACGAGGAGCATTGCATCGAGCTTGCGCAAGGCTGGGATATTCATTAGCAGGTCTCTTCTTTGTTGTGTTAACATTATCTGTCAAGTTATGAACTAGTATCAAAGAATATGATATGGTAGAATTTTGATGAGAGAGAAAGAAAGTCAAATTATGAACTAGTATTAAAGAATAGCAATTCTTAAGTATCCAAGTGTATACCATATATATTTGCGGAAGTTTTCCCAAACATTCGTAAGTTACTTCATAAAATTGCGTAATTTTTCACAAACATACGTCAATTAACTCATAAAAATTTGAGAAATCACAATTTACGTGTATTTATGAGAATTTACGTGATTTTGTGAAGTAATTTATGTATATTTGTAAGAATTTATGTAAGTGCATATGGTATATACCCTGCACACTCAAACACTTTCCCCTAAAGAATATGATATGGTAAAATTTTAAAGAGAGAGAGAGAGAGAGAGAGAGAGAGATTTCACCTCCATACTTGTTCCATCCTTGGATTTTTGTTGGGAAGGAACTAATTCAACAATGTAATCTGTCACAGATAAAAGCCAATCTATTTCCTTTTTCCACCTTGCTTTCCTATCTGCAGACATTGGCTCTAATTTCCTTTGTTCTCCAAAAACAGAAGCTGAAACATATTACAAAACCAAGAGAATATAAGCCTATTTGGTGTAACTTATTAAAACTGATTATATATATAGAAAATCTATTTCAAAATATATTTGATACAACTATGGCTTACAGCTGAGACAACAATATTTAGAAAATTTTAAAAAGCTAATTATAAGGAAGCTGATAGAGAAATGTTTTTTTAGCTTTTTCAGTGCCAATTTTTGACTGACAAAACATTACACCAAACATGTGTAGATGTGCAATAAATTATTGATGACTTTGGAGACATAATAACAAACATGCCTGAAATACTTTCATATGGGATTCAATTATAATTCATATATGTCATTCTTCAACAAGAAAGAAACCATTCTAGATCCTTATGAAAATAAAACATTTAAATATAAGGAATAGAAAACAAACTTAATTACCTGCAAGATTTGTAATGGCATTTGACAAAGCCAAAGCTGATGAAACACCTTTCCCACCACCTGACATGTCTTCTCCCAAAAGCAGCTTAGCAAACCTTTCCTTCATTAACTCCATATCTAAACCAGACATAGAAAACAATGAAAGATTTTTTGATGAAATTTTCGTTCTGTAAAATGGTTCAACAAGAAAATGTGTGCAAATGTTGGTTTCTCATTGAAGTATGAACATGTATATGGTTTTTCAAGATTACTGGGTAAATGGATCAATCCATTGAATGAAATAGCATGAACAATGTCGATATATATGTTCAAATAATACAATTTGAATTATGTGGATTATGTATACCAGGATGGTTTTTTTAATCAATAAAATAAAAGATATTGATGAATTGAACAATACAAGTAGTACTATGAAATTTCATCAATAAAAAAGGATTAAGGTTATATATACCTGAAGGATGCCGGTCTTTGTTGAGGTGACTTCCTCCTTTGGCCACCACCTCTTTGCTTGAGGCCGAACTTGGACTTTTGTCGATTGATCGATTAAATAGAGATCCTATCGGTTCCAATGTTGTAGGTTTCGAGCCTTGACTCCCAAGTTGTTTCTCCTCAACGGTTTCTCCACCATTTGTACCATCAAAGATTAAACTATGCACCTGTCGTCCTGGGATCTCAAAAATCCTTTTAAAGCTAAAAGACCTCGACTTAACCGCTTGTTCTTCTTTAACCATTATACATATATTTGATTTTTAAGGTAGTTTAATTAACTACTGTTTATTGTAGATCAAGAATATATGACAAAGGAAGTATGAAAACAAGCAAAGCTAAGTTGTCTATAAGAGAGAGAGAAAATTTCAATCTAATGTGTTTTGAAAGAGAGAAATTAAGGAAATTGAAGAAAAATCATTCTCCAAAATGAGAGGCTAGAGATTACATGGAAAAGGGTTTTTTTTTTTTTTTTTTTGGATTTCTTGAGCTGAAGGAAAGGAGGTTGGTTGTCTGAGTAGTTTTTGGAATTTGCTTTTTTTGAGCAATAGAATGTGGGGTGTATATTTGATTAGGACAAAATGAGGATAGTATGAGAAGAATAAACGAGTTTTTCTTGGATTTGTTTTGTGAAATTAATGGTTTTGACTTTTCTATCCATGCAAAAAGTCCGCGATAACAAAAAATTATCTAGTAAGTTTGGAACACCACATATTCGTGTGTTTGATTAATGATATTGTATAATTAATCCACCATTCTCTTGATTTTAAGGTTATGTATTTATTTAACTTTCTATTATTAGTTAGGCACACTATAAACTAAAAATTTTTAGAAGACAAAATAATCACTCCCGTAAAAGACATAAAATAACAACTTTCTCTCTCTCTCTCTCTCTCTCGAAATGACTACTCTTTCTCTTGGACAAGTAACTAACTTTCCCTATCAAGCACTCTCTCACCCGGAAACGAGATGACTTGTGTGCCAAATAGGACTCATTTCGGGTCTCAATAGATAATCAAATCATTCACTTTTTAAAATACATAGTGTAAATTATACTTATAAAAAAATAAGTTGATTGAATATCAGTAGTTCTTTCATCAAATTATATCTGTATCTAAAAAAATGAATGATAAGCATGATTTTAAGTATAAAACTGAATACAAATGTTATTTAATGAAAGTACTATCTATAACACTTATACTCTATACCTCATTGGAAATGCATTTAATTACATTATTATTATTATTATTGAAATCCTTTGGTTGGTGTATCATCATATTGGTTAAGTGTAATTTGATCTAGACTTTGATTTGGATGTTTATTTCTTAATGAATCTTCATTCTTTTGGCTCTTTCTCTCCCCATATTTTGAATTTTTTTATGTAAGAATAGAACAATTGGATAGCTTGTTGTTGGGGTTTCATTTTAGACTTTGATTTGCCCAAAAAAAAGTTTGGACGAAAGAGTTATGTCCGTTTGAAAATTTAGCATCTAGACTGATTTACATAGTTCGTTCGAGAGTGCAGGCTTGAATGCTCGAGCGATCTTTTGACCTTTCCAGTTTTGAATTTTGAAACCTAAGATACTAAGACCTCACTACAAAAAAATACACTTTTGGCGACTAATGTTTTAGTCGCCAAAAACATTGATTTTAGTTGCCGAAATGATTTGCTGACCAAAAATTTTGGTCGCTGGCTTTGTCGCAGATACATCGTCGGCGAAGGTATTGGCGACTAGAATTTTTTTAGTCGCTAAAAATCCAACAGAATGGTGACCAATCTTTTAGTAGGCAAAAGAGGTAGCAATTAGCGACTAAAGCACTGTTAGTCACTGATGATGAAGCATTGGCGACTAAGATATTAGTCGCCCAAAGGGAACATCAATTCATTTAACTCACATCTTCAGCTACTAAATCTTTTGTCGCCAAAAAATTCAATTATAAATGGCGACCAAATTAATAGTCGCCAATAGTGTCATTTTTAGCTACTAAAGATTTTGTCGCGGAAAGGTTATTCTAGTTTTAGCTACTATACAGTTTAGTCGCCAAAAGTGTTTTCAGTTTTAGCTACTATACAATTAGTCGCCAAAACTATTTTCAATTCGTTTTAGCTACTAAATATTTAGTCGCCAAAAGATTTATTTCTTTTTTTTGGCTACCAATTTTTTTGTCACCAAAAATGTCATTTTTTATTTTTGTTTTGTTTTTTTCATTTTAATAAATTTTTTCAAAACCTGTATATATCCACCGCAACCTGTAATAGGTATACAAACAAATTAATATATATATATATATATATCTGTAATCAATGGTGGGGCCGATTTGCAGTGGCCGTGGTGGCGAGCGCCGGTGGCCAGCGATGGTGATGATCGGCGATGGTAAGCGGCGCTGAGGTTTGGCATCGAGTGCTCTGTATGTTGGTGTGTGTGAAACAGAAGAAAAATAATTCTTTGTTAAATATAGGTGCCAATATTAATGAGTTTCCCTCTAAATTTTTTTTGAAGCTTTAGCGACTAAACCAATATTTGTCGCCAAATATCATTAACAGCGACTAAAATTTGGTCGCCAAAAGAACCATATTTTGGCTACTAAATTGAAATTTTCGTCGGCAATGTTTAATATACAATGACTAATTTAGTTGTTGTCATGACCCGAACCCGCCCCTATGGGTTAAGGACATAACCGGCCAGTAATCGAGGGATTACCTACGGCCTCAAACCATTCCAGACATAACTCAACAGAGTAAAGGGGCCAAACGGAAGCAGTATTTAAAATTTTGTCCATAGAGCTGTGCTTACATGGCACGTCATAACAATCCATACATATACATGTTAATAACTCACATAAAAAATATGTACTAACACAAAGCTCTGTACATACCGAATCATTCAAGTCTAAGTCAGCCAATCATACTATATACATACATAAACCAAAGTCCTCGCCAACAAGACAAAATAAAACAGGACAACAAAAGGGCGAAGACGAGTCTCGTGCGTGAGACGTAAGGGCTGACTCTTCAAAACTTGGTTGTTCTTCCCAAACTTCACTGAGGCTGGGTTTGAATCTCTCTTGGCTCACCTATAAACACATGGATGAGTGTGAGCGAAAGCCTAGTGAATAATATCAAATAAAGTAGATACATTGGAACAACATGCATCAAACGGCCTTGGACCCAATCATGCTTTCAATCATGTCAAACTGGCCTTTGGCCCATTCAGACTTTCGTATCGGACTGGTCTTTGGCCCATTCAGACTTTCGTATCGGACTGGCCTTTGGCCCATTCATTCATTCGTATCAGACTGGCCTTTGGCCCATTCATTCATTCATTCATGTCAAACTGGCCTTTGGCCCATTCATTCATTCATATCAAACTGGCATTTGGCCCATTCATTCATTCATGTCAAACCGGCCTTTGGCTCATTGTAGACGTCTCCGAACGTCCCGGGAAGGAAAATCCCGTTTTGTTCATTGGGCTCACTACAGTTCAGGACTTAATGTCACGGTCCTGTATTTAATCTCGCAGAGTGCAATGCAAGACCAATGAATCATCAAAGAGTCCAAATCCGGCAAATCGTTTTTGAAAATAGATTTTTTGAAAGAAGTGCCAAACATGGACTGCTTTGCCAGATACAGAGTCGTCACCTAAATATTTATTTTTGGGGGATTTAGGAAACCCTGACTCGTTGCCTAAGGCCACGTGTCCATCATCACCAAAGTTGCCTCGGCTCGGGAACTTGGGTACGATTGGGGAAGGTCAGCTATGAGCACCCCCGCTTGCCCGATCAAAAATCGGCCACTACTAAGCATGATATCGAGTTTTGAAAACATATGTGCTCTTATTCCGGTTATTAGCCTAGAATTATTATGTGATGCGCACAACATACAAATATAGACTGGGTTGCTTGAATTGAAACAAAACATCTCATGTTCGTTTTGAAAAACGGTTTGAAGGTGCTACTCGCAAGTAGGCTAAGACGTGGATTTTGCCACCCTCGGGTGGGCTTAGAAAACATGATTTTGCCACTCTCAAGTGGGCTTAAAACTCTCATTCAATGCATTGTTCCAATTCAAATAACCCAACCTCCACCCACAGGCATTCAGGCAGTTATATCACATAAGCAAATAGCCTTATGGTAAGCATGCTATCATGGCAGTCACTTACACGCATGCAAGGATGCTAAAGCATAAACACTTACCGAGTACTCCAAGCCAAAGAAAAAAGCTAATTAGAAAACATGCATGAATCCTAACTATGCTGAAATGCCTAATGCAACACATGCAAAAATGCAACTACGATAGGCTCGGCTATTCTAAGATGGCATATGAGATGCTACAGATAACACGTATTCAACTCGGAATTGAAATACAATGCAATTAGTATGATGCGCCGAGCTCGGTGCATGCAAGGCAGATGAATGGATGCAATCATGCGAGTATAAGGATGCTAATTGAAACATGCCCTAAAACTAATCATCATAAGCTGGTAAATAAAAGGGAGAAAGACGTGGGGTTGGAAGACGTGGGGTTGGAAGACATGCATCACACACACGCACGATTATTACACAATTTGCCCTCTCTCGGAGAGTCCGAATAAATAATTACAGACCGAATAAATAATTAACTACTCTAGCTAATTAAATATTACAAAACCCTAAATTAATTGACAAATTAGTTACAAAGGAGGCCGCTGCAGCCCCGCCTCGGAATGCTTGGATGATGTATGCTCGATTCGCCTCGCTTGGAAACCCGTCACCATGCCACTGTTGCCTCTGTTAGCACTGTTCTGCACCTCTGAGAACTGTGAAAATACTTGTGATGCTTCTAGAACACTCCCATAGCACTGTGGGATGTCACCGGCCATAATGCAAGTCCACCGGCCACTGGAATACAGTTATCGACCAAAAGTGGGACCATCGGCTAGACTTTGGTAGCCGGCCGGCACTAAAAGTGGCTGACTGGCCATTTCTTCCTGCAGAGCACTGGTTTTGCTGCAGCAGAGGACAGACAGTGCATGGCAAAGCATTTTCAAGACAATGTATGCATAGCCACTCTCCCTATCATGTAATGAACGCAAGGGAGTATGGCCCTCGGTCCTCGGGCCACCAATCACGCATTTCGATGCATGATGGCCAAAGGTACCAAATTTGCAAATCAATGTAAATGAATGTGTAGACGTCCCCGAACGCCCCGGGAGGGTTAAGTCCCGTTCTGTTCATATTGGGGTCACTACAGTTCAAGGACTCAAATGTCACGGTTCTTAATCTTGAACCAAAGAGTCCAAATCCGGCAAATCGTTTTGAAAACAGATTTTTTGAAAGAAGTGCCAAACATGGACTGCTTCGCCAGATACAGAGTCGCCACATAAATATTTTTTTTAAAATGGGAAATTTAGGAAACCCTGACTCGGTGCCAAAGGCCACGTGTCCGTCATCACCAAAGTTGGCTCGGGAACTTGGGTACGATTGGGGAAGGTCACATCGTGAGCACCCCCGCTCGCCCGGTCAAAGACCGGCCTCTACTAACCATGATATCTTATTTTGAAAACATTGTGAGTTCTTGTTCCGGTTATTAGCCTAGGTTACTATGTGATGCTCGCAGCAAACAAGTATAGACTGGGCCGCCTGAATTGGAACAAAACATTTCATGTTTGTTTGTTTGAAAATGGTTTGATGGTGCTACCCGCAGGTAGGCTAAGACGCGGATTTGCCACCCTCAGATGGGCTTAGAAAACATGATTTTGCCACTATCTAGTGGGCTTAAAACAAACAGTCAACGCATTGTCCCAATTCAAGTAACACAACCTCCACCCACAGGCATCCAAGGCAGTTATATCACATAAGCATATAGCCTCATGGTAAGCATGCTATTCATGGCAGCACTCACACGCATGCAAGGATGCTAAAGCATAAAACTCACCGAGTACTCCAAGCCAAAAACAGAAAACTGATTAGAAATCATGCATGATCCTAATTATACAGAAATGTCTAATGCAACACATACAATAATGCAACTATAGCAGGCTCGGTTATTCTAAACATGGCATATTGAATGCTACAGCTAACACGTATTCAATTTGGAATTGAAATACAAATGCAGTTTGTATGATGCGCCGAGCCCGGTGCGTGCAAAACAGATGAATGATGTAAACATGCTGTCATACTGTATGCTAATCGAAATATGCCCTATATCTAACCATCGTAAGCGGGTAAATAAAAGGGAAGAAAGACGTGGGGTTGGAAGACATACATCACACTCACCCACACTTATTACAGCATTTGCCCTCTCGACGGAGGGTCCGAATAAATAATAATACAGTCCGAAATAAAAGAATAATACAGTCCGAATATTACAGTCCGAATAAATATACAGATTTCTAATTAATTAACGAATTAAACTAAGAAAGCTTTAAACAGGCATGCAAGCCAGGGGCTGCCTCGCTTCTGATGAATGATGTATGCCGGATTGCCTTAGCGCAGAAATCCACTGGGATGCCCAATTTAGCCTCTGTTTGCGATTGTTCTCGAAATGCGCGCCAGACTCCGAAAAAGTTGCTGATTCCATTATTTTGCTGCAACAGAGAGCAGGAAAAGGGCATAGCAATGTATTTCACAAATATATGCATGCCTCGATTCTCGTGCCACCAATCACGCATATCGATGCATGATGGCCGAGGAGTCGGATTGCACAACTCAATATTGGGTGCAATGCAGATGAATGCTACAACAAAACCTAACTCCATCATGGATAATCCGGAGTGTCGGTGACTTGGGAATTGAGACCCGTTCTGTCATTCGGAGTACGAAACGTGCCTCGTTTCCCGTGTCCGGGCTAACTCCTATCCCGAACACGATGCGATATGCATGATATGTATGAAATGCAGCTAATATACAATCCTAGCATGCTCAATGCTATGGGAATGAAATGCCTCGAAGTGCGTGCCAGACGGGCACGCAAACCGAGGCGATGATTCTAAGGCATAAAATGGCATACACAATGCAATTGGACTTACACTGACACGAGAGAGCCTCAGCCACACTCACATAAGAGGCCGTCGGATAAAAATGAAGTGCCTCGAAATGCGTGCCCACGGGCGCGCAAACCGAGGCGATGCATACAGAATGCAAAATGACATGGAAATGATATACAATGAGACTAAAATGAGATGTCTCGAAGTGCGTGCCCGCGGGCACGCAAACCGAGAAAATGGCACACGGAATGCAATGATGCGAACATGGCATACAGAATGCAGAATGGACTTATACCAACACGAGAGGACCTCAGCCACTCTCATACGGGAGGCCGTAAGATAAAAAAGAGCTGCCTCGAAATGCGTGCCCGCGGGCGCGCAAACCGAGGCAATGTCATAAAAGCATGAAATGGCATGAAAATGCAAATTGGGCTTACACTAACATGAGAGGGCCTCAGCCGCACTCACATAAGATGCCGTGAGATGAAAAAGGGGTGCCTCAAAATGCGTGCACACGGGCACGCAAACCGAGGCGGTGACATACGCAATGCAAATGACGTACGGAATGCAAATTGGGCTTACACTAACATGAGAGGGCCTCAGCCGCACTCACATAAGCTGCCGAGAGACAAAAATGAAGTGCCTCAAAATACGTGCACACGGGCACGCAAACCGAGGCATGGCCCTAAGGCACAGAAATGACATGCGAATGAGATGTGACATATGGCATATGGAAAATGCCAATTTCAGCAGATAAAATGATGCACAAATAGCCCCCGAATTATGACAAAATTACACCCGATGCCCGAAATGCGATGTAATGCACCCGAAATGGCCTACAGCCCTACTAAACATGCATAATTGACACATGACATGTAAAACAGTAGCAAGGCAGCCCCTAAACTAGCATTTTTTCAGTACAAAGCATGGCCAAACAACAACCACAAGTATGGTAAAAATAGCTTGCAAAAATGGGGGAAAAGAGGAGAATTACAAAGCAAGTGGTATATAAAATGCTCAAACTGAAAAACACAGTTCTACAACATTAAAGAGGGACCAAAAATATGCACATTTACAAGAGATAACATCCCCCAATTCAGTAGGTAGATAGGCTAAACATAGCATGCAAAATAATGAGCCAACAAAGGCTATAACCTGAGGTACCAAAAGCATACACCAAACAACTTTGGACCCTTGACAAAACATGAAGAATGGGTCATTATAAGACTCTTTCCTAGCCTGATGAAGGCTCAAAACAGAAGCTAAGCAAGCCTAACAAAGCATGCAATTTTACAGAATCAAAGATGGTATTATATGAAGTACCAAAAGCATGCACAAAATGGCCTAAGACCCTTAACAAAACATCATGAGAAGACCAAAACAAGGCTCTTTCCTATCCTGATGAAGGCTCAGATCAGAAGCTAGATAAGCTTAAAAAGGCATGCAAAGTGGGGTCAAGGAGAGATACAAAGGCAAGTGTAGCATGGAGACCCCAAACCAAGTTGATCCCTTCTACAATAATGTAGAGGGACACAAAATAAGCTCAATCTCAGTTAATGACATGCTCAAAATCAGACTTCAAATAGGCTAAAGAAATCATGCAATTTTACGGTAAATTGGAAGAATTACAAAGCAAGTGCATGATAGAACCACCAAACATGGTTGAGCCCTTCTTCAATATTGAAGAGGGGCTCAAAATAGGCCCACTCACAGTATATTGCAGGCTCGAAAATGGACCACTCAAAAGCCAAACAAAGCATGCAAAATATTGGCATAAAGAGAGGTATTGAAGGAAGAGCATGATAGAGGTACCAAACAAGGTTGAGCCCTTCTACAATGTTGTAGAGGGGCTCAAAATAAGTACAAAATCAGTAGGGGTAAGAGCCCAAATCAGTGAGCAAGTAGGGTAAAGATTTGAAGCAAAATTGTGCAAGAAAAAGGGAATTAGAGGCTTACCCTTGAAGATCAAGCTTTTGTTGCTTCTTGGCTTGAATTTGTTGGTCCTTAGCCTCTGAAAAAGCTTCCTTTGCTGCTGGAATGGAAGTGGTGATGGTGAAGCTTAGGGTTAATGAACAAGTGGGCTAGAGACTTGAAGGTTTTTGGAGCTTTTGAGGATGAAAATGGAGGTTTTGGAAGATGAAGTCTTGAGAAGAAAGTTTCTAACCTCAACAAAGAAGGAGGTCAGCCCCTTAAATGGGCAAGAAAGGGGTGTAAAAGGGGAGGGAAATGCACCCAAGCTTTCCTTCCCAAAATATCCCCCGGAGGGCTGGGATATTTTGAAAAGCAGCTGGACAGCTGTAAAGGGTCCAAAAGGAGAAAGCAGGCCGGCCAAGTGAATTTCTTGAAGGTGGCCGGCCAGCCACCCCAACTGGTCGGCCAGCCACTCCCCCTGGCCGGCCGACCATGGCCAAAAATGAAGTCAAAAATTGCTGGCCGACCACCACACCTTGGTGTCCTCCCAGGTGTGTAGAACAAGGTCCCAAGGTTGGAATTTGGCAACTCTGAAACAGGAGTCACAACATTGGACTTGAAGGAGAGGCTCAAAAATGAAAACCACAATTACTGGCCGACCACCACTTTTTGGTGTCCTCCCATGTTCCCTCATCACAGATATGTGGTTGTGGCAACATTAGCCCGGAAGTGAGCAAAACGGGCGCCGGAAGAGCATAACTGGTTATCTGAGATAATTGCTGGCCTCCCACCCTCCAGTGATCTTCCTGGTGCTAAAACAGAGGTACCTGCCAAAATTGAACAAAAACTAATGCAAAATGAATGCTCGGGGGCCAAACCGCGAGGTTCGGGGCCCGAAAACCGGCTGTAAGCACCGAAAGTGGCATTCAGCCACGAAGTGGGTATCTAAGACCCCAGTGTGCCTTGTTATGACAAAACAGAGGTACATGCCAAAAACCGGAGAAATCGGAGATGGTCGGGCGGTCCCGAACCGAGGCACACGGCCTGACGGCTCCGAAAACCGGGAACCGGGCTCCGAAATGGGCAAAATGGCCTACGGCCACGAAATGTAGCCCACGGCCACCGAGAAATAGTCTACAGGACTACTCCCTTCCCTCATGAAAGAAAACAGAGAAAACCAAGTCTGGTTCGCAAACCGAGACAAGGCACAGAAGAGGATTCGGAAGTTCGGAGGCAGGGCGCATGGCCGCGACTCTGAGACTTCTGAATGAGCACAGTATGCAACACCACCGAGCGCTCAATCGGTGACGTCTGAGTCTTAAGGTCGGTCAAAAATGGGGTATCTACAGAATGCAACAAAACAAATAAATGCCACACACTCTATCATGTTGAGATTAAGAGTGTCGGCGACCGAGGATTGAGATGTGTTTCGTCACTTTAAGTACGAACGCTCCTCATTCCTCATGTTTGGTTTGACACTCCAAACCAAACATAATGCAATGCATGTATGCGATATGGCTCAAATATGTAATATGGCTCAAGTATGCAAAATGAGGCTAAGTTAGCAAAGCATGCCAAATGCAATGCAGCCTACACATGCAAATGTACAATGTGCTAAGCATGCAAGATGTAATGCAATGCGATCTAAAATGTAAGCTAAGCTAATGTAACAATAACATGCAAACATGATATAATGCAAGCATATAACGAGATGCAACATGATGCAATATACCAAACATGTAACTATGTGCAAGGATGGACTTAAACCGACATGGGAGGACCTCAGCCAATCCCAAAACAGTGGCCAAAATACCAAAAATAAGGCACCAAAATGCGAGATAAACATGCACACATGTTGGTCCATTAATTAGGCCACAATGCACAACCTTCAAACATGAGCGAGATGTGATAAATATGAGGATATGGCATTACAATAAACTCTGAAATCACATGAAGAATGATGCCAAATTGACTACACAATTGAAACATGGCATGTTAATGGAGTTAAAGCTCAAAGCTAGCTACGAGACTTGAACCATGACTATGTCAACCAAGCCCCAAATGGTCAAAGCGACTCAAAACAGTCCCGAGGCAGACCAAAATGAAGCTAAAACTCATATGGAACAAAGCCAAAACATGCTATAAATAAGGGCACGAAACAAGACGCATACAAGGCCCAAAAGGGCAAATGCACTACACCTCTTACAACTGAACATGACATGACTTAGGCAAATAAAATCAGAGTTATAATACACCAAAACAAACCCCAAAACCCAATGAGAAGGTCTTCCAAAGACCAAATCATGGAGGCACATGCAATGGTCCAAATAAGGAGCATGAGACAATAACTCTCCAAAGTATAGAATAGGTGATAAATGCAAGTGTGGGGCCACGAAACATAGACTGAAATATGATGACAAGTGATGCCAAATCACTGAAATAGCTTAAATGAAGCATGCTAATGACTCACACACCCGAAGCCAACAAGCTAGAATGCAAAGAGGCTATATAAAGCATGGCAAGCATGACCAAATTGACACCAAACAAAACTTAAACATGTTAAAACATGACTAAAAACTTCACAAAGCTAAGTTAAAACATGCAAGCATTGTGGTCTAAATACATGAGGCATTTCTAAGCAAAATAGAGGAATGCAAGGCAAGTGTATGGTGCATGCAAGGGGTCAACCAACCAACCTAAAACAGAGGTAAACCATGACCAAATATCACTAAATACCCACTGAGATGGAGCCAAAATCGACTAAGCATGCATGCTACCCTTATGAGCCAAAAACACAAGCATATGAGACACAAAGGGAGAGGGGTGTCCCTCCCCTATACAAGACCTCAAAACCACTTCACCACCATTGAAAATCTTCTGGATTTCAGTGGTGAGAAGACCAATACACGAAAGTTCCAAAGCTCAACAAAGAAGGCACAAAAAGAGGCCAAACAAGGCCTAAGAGGGGGAGGACGACCCCCAACACCAAAATGACCTTAAACAAACATCTTAAGCATGAAAATACAGAACTTTTATCAGTTATACACTAAGCTCAAAACAGCATGCAAGATAGGCTAAAAGCTAGTGCAAAAATGGGGAATATAAAGCAATAGTGCTGACCCTTGAAGAACACTTCAAGAACAGCAACTCCAGCCCCCTCCTTCTAATCAAAACCAACTCAAAACTCTAAGAACAAACTCTTAACACCTCAATAACCAAGGTATAGTGTAACACTAGGTGCTTTAGTCAAAAATAAGAACAAAACACACTTTTGAACACTATTCCACACACAAATGTAGAGAGAGAGAGGAAGATATAGAGAGGGAGTGATATATGTGATATATATCTCTGATTTGCTCAACCCCTCTAAAGGAGAAGGGAGGCCCTCTTTTATAGAACAAAACAAGGGCCTAAGCTTCTTGGAGAAGCTAAGACAAAGGGGTCAAGCTTCCTCATGAAGCTAGAACAAAGGTTCAAGCTTCTTGGAGAAGCTAAGACAAAGGTTCAAGCTTCTTGAGGAAGCTAGAGCAAAGGGTTCAAGCTTCCTCAAGAAGCTAGAGCAAAAAGGGTGCAAAGGGTGCAAATCCTCCATACACGTGTATGAAGGACAGGTCTGTGTGCTCTAGCTGGCACAGCTGGCATGCACAATGCCTAAAAAAGGCAAAAAAGAAGTCCCGGCCAGAAAATATAACCGACTAACCAAACAAACGGCCGGTCGACCAAAAACAATGCTGACCGGCCATCACCAATGGCCGGTAGCAACAAAACAGGGCCGGTGGCCTCAAGCCAAGGCCGGTGAGGTGTGGGGATGACCAAAAAGCCATTCTCTGGCCTCAGAAGCAAAAACAAACAAGTTCTTGGTCCACAACCAAGCACAAAACAGGCAAGTTAAGAGATCCTGAGGCAAGGCGCGCGGCCAAGACCTCCGGAACTCAAAACGAACACGAACATGGATGATCATCGAGTGTTCAAACGATGACGTCCAAGTCTTGAGGGCGGTCAAAAATGGGGTGTGTACACCAATTCATTCCTTTGTATCAAACTGGCCTTTGGCCCATTCATTCATTCATGTTAAACCGGTCTTTGGCCCATTCATTCGTATCAAACATTTATCCACAATTCAATTCAACAGACTTATAGAAAGATGAGCAATTGGACAATGGCATATTTCAAATATCTCTGTTAAGATATTACTCACAGTGATCGGCTGGTTGATTTGCCCTGGAGTTTGACCCTACACATTACATGATCAAAATGGATCACAAACAATTCAATCCGTCTATAATTCACACATTCCTCTCTAGGCTTCTTTCTTATTCCTTTAATTCATTCATAATGCTCAACGCATGCCTAAGAGTACTTAGAAGTGAAAGACAACGGAAAACGAAACACAGAATGCATTTTCAAAATTTCAGAAATAAGGGTCCCCACTCGAGCGTGGACTTTCCCGCTCGAGCGGACCCTTTAGGTCTGCAAAAGTACTGGTTACATCAAATTTACGCTCGAGCGTGGAATCGGGCGCTCGAGCTGAAGCTTAGTCTACATAGCTCCCCGCTCGAGCGTGAACTTCCCCGCTCGAGCGGATATCATGTCTGCAAAATATGCTGGGAGCTCATATTTTACGCTCGAGCGGCGATTTCCCCGCTCGAGCGAACATCATGAATTCTGGGTTTTCCAGAATTTGTTCTTGAGCTCAAATTCGACCTTCCAAGGTTCAAAACCCATAATTTTGGTTCCCAATCATGCAAACACATCATATATCATGGGTATACAAGTAAGATGAGGTCAATTGCTCAAGATCACGGTCACATTCTCAAATCATTCAACACTTGTGTTGTATAACCAAAGTTCATGCATTCAAACTCCATATCTCTAATATTCAAACATGCATGCCAATTTTTTACTTCAATTTCATTTCAAATAATGCAAATGGTGTCTATTCTCATGAGACTCAACAAAACCATGCTTGCATGTATGATCAAACTCCTAACCTTGCATAATTGCCATGTTACATGTTAGATTATGCAACCTCATGGCAATTGATAGTAATTCTATGCATGCATGAACATATCTCATCAAAATCAACACAACTCATGATCTAACTCACCATTTAATCTTGAATTCACAAAATCTCAACATTAAACTCATGAATTAAGGGTTGATCACTCACGTAGAGGCTCAATCTTCCCAATTTATGGTCAAATCTTGAGTTGGTCTTCAAATTACTCAAGTTCTTGCTCAAATCTCCAATTGCTTCTCTCTCTCTCTTCCTAGCCGACCCTCTCACTCTTCTTAGAGTTAATATCAGCCAATTTGAACAAAAGAGGAGGATTGAACATGTAATGGCCCTTATATAGCCCCTTTAAATCACATTATTTTGATATTAGATAATTGGGCACTTAATTAATCGTTCTGAATCTACTTATTTTGATCCGAATCAATTTTCAATTAAATTTCACCGTAGGCTCAAAATATTACGCCCATCACAATGGCACAGTCAATTTCGGATTCTACGGCCGATAGGGCCTTCAATTTAAATTCCAAAGCGGATAATCAAACAGATATTCCTACGGTGAACATATAGAAATTCAAAACCACATATTTTCACATAATTGGCACACAAAATCATATCAAACGTATAATCACATTCATAATAAGGACCAATTAGCATAATACAGAACAGGGTTATCACAGTTGTGGTCGCCAAAAATTCATCAAAATACTCCCAATTTTTGGCGACAAAATTTTTTTGTCGCAAAATGTTATTATACTGCGACTAAATGGAATTTTAGTAGCGTAAAATGGTTACAAACAGCGACTAAAAACAACTTTGGTCGCCAATAAGACTATATGGTGACTAAAAGAATTTAGTAGCTAAAAAGAGTAAATGAATGCCGACTAAAATTTGATTTTGGCTGCCCAATATACTGTTTTTGACGACTAAAATTGCTTTGGTCACCAATTTTAGTGGCCAATTGTGCAGTTTGTTTTAGTGCCTTGAATTCACTACTTTAGTGCAGGTTTGAACGCTCGAACAGTTTGCTCTATAGAATTTGAGATATTGCAAGCATTCTTTCCCTACTTTAGCGCAAGATTGAGCGCTCGAACGATTTGCCTATATTGCCTTCACCACTCTAGCGTAAGATTGAGCGCCCTAGTAGTCTGTTCAAAATCTACGCATAAAAAACTACTTTTTTATTAGATTTGTGGGCCCAAAATCCATTTTTGCCCTTGCACTATATATAGATCTATACACTCTCTCTCTACTCACTTGTTATACACACACTCTCTCTCTAAAACTCTCTTTTCTCTTCCTTCTTTCTAAAACTCTTACCAACCACACAAATCCTCCGATCTAATTGATTTCGAGTTATTTTCTTGCCTTGGTCCTTTGAATTGGTTTGTAGAGCGCATCGAAAGCTCCATTTTAATCGGAGCGAATCAACTTTTCGTCAGCTTGGATTTTGAGTTTTCTCCTTACTCTCTCTCTCTCTCTCTCAAACTTGAGATAGGAATCACTTTACTCTTGTGTATTTGATTTATCATGTCTATGTGGTATTTTGCCAATTATGAGATTTGAGAAAATTTGGAATTTTGATATATATATATATATGATATAAAACTGGGGCTTGTTCCTTTTAGTTTAAAACTTACAAATTTGTCTCTCAAATTGATAAATAGTGTTTTGATTCCAAGGTTTGACATTTAATTTGAGGAAGCCCTAAATTTTCTATAAACCTTGGAATGCGGAAATGGGGGGTTTTGTTGTATATCGACTATTGATCTGAGAAATTGACAAATTGATTTCGAATTGTAAAATTTCCTTAGAATATTAAATGTTAGAGAACTCTTTTGAGATTATTGAAATTATCGAAATGTTGAGAATTGTTGAAAGTTATGAGTTATGAGTAATTAATTTAGTTGTGCTCTCGTATTGCCATGTGTGGAATACCTGATAGAGACAACTGTTTTGGCAATTGGTAAAGGATTGCATAATTGTTGTAGAATGAATTGAAATCTTAGGAAAATAGAATCCGTTTTCAATTCATGCATTGCATTATCATATTCATGTTTTCACTCATTGGAGCCTTAGAGAATTAATGTTGATATCATTTGAATACTCTTTGGAAACTTGTGTAATTATTAAAGCAAATAATGTAGTTAAATCTGGAATGTGTAGGAACATTTGAAAATTGAATTAAGCTGCTTGAGGTCCTCGGATCCGAAAACCCGTGTGGAGTCAAGTGTCCAATTGCCCTTCTACTTAATAGCTAATAATTGTGAATATTTGGTAGTTCTGAATAAACTATTTGCAGACACATTGCCTAGGGATTTCCCATGTGTAACATCGCCCGGGGGGTACCCATGTGCGTTGAACAGATCAAACCCTCGATTTCTTTGATCTAATCTCACCAGTGCAATGCGAGACATAGATGAGAGTCCATATTTGACAACTTAAATAGAAAATTCATTTTATTACAAAACCATTACTAGAAATGAACTATATCAGTAGATCTTAGAGTCGCCACCTAATATTTTGGAAAAATTAGGAAACCTATGACTCGTGCCAAGGCCACGATTCATCGTAACCAAAGATGCTTGGCTCAGAACCATAGGTATGAGAGGAGAAAGTCATTAATTGAGCACCCCTGCTCACCCAACCAAAGATCGGCCTCTGCTAAACCATGATATGAATTTTATTAACTTTATATGTAATATCCTGATTATTTAATAAATCATAAAAATTACTATGTGAAGCATATAAATATAGACTATGTCATTCATTTTAGAACAACTAGATTTCATGTATTTTGAAAAAGTTTTGAAGATGTACAACTCAAAAAAATTGAGTTTACAAACATAAAAATCAATATCATTCCAAATTAAGCGACACAACCTCCATCCACTGGCATTAATCTCACGAGTGCAATGTGAAACATAGATGAGAGTCAAGATTTGGCAACTTGTATAGAAAATCCATTTTATTACAAAATCTTTGCCAGAAATGGACTACATCACTAGATCTTAGAGTCGCCACCTAATATTTTGAAAAAATTAAGAAACCCATGACTCGTGCCAATGTCACGGTTCGTCGTAACCAAAGATGCTTGGCTCGGAACTTTAGGTAAGAGAAGGGAAGGTCATTAATTGAGCACTCCCGCTCACCCAATCAAAGATCGGCTTCTACTAAACCATGATATGAATTTTGTTAACTTTATATGTCCATATCCCGATTATTTAATAAATCCTAAATATTATTATGTGAAGCATACAAATATAGACTATGTTATTCATTTTAGAACAATTTGATTTTTTTTTTTTTTTTTTTGAAAGAGTTTTGAAGATATACAACTCAAAGACCAAATTAAGTGACAGAACCTTCATCCACCGGCATTCATAGAGTTATATCAAATAAGTAAATAACCTCATGGTAGAATACTAGACATAGTAAGGAAAACACACACAAACGAGATGCTAAAGCATAAAAACTTACATATTTACCAACATCCCGCGAACAGTTATAAAACATAGCTAGTAAAAATATGCATGATCTTATATACAAAATCCTAATGTAATTCACTCATGAGATGTAACTAAAGATTTGGGTTTTAATATATGACATGTGAATCATCTCCAGAACATGAAGTAGCGCACATAATCACATAAGAATTGATTAAATCTATAAATGCAAATTTAGCCAAATCAAGATGCATGAAACATGGATGCAAAGCATGTGTATGATGAAAAACAAAATATTATGCATATTCACAAAGGAAAACAAGTAAAAGAATGGGATAGAGAGAAACGGGACGAAAAATTATTACAACACTTTGAATAAATAATTACAAACCAAATGAGAGAGGGATGAGGAAAATATTACAACAAAATTAAAAAAAAAAAAAAACCTCACAAAACTCTCAAATGAAAAAAAAATGAGAAAAGCTTCATGTGCCTTGAAGACCACCGGAAATTGGTATGCTCAACACCGGAAGACTACTCCGTTTCTTCCAAAGGAAGTTAGCCGGCTGGCCAACTAAACCTAGCAAAACCTATCTTGTTGCAAATACCGAGAAAAGAAGAAACAAAGAATATGTAGGTAGCTCAACCAACCACTTCCGGTTAGATTACAACAAGACTACTATGAAACTAAAGCAAGAATACGAATACAAGGTAGAAAGTGCAAGAAAATAAAAGAATTGAAAACTAACCACTTCCGGTTAGATTACAACAAAACAATATGAAACGAAAGTAAGAAAACAAATATAAGATAGAAAATACAAGAAAATAAAAAAATTGAAAATTCACCTTTCAAAGAAATATTGAACTTTTTGATTTCCAAACTTCCTTTTGATCACCCTCAAGGTTGTGAATTATGATATCAATCCTCAATTCAAGAGCTTGGAATTTGAGCTAGAAGGAAGGTTGTGGACAAGTGTGATCATTCTTTGATCTTCTTAACTTGGCAAGAATTACTCTCTCTTTGATCAAAGGACTTGGTTCTTGAGTAGTTTTTGCAAGGGAAGATAAGATACATAGAGGCTATGTAACTTCACTATCTTGACAAGACAACTCTCTTGTTTTCAAAGCTTTCTTTTCTTTCTCAAACTCTAATTCAAACTCAACATTCTCTCTACACTTCTTCTCTTAAATTCATCTCCTCAAACTCAAGATTTGAGCTCTTCTTATATAGGCAATACAAGTGGAGCAATAGTGGAAGACAAAGTGGAGAACTAATGGAGTATTTAGAGAAGATAATGGAATTAATGGAGCACAAATAGAATTAATGAAAGACAAATATGGAGCATTACCCTCAATGGATCAAGCACTAGGCAATGGAAGTTGAGTATACATGCATTTGGTGCAAAAATGGGTCAAAAAATGAGGTTGTGAAGTGCCCCACCCGAGCCAACAAAAATCTGGGTAAATCTATCACTAGGTGGTCGACCGATTGGAAGACCGGGCGGTCGACTAGCCGAAGAGAAAATTGGCCGTTTTGCTCCGGTTCAGTCCAGCTTTGCTCCGATGCCCGATGGGACCTAAAAACTTGGCCAAAATAGGCTTAGGGTGGAAAGTAAAGCTCAAATTCCATCTTTTTTACTGAGATTTTGTGAAAAATACATTCTTATTTTCATCATCGGGTAATCAAAAAAAAGTACCCAAACCTTAGGGCTGGTCAAAATGGGGTGTTGTTAACGTATATTATTTACAATTTAATAATTGGTCTTTGGAAATGATTGAAACTTGGATTATTTTCAAAAATTTTGCATCAGTGTATTCACGAGAATGGAAAATATTTTTGACATAAAATGGCATCTCTTGCATTCATGATCATATACATGCTAAACTCATATACTTCTGTAATATTATCTTTACTGGGCAATTGTGCTCATCCCTTAGTAGAAATATTTTCAGGTGCCGGTGACATGCCTTATTTTCGTTGAAGGATTGGAGTTTTACAGCACAAAGGCTCGTTTTATTGATTTAATTGAAAAGCTTGGACTTAATTGTTTGGGACATAGTGCATTTATTTTGTAACAAGGTCTCAACCTTGATATTTGCAAGCCATTAAGGTGCCTTTTCTTGGACATTTGAATAGTCTTGTAATAGTTACACATATGCTATAGATTCAGGCTAGAAATGTTATGAATGTATTAATGCATGCGAATATTTTGTAGTCCTCATACTCCAAAGTAATGAAATGAATAAAGAAGAAGCTTATTTTGACCATGATGAATCTTGTTGAACATTTAGTATTATGTTGTTTTCCGCATGTATGAATCGAATGAATATTTGAATAAGAAATGAAAATGAATTTAATTAAAGTTAATCAGATTTATAGAAATTGGGGCGTTACACTACCGATTTCCATTCAATTTAAAAACAAAAAATAAGTGTGATTTTAAGTATAGAACTATATCTACAAAATGACTAATAAGTGTAATTTTAAGTATAAAATTGAATACAATATGATTTGATGATATGGTTGTCAATATCCTATCAACTTAAAAATGAATGATAAGTATGATTTGAAGTACAAAATTGAAAACAAATGTGATTTGATGATAGGGCTATTAGAAATGGTTTTGATAGTTTTGGAAAAACAGAATTTTTCCTCAACTTTGGTTTATTTTTTAGGTAAGACCCATGCGCCAAATTTGGTACGTCAAAGTGGTAACGCGTTCTATGCCGCGTTGTGATTCATGTGGTATATTTGGTTGCTCAAAACCATTATCGAGTGAATGAGAAATTTAAGCCAAAGTGAGCTCCATGGAAATGGAGTTTTGGTGGAAATTTCTTAAAGGTGTGGTTTAAGGCTTGTCTCACATTGGTTTGTGGGAAGAATTTTGTGGGTTTATAAGGCATGGGTTTGGAACTTAGGGTAGGCCCCAAGGGGCACCCAAGTTTTGTAGAGAGAGAGATTATGGGCAAAGTGGGCTAGACCTATTGGACCCAAAAATAAACACGCGCGCCGCCGTCGCCGTTCGTCCGGCGGGCTAGGTTGAGCACGGGTGCCCACATTGTGTGAGGTTGGGTTGGGCTTGTCCAACCCAATACTAATTATTTTTTAGGCCAAAAACTTTTGAATTTTATTTTTCTAAACTTAAATTCAAATTTTTTGAAATTTGAATTTTAGAAATTAATTCCAAAATTCTGCCCGATTTTTATCTGTTTGAATTTAAACCAGAACAGATTCAGTATCTATTCAAATTCAAACCCAAACCCGAACAGGTACCATACATGTTCATTCAAATCTGTACCTGCTTAATTCAAATTAAACAGCCACCACTCCATCTATAAATAGACAGACCCTCTATTGATTTTTCATTCACAATTTTTGTACTTTTCCTCTACAATAATTCTCTACATTTTGCTGCATTAAATTTCTGTGAGAAAGAGTGTAAATACTTAGTGTATTTGTTTTACAAACAATTTGTAATGTTGCTATTGTTTGCTGTTAATCATTTTATCTTGGGAGATAGACGTCCACAATCTGAAAGCACCGTGGAAATGATGAATCTGTCTGAAGGACACATTGTTAAACACTGGACTTGATCAGAAAAGTTGTTCAAGAAATTAATTTGGTACGTAATTAATTTATTTTCTGTTTCAGATTTTCATTTTGTTTTTGTGACAAAATAAAAATCTGTTTTATTTATTTTATTTTATTTTCTAGTTTGATTTTTGTAATCAAACAAACTCTCTCATTTCCTTTATTTCTTCTGTATTCTGTTTGTTGTTAAGTATACAGACATAATTTATTTTTCAAATACATTGAAGATTGTCCAACAATCTTAAGACAGAATCTTTTTTGGTGTCTTCATTGTATTTAATTTTCTGTGATTTCACAAAGTGATATTCTGGCTGGAAAATACAAATGGTCACTACTAAAAAAAGTACTTTTTGCGACCGCTATAAGCCGTCGCAAATAATAAAAAAACAGTCGCAAAAGACCTTTTGCGACGGCCCATGCGACGGCAAATAGGGGTCATGAATGTGGGGGTGGCAAATACTTTTTGCGACCGCAAAATAGCAGTCACAAACTATTTGCGACTGCCTAATCTACTTATGGCGACTAATGTTTTGCCGTCGCAAAAAAATTAAAAAAATACCTACAATGTATTGCGACCATCTTGTTACCATCGCAAAAAAAAATATAAATAAATAAATAAAATACCTACAATGTTTTAGCAACCTATATTTTCATATATATATATATATATATACTCGAATATTATATACAATAAATGTAAAGTGATATTTGTAAAAATTCTAATACACGTATTATTTTCGGAGATTGACTACGGATGTTGCTGTAGTTCAGATTGCATTGGCAGTTGAACAAAAGACTCTGGATTCTGCTGAAGACGACGTGATGGGGCTGATTGCATCACAGAAGATGCTACAATGATAGATTGCTGTGATGGTGATGAGATAATGTGCTTCTGTTCCCCTTGCTGGATCTCAGTTTGCATGTCAGAGTGAATGATATTTCCTTGATTGAAGCTCTGCTTCAGATGCTGATCTTCTAATTTCTGCTTGTTAAGGATATTTCTCTGCATTCTGAACATGCTGCTGGTCTGGTTGAGGAACAACCGGAAGCACACATTGCCTTCCCTGCACTTGCCTCTGTGAAATAGCCATCTCCAAGTTTGGATTCTTGTTAACGCTGGTCATGGGAATCCTAGTAGAATTAGTGGAAGTAGTTACTGTCAATGTTGAATTGGCAGAACTTTGTACAATAGAAGCAATACAACTTTGGTCACTTGAAACATTTTAATGTTTTCAGAATTCAGACCGAGATTATTCTGAAATTGAGAAGAATTGAGATTAAATAAAGGAAAAGGCAAGAACGAATTTGAGAAAATGAAAATGCTTATTGAGAAAGAAATATTCATGTATATGATAAAATAAGAAGAGATGATGGAGTAGGCACAGACTTCCTATTGCCACACATAAAAGCACCTTCTCAATTTTAATAACTACCTTGATGTGCAGAATTTTCAACGGTATAGGTAGGTCCTGATGGTGAAGAACTAACCAGGGTCCGCTGGGCTTTTGTCTTTAGTGACAGCAACTTTGAACATATCATGGACGCATACTCCTTAAAGTAAAAAAGTGAAAAATATTATTTTTGATGAAAACTCAAGCTCAAAATAAATTACTAAGCAGGTCCTCAGCAAGGATTTTTGTACTAACATAGCACAAATGAGAAAATGATCTACAACCAGAAAGACAGAGAGCACATGCTGTATTTTATGGCATACAATCTTTGCAAGCAGAAAACAAGGTCATTAATAAACATACCTCACATGTGAGTGATATGATAAATTGTGGGAAAACAAATAAAAAGAAAAGCATGAACAATGCATAAATTCATGAGGAGGTAGACAGTAAATTCCCATCAAGTATAGAGAGCTAGTCAAAAAAAGTTTGGAGCGTGACATGTGATGTGGCTATTCAGCAATAAAAACAAGGGTTAGTTACACTATAACCCCTATGCTTAATCTGAAAACATATTACCCCATGACATTTAAAAATGTACACAACCTTGGAGTGCAAAATTGGCGGATTCCATCAAAATTGGCAAATACACGAGCGGGATTGAATGTGTATGACAAATTTAGAGTGTTCAATGACAATTTTACCCCCTATTTTTTTCTTTACTTTTCTCTTTCCTCCTCTCCCTTCTTCCTCACGCTGCAACCAGCAGCAATCTCACTCACTAATTCAATTGTCTTCTCTTCTTTCTGACTCTTTATTTTTCTTATCTCTCCTTCACCTGTTGAAGCCCCCACATATCAAGAACAACAAGCAACAACTGTTTGTAAGATGAGACAACCAGCCACTGTATAATAGCCCTAAAGCAGCTAGGACAAGACTTCCACAAATAGCCCTAAAGCAGTTCATCCTTTCTAAGTGCTCAACAACCAAGAGATAAATTGAGATGCAGAATATCATGAGAACGCACTAATGTTTAGAAGATAATTAAGGAAACATTAGTAAACTAGCAATTTTATTTAATTTGATGCAAAAGAAGATAATTCTACAGTGTATTTCGAAAATCTAGTTCCTGTCTACTACTAGAGGATAATTGCTAAAATAAATGCAAGAATACTCTTTCAATATTTTCTTATTTCTTACCAAAGAAGAAAATATCGAGATAAAAATTGTACGCTACTTTCTCAGGTTTTATCAAATTAACGTATCTACTGGGAAAAAAAAAAAAAAAAAAAGAAAGAGGAAACTAAGTAGGAAGCACAAATGTGATATTCCAAAATAAAACATATTTGAGAAGCTATTTATAAGCAACGGAACTTACTTTACTATTGCTCTTCGCACTTATGGGTTTGTAGACCCACTCAAAAATCATTAAGAAACTAAAAATAAGAAGAAAATAATCTCCCAATACCTGATCTCGCAATTCTGAAATTTCGGCAAGCAATTTTTCTCACTCTCCTTGGTCATAGAATTCTTGAAACCTGGCAGTAAAAGCAATAAGTGACACTGACAAAGGAAATGGATAGCACCCTTTTAAAACATTAGGCAACATATTCATGAGAATTACAATCTTAGCTGGTCGAGGAGCCTAATGTTCTCTAATGCAAACCGGGTCACTTCTGGGTTTTTATCAATCCTTTCTTGAAGAAGCTGAATCTCTTCTTTTAGATTATTATTTTCCCCGATGAGATACTTGTCGGCAGAGACTAAACCGTCTGCAAAGAATTCAAGTCTTTTAATTTTTTCCTCGTGGAACCTTAGCACCATTTTGGCACGCTGAGCATCTTCTTCCCTTTGCTGAGCCTGCAATAGAATCTACAACTGTAAGTTAAACATTCAAGATCCCACTGCTGGTTCTGATACTAAACTAGAAACACAGCAGTAACTAATAATGGCTAGTAGAATTTTCAAAAATTTCTCAAGTTAAAAGAAAGTTGAGCTCATTTTTGTAGCTAGACATACTAAGCAGTTCATTTGTTCGATTTCAGCCTCTAATCTCCTCACTGCAGTCTCAGCCAATTTCTCTCTTCTGAGGGCACCAAGTAAAGAAGCTTCCAAACATTTTGCCTGCCACATATAAATTAGCAGAATGCTATGCAAAGCTTTGGACAGGAACAAATAACTTATCGATGTACACATAAAGATTACCTTCCTTTTGGGGATGCTTCGTGTGTTATGATTATCACATGTATTTCTTTCCCCTGATTATTCATATTCCTCTGATGAATCAGCCAATCTAGATTGTTGATAACTTGGCACAGACCTTGAAATGTCATAATGTTTCATCAAGAAAGACAACTGGCCCTGTTTGAAATAGATAAATACCTTAGTGTCATTAACATGTTGATGTCATGTAAAAAAGCTGTGACTAATCCATACCTGTAACTGTTGGATTTGCGGCTGCAATGCTGTTACATTACCTGAAGCATCTTCATTTATTTTAGCCTAAAAAATTAGAAGAAAAATTTAAAACAAGCCAAAAGAGGTTGCATTTATATCTAGGATCCATTGGAACAGAAATATATGAGTTAAAAGTCAGTACATTGTTCTGTATAAGTTTGGCACTTTGAGCAAACTTTAGAGTGCTCAATGTCTCATTTGCAGAGCTGCGGGTATGATGAAAAGAAATCAACAAAAAATACAGAGAAAAAACAAATTAAAAAAATTATTCACACAAAGAAGACTTATGCTTAACACAGACCAAATAGATGGGCTAACATTTGCAATAATGGTTGTCTTCGAATTCCCACCAAGAGAATCCTGCATCCAAAGATGAATGCCATCTGCAGTTTGAGATATATCTCATAACAAAAGGTACCTACGATGATTATTTAGAAGTCACCTTGTAGTAGCTTTAATTCTCTGACCTGAAGTAGAAATGTAAGTCTAGAGTCCCTGTACGGTACATGTCTTTGTTTCCCATGTGCTAAATCCACCAGGGACATTATCACCAGGCTACAAGCATAGAATAATGAAATGATACAGTGAAACAGATTAGAAGACCAAAAAACCTCATGCATAGTGTCAAATGCCTCCAACACTACATTCATGAATCATGATTCAACTTTGTGCTGAAGTTAGTGAATTCTGATGTTGTGTTATGGATGTTATTTACTTGTGAACTTATGGTTTTGCAGACTCAACCATATTTGGATTGAATATGAACTAAAAACTGCTAATCTAATCAAGTAAATTTCACTTTCACATTCCTCAAACTAATTTTTCCAAAACAAATCATGGATCCTCCTAAAAATGCTTGACATCTGAAGCAAATAAATAAATTCCAAAATCAAGAGGGTCCAGCTTAACAGAATCAAAATCAAGTCTAATTCAAATCATTACTAGTACAATAAAATATATAGAAAACACAAAAAAGCAGTATCTGGTTTAATTTAATCAATTCTCAGCAATCAAACACACAAAGACAGAAAAGAAGTGAAGAATAAATCAAATGGAACAACTCAGAGATCAAGAAAAGAAAGACCGAGAATAGCGATGTCCACAAATGAGTGGATTGTAAGAGGTTCAAAAACTACATGAAATTTATCAAACAATCCAGAGAAATGTTCAGATCAAGTTTAAAAGCCAAAGAAAATCGAGATTTAATAATTAAAAAAATAAAATGAATCTTCAAATCAAAAACCTATTTCCAAATCAGAGTTTGTACCGCATTGATAAAAATAAATTGAATTGGAAAAAATTCATGTTGATTTCGAAATCCACTTCCTCTAAATTGATGTTGATCTTCGCGAAAAGCCGAAGAGAATTTGGGAGCTGAGAAAAGATATAGGGATTACAGAGACAGAGTTAGATTCATACATAAAAATTAGACTTACCGATCATGAATCAATCGAAATCTTCATCAACAGCAGATTGAAATCTTCAAATCTTCATCAACGATCGATCAAAATCTTCAAATATTCATCAACATTTGATCGACATCTTCAAATGAACAATAAAATTGAGAGTGGTGAGTTGAAAGAGAGAGTAGAGCGAGAGAGAGTGAAGAGTGAGATTTTGAGAGAGAGAGTTCATACCGATTTGGGAAATAAGAGTTGATGCATACACGATTTGGGGATAGGGCAAGTTATACCCGATATGGATGATTTTTTTTTTTTAAAGAAACGACTGCGTGTTAATTAGAACGGGATTTGGATATAAAAAGTACTTTTTTGCGACGGTCAAACAATCGGTCGTAAAAAAATAGACGCAAAAGACCATAATTATAGTAGTGGGTAGTAATACACTGTTTATTTTCTTTGACAACTAGTAGTAATATACTGGTGTCATTAACAATTACAGAATATTAATTTGTGTTACAGAAAATTATTGTGGTATTTTATTTTTCCTAGTTTTAGTAAAAAGAAAATAAAATTATTTTGTATTATAATTTATTTTCTGGTTTTAGTAACTAGAAAATTAATTTGGTTTTGGTTTTCTTTGATTTTTTGTAATCAGATATTATGGCTGTTGAAAGTAGTACTCCAAATTCGATCGATACAACGACTCCGGTCCCTATCCAAAACCATGTTCAAGTTCAAATAAATCATGGAGAAAAAGGGAAAAAATTTAATGGCACTGAGTTTAAGAGATGGCAACAGAAAATGTTGTTCTATTTTATAACTCTAAACTTGGCCCGATTTCTCCGTGAAGAGGCTCCAGTACTTAGAGATGATGAAAGTGATCGGCAAGTTGTTGCCGCTATAGACGCTTGGAAGCATTCTGATTTCCTGTGCAGAAACTACATCCTTAATGGCTTTGACAATATGCTGTATAATGTTTACAGCCCTCTGAAAATAGAAAAAGAATTATGTGATTCTTTGGAGAAAAAATACAAGACAGAGGATGCCGGCACAAAGAAATTTGTTGTCGGTAAATTTCTGGACTTCATTAGGGTAGACTCCCAAACGGTAATTTCTCAAGTTCAAAATTTTCAAATAATTTTGCATGATATTCATTTTAAAGGTATGTCTCTTAACGAGTCTTTCCAAGTCGCTACTTTAGTGGAAAAGTTACCACCGGCTTGGAAAGATTTCAAAAATTATTTAAAACATAAACATAAGGAGATAACCATAGATGAATTGATTGTAAGACTAAGAATTGAGGAAGATAACCGAAAGGCTGAAAAGAAGAATGGTAAAAATCCCATTGAATCTAAGGTTAATGTGGTTGAACAAGTGCACAAATCACATAACAAAAAGAGGAAGTTTACTGGAGATGGTCCTAAGTAAGGCGACAACAATGGCAACAAGAAATTCAAAGGAAAATGTTATAATTGTGGCAAGATTGGACATCGAGTTTCTGACTGCTGCCGCCCTAAGAAGGATTGCGAAAGTACAAGCAAGAAGACCACCAATCAAGCCAATGTGACAGAATTAGATTACATCTCTGACAGGGTAAATGACACCAACCTCTCTGTTGTGGTGTCTGAGGCTAATTTGGTTGGAAATCCCAAAGAGTTGTGGGTTGACACTGGGGCAATTCGTCACATTTGTGCGGACAAAAAGATGTTCACTACTCACAATGAGGCTGCAAATGGTGAACAACTTTTCATGGGAAATTCTTCTACTTCTACTGTAGCTGGACAACGAAAGGTGATCTTAAAGATGACATCAAGGAAAGAACTTATCCTCAACAACGTACTGCATATACCAGACATCTGAAAGAATTTAGTTTCTGGCTCTTTGTTAAATAAAAATGATTTTAGGCTTGTATTTGAGTCTGATAAATTTGTATTATCAAAGAGTGGTATGTATGTTAGTAAGGGATACATAAGTGATGGTCTCTTCAAGTTGAATGTAATGATGGTTGTACCAAAACTTGTTATTAATAAAAATAACACATCTTTTGCCTATATTCTTAAGTCGAATTTATGGCATGGTAGATTAGGATATGTAAATTTTGATGCTTTGCGTAGATTAATTGGTTTAGATTATATACCAAAATTTGAAATTGATCCTAATCACAAATGTGAGATTTGTGTAGAAGCGAAACTAACTAAGGCTCCATTTAAATCGGTTGAAAGAAGTAAGAAGTATTTCTCAACATTTATCGATAATTGCACAAGATATTGTTATGTATACTTATTTAGAAGTAAAGATGAAGTTTTAGAAATGTTTAAACTCTTCAAAATTGAAGTTGAAAATCAACTTGGTAAAACCATTAAAATGGTTAGAAGTGATAGGGGTGGTGAATATGATGCACATTTAAATAAATTTTGTGCACAACATGGCATTATTTACCAAACTACAACACTCTATTCTGCACAGCAAAATGGAATTGCTGAAAGGAAGAATAGAACCCTAAAAGAAATTATGAATGTCATGTTACTAAGTTCAGGCTTACCACAGAACTTGTGGGGGGAAGCAATATTGTTTGCTAATTATGTTCTTAACAGAATACCCCACAAGAAAACTAACAGCACTCCATATGAATTGTGGAAAGGTCGACCGCCTTTCTACAAATACTTAAAAGTGTGGGGGTGTTTGGCAAAAGTTGAAGTTCCTGTTCCTAAAAAGACTAAGATAGGACCAAAAACAGTGGATTGTGTGTTTATTGGTTATGCTCAGAATAGTAGTGCATATCGGTTTCTGACTTATAAATCAGAAATACCTGATATAAATGTGAACACTATTATAGAGTCAAGGAATGTTGTGTTTTTTTAACATGTCTTTCCTTATAAGAAAGGACAAGAATTAAGTTCACAGAAAAGAATTTACGATTGTACACAAAGTCAAGAGACTAATGACAATCAAACACAAGAGACTAGTAATGGTCTCAACCAACAGGATTTAACTGATGATGAACCAAGACGAAGTAAGAGAGCAAGAACATCAAAATCCTTTGGTCCAGATTTTCTGACATACCTATTAGAAAATGAACCTCAAAGCTTTAAGGAAACAATGACAAGTCCTGAAGCACCTTTATGGAAAAATGTTGTTAATAATGAAATTGAATCCATTATGTAAAATTATACTTGGAAATTGGTGGATCTTCCACCCGGTTCTAAACCTCTAGGATATAAATGGATATTCAAGAGAGAAATGAAAGCAGATGGTTCAATAGACAAGTATAAAGCAAGACTTGTGGTAAAAGGTTACAGATAAAAAGAAGGTCTGAACTATTTTGACACATATTCCCCTATGACAAGAATAACATCCATTCGCATGCTTATTGTTATAGCAGCGTTGTATAATTTAGAAATACATCAAATGGATGTTAAGACAGCTTTCTTAAACGGTGATCTAAATGAAGAGATCTATATGGAGCAACCCGAAGGGTTTGTAGTGCCGGGGCAAGAAAATAAAGTTTGTCGGCTTATAAAATCTCTTTATGGATTAAAACAAGCGCCTAAGCAATAGCATGAAAATTTTGATCATGCTATGCTTACTAATGGGTTTAAGATAAACGAATGTGACAAGTGTGTCTATGTTAAAAACACTGACCAAGGATATGTCATAGTTTATCTTTATGTAGATGACATGCTTATCATTGGAAGCAGTTAAAACATGATCAAATCCACTAAGCAAATGCTGAATAAAAGATTTGATATGAAAGATATATGAGTCGCAGATGTAATATTAGGAATGAAAATTACTAAAACATCTGACGGATATGCATTATCTCAATAATATTATATTGAGAAAATTCTTAATGAATTTATCAAGGATGATATGAATGTAGCTAGAACACCTGTAGACATCAGTCTTTATTTATCGAAAAATAAAGGTGATGCGGTGTCTCAGTTAAAATATTCCCAAATCATTAGAAGCCTAATGTACCTAATGAATTGTATTCGTCCTGATATAGCTTATGCTGTCAGTAAATTGAGTAGGTACACTAGTAACCCCAGAGAAGACCATTGAAAAGCGATCATTCGGGTTCTTAGATATCTAAGATTTACTTGTGATCATGGTTTGAACTTTACTCGATATCCAGCAGTACTTGAAGGTTATTGTGATGCCAATTGGATATCGGATACTAAAGATTCAAAATCCACTAGTGGATATGTCTTTACTCTGGGAGGCACTGATATTTCTTGGAAATCCATGAAACAAACGTGCATCGCATGATCCACAATGGAATCTGAGTTCATTGCTTTAGACAAAGCAAGAGAAGAAGCAGAATGGCTTCATCACTTCTTAGAAGACATTCCAATGTGGCCAAAACCTGTGCCAGCTATTTGCATTCATTGTGATAGTCAATCTATAATAGGCATGGCACAGACTCATATGTATAATGGTAAGTCACGACATATTCATCGTCGACATAATACCGTAAGGCAATTGCTCTCAAATGGAATAATCTCAATAGATTATATAAAATCTAAAGAGAATATTGCGGATCAGTTAACAAAGGTTTGACTGAAGAGCAAGTGTATAGTTCATCGAAGGGGATGGAATTAAAGCCTACTACATAAAGAGTCATCATAATGGTAACCCTACTTATATGATTGGAGATCCCAAGAACTAAGTTCAAAGGGACAATTAAGTTATGTGTAGCTTGCCAGAAATCACCAATGGATTAAAATTCCCTACCCATTCCTACGGTGAGAGTGATATCCGCAACATATGTTGTATACAGAGGTTTAAGGATAAGCTTAGCTTTTAATGATTACTTATATCTTGATTTAGGCATAAAATCAAGATGAGTATAAGAGATACTCACAATAAGAATCACCTATATGAACCGTGAGAACCACGATGTGTCAGAAAATATTTTGTGTGAAATCTATTGTCTTGGCTTACACAAACGGCTGAACAATTCAAGGCATCGCGTCCATTGGTTAACTAGTAAGTTCGATAGGTTATCACTAGGGAAGGTTCAAGGCCGAAAGCTACCTATCCTGATGCAAGATATTTTCGATTTATACTCTTCCGACAAATTCTGCATATTGTTGCATTTCCGTTGTCATCAAATTCCATTTATGTGGGGGATTGTTAAAAATGGTTTTGAAAGTATTCGAAAAACATAATTTTTCCTCAACTTTGGTCTATTTTTTAGGTGGGACCCATGCGCCAAATTTGGCCGGTCAAAGTGGTAACATGTTCTATGTAGCGTTATGATTCACGTGGTATATTTGGTTGCACAAAACCATTATCGAGTGAATGGGAAATTGAAGCCAAAGTGAGCTCCATGGAAATGGAGTTTTGGTGGAAATTTCTTAAAGGTGTGGTTTAAGACTTGTCCCACATTGGTTTGGTGGGAAGAATTTTGTGGGTTTATAAGGCATGAGTTTGGAACTTGGGGTAGGCCCCAAGGGGCACCCAAGTTTTGTCGAGAGGAAGGTTATGGGCAAAGTGGGCTAGACCCATTGGACCCAAAAATAAACACACGCGCGTGCCACCGCCGTCCGTCTGGCGGGTTGGGTTTGGGCGCGGGTGCTCGCGTAGTGTGAGGTTGGGCTTGTCCGGCCCAATACTAATTATTTTTTGGGCCGAAAACTTTTGAATTTTATTTTTCTAAACTTGAATTCAAATTTTTTAAAATTTGAATTTCAGAAATTAATTCCAAAATTCTGCTCGATTTTTATTTGTTTGAATTTAAACCAGAATAGATTCAGTATCTGTTCAAATTTAAACCCAAACCCAAACAGGTACCATACCTGATCATTCAAATTTGTACCTGTTTAATTCAAATTAAATAGCCACCACTCCATCTATAAATAGACAGACCCTTTATTGATTTTTCATTCACAATTTTTGTACTTCTCCTCTACAATAATTCTCTGCATTTTACTACATTAAATTTCTGTGAGAAAGAGTGTAAACACTTAGTGTGTTTGTTATGCAAACAATTTGTAGTGCTACTATTGTTTGCTGTTGATCATTTTATCTTGAGAGATAGACGTGCACAATCTGAAAGCCCCGTGGAGAGGATGAATCTGTCTTAAGGACACAGTGTTAAACACTGGACTTGATCATAAAAGTTGTTTAAGAAATTAATTTGGTAAGTAATTAATTTATTTTCTGTTTCATTATTTTTCTGTTTCAGATTTTCATTTTGTTTTTGTAACAAAATAAAAATCTGTTTTATCTATTTTATTTTATTTTTTGGTTTGATCTTTGTAATCAAACAAACTCTCTCTTTTCCTTTATTTCTTCTGTATTCCGTTTATTGTTAAGTACACAAATAGAATTTATTTTTCAAATACAGTGAAGATTGTCCAACAAGGGCTACCAATGTCCGATCAATTTAATTTTTGTTCTACTCGATATACTCTAAAAAATGAACTATTTAAAACATCAAAGCGAAACCCGAAGTGAACCCCATTAAACGCACAACACTGACTGTTGTGCCTTGCACATGGCAATCACCCCTCTTCCCTCTCACCCTTTCTTTTCTCCTATTCCTTCTTATCAAATTACAAAATTACCCTCATTATGTGAATATTTGTTATAAACATAGAAATAAACCATAGTCCTTGATGTCTATTTTTCTTACTTTTCTTGGTTTATTTATGTATCCCTAGAATTCGCATTCTCCATCTATAATGCATTTGGATTAGCATTGTTAATACACCTTCAAAATAAAGACAAATTGGGAGTCATTTTGTTTTGAAAACATATTATCATTTTCTTGCTACAGCAAAATCAATTTTTCATAATTCCTCCTTTTTTTTCTTTTCTTTCCTTCAAAATTTCCATGTCTCTTATACAATTATGCTCATATTTCCTTTGTGTGTCTGTAATTCCATCCATTTCTCCTACAACTTCAATGAACCAATCAGCTTTACAATTGTGCAATGCCACAAAAGATATAGTTCAATTAAGGCCTAAAAAGCAATAACATTTCTCAAAAAGGTGATGTGGCGTGTCTGTTGTGCATAGGGGTCAGAAACAAACACCAATGCATAATCACACAAAAAGAAACAACAAGGTTTCGGCAATGCACCTATGTTCACGGACAATGAATTTCACTGTATGGAGAGAAAATTACAATAATGAAAGAGGATGAGACAACACTCTCAACTCAACTCACACTCACACTGTCATTCCCTTACTTACACTCTAATTTCACTCTCACTCTTTGCTTCTACTTTGCACTTTGAACCCCTCACATACACTTCCTATTTATAGATGTAATGGAAGGATCAAAGTCTTCACAGCCACCACCAAGAGTATTGGCAACAGCCACCCTACCAACAGAGTAGCTCAACTGAAACCTTCAGTCCCAAATTTGTAGCTCCTTCCTTTGTCTTCATTAGCAGTCTTCTTTGACTTTGGTGAATCAGAGTTAATCAAACAACAGTGTCAAACATAGTGTCATATACTGGCATAACACGATATTTATTAAACATTTTTTAACATCTGTCAAACAAACATTCAAACACGTTTTTTTTTATATAAAAGAAAATAAAATAAAAAAATTAGACTAAGAGATGCTTCAAATTCTTAGAGAATACATCTGTTTATCGCTTAAATAAATAATATTAAAATTATATATTTTGTATGTGATCTTCATATATCGTGTCTTATATTTTTATAAAAAAAAATTATATGTCATATCACATGTTCATATTTATATTATTTAAATTAAGGCGCTCTGAAAAATTAAAAGTAATTTCACCAAAAGCCTAGTCAAAATCCAACGACTTGTCAAAGTATTTTAATTAGTAGCAAGCCTCAATTAGAAAAAGATTATCCATTGCATCAGAAGTCAAACTCAACCTTGACGTAGAATGTTAGAGTTGCATGTGTACAAATGTTTTAATGGAGAATTACCTATAGAAGAAGAAAAAAAATTTCAAAAAAATAGAAAAATTTATGATTTTAATTATTAATATTTATAATATTTATGACTTTTTTTTGTAATTTTTTTATTTTTCCAATAATATTTTAACAGTTAGAGAAGAAAGAGTCAGCCACCAACCAAGAATCACCAAAAAAAACAAAACAAAAAAAACAAAAAAACGAAAAACAGAACAAACTTAGCAAAGAGTCATGTGATTGAACAGGAAATGTTATTTGGGAAAAATCATTGGGTTCCATCACCGATCACAAATGATTATCTTGTTATCAATAAAAATATAATAGATTTGGAGCTTTTTTTTTTTTTTTTTTTTTTTTTTTTTTTTTTTTTTTTTTTTGACTATTTTAACTGCAAAAGACAAAATAAGCTATTTTAACCACAAAAAATAAAACATCACATCCAACCCATAATCATTACACTCTTCTCTCACAAAAAAAGTCAAAAAGTCAAAAAGTCCTTTCCAAACCAAGCTTTTTAGCTCAGGCTAAAATAGCCAAAAAAGTCAAAAAGCCAACCCACTACCCAAACGAAGCCTAGATCTTATTGTTTAATCTAATTACGGTAAAAGAAGACACCACTATAGTTGGTTTGAAATAATTTATAAAAGTCAAAAAATCAAAAAATTATTAAAAAAAGTCAAAAAGTCAATATTATCTGAGGAGACCTTGTGGGGGAAACCTAGATGACAAAATTATTTTACCCTTTGAATTCAACTATCAAAAATTTAAAAAGTCAACTAGGATAAAATGATTATTTTAATTTTATTATAATATTTTATTATATATTTTTTCATAAAAAATCAAAAAATTATTCAAAACATATATAATTTTTTTCTCTATTTTTTTAATTAAAAATTAAAAAAATACAGTTATATAGCATATCCCAAACAATTCCTCGTTATTTGGATTCGCTTTGCAATTATTTGGTCTATAATTCCTCTTTTTGTCTTTCTTTAAGATTTGAGAGTAGTTAGGGGAGGGAGCCTTCTTGCCACTAGTCCTAATTAGCGCTGAAAAAGACAAAATATCATTGAGAATACATAAATAAATATAATATAAAAAAAAATAAAAAATAAAAAATTGGTTTATCTGTATAAAGTAGTAGAATATATTATAGAAAATTGTTTAAGAGCTTTAAAATAATGAACTCTAATAACTCAAAATATAATGTAATTTTAATTGATTTGATGTTTTACTTTTTATTTTTTTATTTTTTTTATTTCTTGCATTGTCAACTCATTAAAGCTGGCTTAGTACTCTCTTTTTAATGGTATGTATCACCACTGTATATTATATTTCAATGTGATTTCAAAACAGTGAAAAAATGATTTGTAATTTATAATATTTCATGTATTATATATAATTTATATATATTAACAATTGATTTGGTTACTAGGGTTGTGAGAACCTCTATCCAAACTCTTATCAAAATTTAATTTGAGTTAACAAATTTAAATCCAAATGGTGACTTTGAAATCATATTGTACAAGTCTTAAATTTTTTTCAAAATCAACTCAAATTATTTGATCTAGGCTCTGGCCCAAATTACATATAGGGGCAATTCGGAAACTTAGTAAAAAGTCAATTTTTTAATTTTTTATTAAAGTTCTCTCAAAAAAAGTCACCAAAAATATCAATTTTTTTTTGTTAAAAAAACTATCAAAAAAGTCAAAAGTCGAAAGTTAAAAAGTTAACTTCATGAAACACCCGATAGTGTTTGGGGGATATTTGTATATGTATAGATACTGCATTCACAAAGATGTTCATTTCACTTGGACCATATTCATCTTTTAAAGTACTTGAGAGTACAATCGTATTTATGGTTGTCTGTTATTAGGTTTGGAAGAGTGTTACAAATTATTTTAAATTATTGCTCTGCCATGGTATTGAAACTACAAGTACTCCATCCTTAATAACTTTTGATTTTCCATTGAAAATCGAAAATAAGAGAACAACATCAGTGGGTGTTTTCCCATCTTTAAAAAATATATAAAAATAAATAAATATCAGTGAATGTCTCAAAAATAAAAACTAAAGTAATGTTTAGTAGTGTTTTAAAATTATGATTTGATAATAAAATTATATTTTGAGTTTGTGAGTTTTGAAATTATGATTTGAGCGTAAAAAATTTGTTTGGTTATGAATTTTGAAAAGAGTTTTGAATTGAGTTTGAAGTTTTTGATGTGGCATATGATATTTTATTCAAAAACTTACAACTCATAATCAAACACAGAATGTAAAATTCTATTCAAAACTCATAAAAAAAAATTAAAAAATATTGAAAATATTTTTTATTAAAAATATAAAAATAACAGGTGTAAAAAAAAAAAAAAAACACAAACACGGTTTCGGTCAATCAACCAGACGTCCGGGAGAATGACCGAGTAGATATATTTTCAAAAGTAAATATGAAATTAATTTTTAAAAATTCTAACCAAACATCACACTCAAACCGAAGGAAGTTTTGAAATCTCTACCAAACACGAAGGGAGTGGCAACTTTGGGTATGGTCCTAAATAAACCTTACCCATGGCTATCAAAAGTGAACTTTTTTATAAAAAAAAAAAGCCTAATTACACGGATACCCTTTTATCTATTACCCAATATCACTTAACTTTTTAACTCTCAAAGTACTTAAGGATGGAGTACTTATAGTTTCAATTGCACTCTCAAGTACTTAAAATAATTTGTAAAGAGTACTTGGTACTTAAAAAATGCACTCCTAAGGATGGAGAACTTGTAGTTTCATTTCTTTAACCTGGGTCCTGTTGTGGTGTGCAACCCTATATACAACCAACACAAAAGGCATAAGTGGAAGGTATAAACATGAAACAGGACAGCAAACACAAAAGGCGTAAGTGTAAGGTGTAAGTTGCACACTTAAGAAAAGTCCCTTATTTTTTAACAATATCATCAATTAAGAAGGTCCTAGTTTGATTAATAAATATTAAATATAATGGTGATATCAGAGACAAAATCAAGACATTGACTTGGGGGATCAAATTTAGAGAAAAATATTTACACCGACTTGGTTTGGCTATAGATAATTTGAATGGAAACTTTAAATTAAGTTTTACATTTTTCAATATTGTTATACTTTTTTATTTATTTATTTTTCTTTTTTTTAAGATCCAAAATAACTAGTAATTAAATCTTATATTCAAGTCTTGTTAGCATATTCATTTCCTTTGATAATATGGCTAATATGCTTAATCTTTCTTGTGGCATTGTTGATTTTGTTATCAAACCACATATCTTATATTTTTGAGATATTTTTGATATATCAAACCACATATCTTATAAGAGAAATGCATCAGACCCCCACTGGGGTGATCCCCAGGACCTCCAGTGGGGTCTGATTGGTCAAAAAAAAATATTATTTTTTTTTTTCCTGTCATTTGCAACCCTCCACGTGGACTGGGGGTGCTGGGGGTCCCAACACGGTTGTAAAACTTCATGTTTGTCTTGTATAAAATTGTAGAAAGATACATTTATAACAATTTTAAAATTGAAATTGATAAGATTTTGGAAAAATTACCTGCAAGTAATTGCAAAAAAATATTACATATATGTTGAAATGTTTATAACTTTAATTATTAATATTGATAAAGTTTACCATTAATTTATAATTATTTTTCAATTTATATACTTATTTTGACAATTTATTTTGAGATTTAATATTTGTATTGAGCAAACAGAGAGAGTTGTGTGATTGAAAGAATAAAAAATGAAGCTGTTGATAAAAGTGGGGTAAATTACACTTTGCCCCCTTTAAAGTTTCACTTATTTCTCACTTTGGCTCTTTAAATTCGATTTTTTCTACTTTGGCACTTCATATTTGTAATTCTTCTAACTTTGACCTTTCATGTTTGCAATCATTCCCACTTTACTTTTAAAATAACTTACATCCAAAAACTAACATAATTAGTCACATCACCAACACATCAGCTCTATGTGCCATGTAAAAAAATTCACTAAAAATACAAAAAATAGAAAAATAGAAAAAAAAAAATTGGAATTTTTTTTAGCATTTATTCAACTTTTTTTTCAAATTTATTCATAAACGTTATTATTATCTTTGCATTGGGAAAATAAATTGATAGTTCTTCTGCTCTAATTCGCTAACAAAATAAGATTGTTCAACGTGATTAATTCTACCTTTGACTCGTTCGATGATAAAATTTGAACAAACTTGATTCGTTCAGTCGGACAAGTCGAAAAAAGTAAAGTAAAAGAAAAAAATCATTTTTTCACACTACCACCCCGATTACCTCCATGATCCTTCTTCCACCCACCATCCTCCTCTATTGTGGTAGAAGAGACAAAAGAGAAAGATGAAACAAAGGAGATGGAGGAGAGAGTAAGATGGTCGGTGTAAAAAGAAAGAGTGAAGTTAGGGATGAGGATGTATTTGGAAAGGAAGAACAAGACCGGGATTAAAGGGTTAAAGTTAGGGATGAGGGTTAAAACAAATGAAGCTCAGGGATTTGATGATTTGTCTAGGGGGCTCCTCTTCATTTCTTCTGTCATTTATAGGCTTCTTGACACTCTCAATAACTTTGAATATCATATTGTCTCATTTATGCTTCTGCCACATATACACGTCCCATGTGTATTCTTCATCATGGATAGCCACATTTCTTGCTCTTATTAGAGGGTTAAAATATAGTGTCAACGCTCTTACTAATCCAATCATATATAATCCTACTGTTGCAATTTAAATATTTTTCAGGTAAAAAATTCAAGTTTCCACCTTACTAACAAATCAAAATTTTAACTTTTAAATTTCTGAATTTTTAAAATTTTAATCATCCATTTGTATCCATTGCGCAATTTAGATAACTTAATCATTTTTTCGCATTCATTAACCTCTCACCATTACCATCGTTCATCACTACTTTTCACTTTTCCCAATCTATTGCCATCACTTCATCCATTTTTCCCATCCATTGCTACTCATTTTCTTTCCCGGCTTACTCTCTCCTTCCTTCCTCAGACCAAGACTACTGTCATCGTTTAACACCACCGTCAAAAAGTATTTAAATTATTTAAATTGGCTCTATTCCATTATTAGAACTAACAAATAATTAGAATTAACATCAATATAAAAATTTAGTGTTTAAATTAAAATAATTAAGATTTAATTTATTATCAGGTCAAACTCTGAATTTTTATTTTATTTTATTTTTATAATTTCTCCATTTTTTATTGATGATGGTACATCACCGTTATGCATAATATTTCCCCCTAAATTCACGTGGAGTTAATTAGTGTGAATGACAAACCGACTAAAAGAGTTTCTGAGTGGGAAAGAGCCATATTTGTTTCCTCAAACAGGTCCCACACACATCACGTTTCAAACAGTCCGTACAAGCAAACAATTATGTTTGGTTTGTGTTTGAGAGATGTGTTTTAGAGATAAAAAGTACGAAAACATGTTTGGTTTGGTTTTTTGGGAAATTTGTTTTGGAAAATTGTTTTGAGAGAGAGTTTTGGAAAAAGTGATTGATTTGATGTGTGTGTGAGAGAGATTTGTTTGGAAAACTTGTTTGGTTTGTGTGTTTTGGAAAAATTTTTTGGAAAAATTTGTTTGGTAGAGAAAATTTCTGAAATTTGTTTGTAGAGAAAATTTCTGAAATTTTTTTCAGAAACACAAACCAAACCTACCCTTAATGTGTAAAATACAAATACGCATGAAATTTATTAAAAATATAAATTATTTGTATAATTTTAAAAATTATAAATGTCTCATTATTAGAATTTTTCATTTAATAAAATTAATTGAAAAATAAATTTTATAACTACTCTTCTTTAAAATAATAAAATTATGTAAATTATTAATTAAAATAAAATTTTAATATTATTAAAAATTATTAATTAACTAATAATTTATTAATAAAATATACCATTTATTATAAAATTAAAAATTTTAAGAGAAGGGATATAATTTTAAATATCAAGACAGAGGTGTATCTGTCTTTATTAGTTAACCTAATTTATATTTTTATACATCTATATTATTAAATATGTGAGCACGTGACTTGGTATTTAATAGTGTAGTGATTTTTTTTTTTTGTCACGTGATAAATTTTTCTATCCTAAAAATAAAAAAATATTATTACAAAGCGTAAGCAAGATTTACACTCAAACCTTATGTTTCATTAAGAACACTCTTACTATTTAGACAATATACATATTATAATATTAATTCTTTTATTATTTATTTTTATACTTATTTAAATTACATATCCATTATGTCCCACCACTAATATATATATATATATATATATCCATTTATTTTATTCTATTGTTCATGGTCTTTTTCATTGTAGTTTTCATCCCAACTGCACACAGCATCTCTTTTCAAATTGTGATCCCACCTTTCCTCTTCAATCTGTTTTACAGATTTGCTCTGTTTGGTAATCTGCAACCCCAAATACGACAACAATCAATTGCACCCATTAATCATCACCCACACCACACCCATCATAAAATACTACTCATTATTCAAACCATTCCATTTTGTACCCATCACACCATTTTATCATTAAACAAACAAATCAAACCAGCCCAACTCTTTCTTTGTTCTTCAAAATAGTTTTGCTATTTTGCTCCTCTTTTTTACTTTTTTTTTTTCCTGGTGGATCTGAGGTCTCTCTCTATCTCTGCAACTGTTAATGGGTTTTGGTCAATTCTTGGTTTTGAATTGTTTTGCATTCATTTTCTCATCTGGGTCTCTCGAATTTTCTTGGTTTCTTGGCTTTTCTGTGATTTGGGTTTTAAATAGAGGCTAATTGAGAGAGAATTAGGCTGATCAGTGCTGAGAGAAGCTGTTTGTTAGCAGAGAAACTACACAGGGATTCAGGTATCATACTTGAAATTCTCATGAAAATTTGATGTTGTTGCTTTCTTTGTGCTGTTTATGTTCACTGTCTGAATTCTTACATATTTAGATCCATCACTTGCAAAAATTTACCATAGCATTGCCCTCTCTCTCTCTCTCTCTCCATTTTGTTGGTTTCTTGAAAATTGATATAAATTAATGAGAACTTAGACCTTGAGCATTGTTTAAATTTTCAACAGGAGAATGATCTTTTTAGCAAGAGTTTCGTGCACTGGGTCAGATTGATGTTTTAAGTATTTTTAAATGATGTTTTATTTTGCTTGTGCTTTCAGTGACAGAAAGCTTAGCAACAAAAGTTGTATTTGTCTGTTTACAGTCCATCTTCGAAAATCATTAAAATAAACATAATTATGTTAGTATTTTATGCAAAATTTAGTTAGATCTTTGGACTTGGTTTGTGTTGCATTAGCAGAATCTGACTTTTTCAGTGGAATTTTCTACCATAGAATATGCCTCAAGACGGTCTGAGATCGGCTGTGTACAGATCATTTGTCATATGTGATGATCCAAAAGGCGTAATTGAATGTAAAACAATCAGAAAATCCAAAACCAATCCTAACAGATCAGATGAAAAAGGCAAAAGTCGAAGAAATTCTAGGAATTTGAATTCCTCTTCTGCATTCAAAGAAGAATCAATGAAGATGGGCTCGAAAAATGTCACAGAAGAAGATTCACATAACCCGTGGTCTGTGGGGATGACAATTGATGGGCATTCTAAAGAAATTGCGAAAGATTTGTTGAAAGGAGCTCTTGATTTGCAAGAGTCATTGATCATGCTTGGAAAACTACAAGATAAGTTGTGGGAAAATCGAAAGGAAAAATCCAGGGGAGACAGAATTGGTGAAGTGGGGATTGAAAGAACAAAATCCCATCACTTCCAAGATCATAATTCCCAAATGGGATTTGAGAAACCGGGATTTTCTGCTGATGGGTGTTCGAGGGATTGTTTTGAGGAGCTTAGGACTGTGATCAGAGACGCCCTTGCTAGGCAAAATCTTTTGCTGCCCAGTTGCACTGAAAAAAAGGCTTACTGTGATAAAAGAACACTGGACTCGGGTACTGATATTGCCTCCACTAGCTCAAGCCAGTCCTTCCAAGGCTTTGCCTCTTCTGATAGTTCACTCTCATCAAATGCTCCTCACAAGTCAAAAGGCTCGAATTTGATTGCCAAGCTTATGGGTTTGGAAGAAATTCCCTCAGAAACCGTGCAGATTAGTCCCCAGAAAAAGTTGGAGAGTAAAAAGATTTCCTTTCAGAGAAGGCCTATGTTTGAAATTGATATGCCAAAGGCGAGGAAATCTCATTCTGCTAATTATAAGGTAGATACAGAACAGAAGAAACTGAAAGAAGTAGTCAAAAGATTTGAAAACACGCAATTTGAAGGGCTTGTGAATGGCAATTCTGATGAAGGGTTTGGGCTTCAATCGCATCGTTCTAATGCATCCAACTCCAAAAAGAGGTATGCTGAAGATGCCCCACCTATTGTAATAATAAAACCTTTGCAATTTTCAAGTGTGGAGGTGGAAGAGACTCGCCTGCAAAAGTTTCTCCACGGTATGGGAGCCCTCGACAGCAAGAAGGTGCTTGGGGAATTGAAAATGCAAGAACTTCAAGCCCTAGCCACAGGCCATTGTGAAGAAGGTTTTAGTACCGGTAATTTGTCTAGAAGACACAGAGGTGAAGAAACTTCAATCAAAAGGCTTGGCCGGGAAGGGGTAAAAAATTCTAAAGGGATACAAGCAAAAGCAGAAGAGAAAGTAGTCCAGACCAATGACAAGCTGTCTTCTAATGAGTTGAAAGCTTTCGTACTACCTTCAAATCAGCAAGAGAAAAAGAAAGTGATTGGGAACAAAGTTGATAGGATACAGAAGGTGGCACTGCGAGCGAAGAAACCAGAAGAAATGGAGAAAGTGAAATCCAAAGCTGTTTCTAAGTCCCATGATGAAGCCAAAGTGACCTCCACAAAACAAAGAAAACCTGAGACGGGGTCAATCATTGCAAAGAGCTGTATTTCCCAGCAAAAATCCACCTCTTCAAGCGGCAATTCAAAACATACAACACCAGCCATATCGTGTAATCGTGGTGATCGGGAAAAGAATCTGAATAATGAGAAGCCAAGCAAGGAGCCCTTGGCAGCTAATTCTGTTGTGAGTCCTAGCATTCAATTTTTACAATCTTAATGTTATTTCTTTTAGAAAATTCTGTTTGTTCTCTGATTTTTATATGCATATATTGTTGTTTAAATATATTTTTTAAAGACAATAACAAAGTAGGCAATGCAATGTTGAAACTAACGAGACAGCCTTAGAATCATCACCAAATAAAGAAAATTTTATTGCGAAGATTGAAACATTATATGACAATGCAGGTTGAAAATGTGGGATGCAAGTATGGTGACAAGTCAATTGACCTTAGTTGTGAAAATGAATCCGATATGACAAGAACTGGCACTACAACTGCGGATCAACTCCTTCCTAAAGAAAGGACAGATTCCTCTGAATTTCAGAGTAAAGGTATGGCACATTCTTAGATTTGAATTTTTTAAATTATGAGAATTGGTAATGAAGTGAATTCTCTGCTCTCGCATACACGTACGCATTCTATAAGTATAAAAGGTACTAATTCATGGAGGAGGACTTTCTCTTATCCGAGTGTCTTCAGGGCAAGAAAACTATATTACAATTATGGTTCAAAGTTCTATGCCCGCCTTACCCGTCACTAGCTGTTGGATGTAACTTATATCATTTCTTTGCATAGCGTTCCCACAAGTACAGGAAAAAGAAAAATGGAAAAGGGTACTGCTATTTTAATGTCTGCATATGGGGATTCTATATCTATAACTGGATTGAAAATATACACACATATAGGGCGAGTCATTACTCTACCTTAGGGTGCATATATAGGTACTTGCATTTGCAATACACAGTTCAATTGTATTGATTTTTATGGGGCTTTTCATGTCTTTTTAATTGCAGACCAGTATGATAGCAACCAGAATTCTATCTGCAATGTTATACCACAGACTACCCAACATGAAAGCTTCACCAAATCATCTGAAGAAGCTAACCATTGCATCATTGGTACTGAGAAGAAATCCTTCAGAACACAAACTAATGTCGAAGATTTGCTTTTGAGCAGTCCATTGTTCCTCAGTTATGCGGAGGAGCACTTTAATATCAATGACAAACATGCGATAGTTTTACAGAAAACTAGTTCAAATGATTCTGGGATAGCCGATGCTAGATTCTTGGTGGACTGTGCGAAGGAACTTGTGCAACATAAAAGCCTTAGATGTTCACAAACCAAACATCCATGGTTACTTGCTTCTTTGAGGAGCTCAAAGATCTCCATCTCCCTAGCCAAACTGGTCGAGGAAGTGCATGATGGAATTGAGAATTTGAGAAGCTATAGTAAGCATGCCGGCGAGAAACTTGTTCTGGATCTCGAAAGCAAGGGAGTGGTGAGTGGGGCATGGGATTTGGGTTGGAGGCATGACTTCACTGTGGATGAAGTTGAGCAAGTTGTAGGTGACATAGAGAAGCTACTTTTCAAGGAGTTGATAGAGGATTTGTTTGCTGATTGTGTTCTTTAGCATTTCAATCATGTTTCGATGTTTGGGTTTAGAGGCTGGTAATACTATTTTCTCTTTCTTTTTTTTGCATTTTTGGTACATCTGAGGGAGAGTCTTGCTTTTGGCAGTTCTAGCTAAGGCCGGTAATAATATTTTTGCTAGTGAGGATAGCATAATAATTAGTACAAGAAGATAGGGTAACAAAATTTTAGCTTGGACCTTGAGGGTTTTATCCTCGTTCAGTTTTTGCACATTGAAATCCCTCTCATCAGTACAATCAAGATTCAAGAAGAGGCCCCTTTCAAGATAAGAAAATTGAGGGTCTCAAGCAGGGGCGAAGCCACGTAAGGCTTAGGGGGTCCACGTGCCCACCCTAAACTTTCAATATTTAAACTGTTATCCATATAGATAAAGATCATGTATTATGTATCCTTTATAAAATTATAATAGTGGCCCTCTTTAAATTATGTAAAACTTTTTGCTTTTTTAAAATTTTTAAAATTTTCTATTTTGTTATTTTGATTATTCTTATACACTTTTAATAGATAGATCAAGGAAAGAATTGAATTAATTGATAATTCATTTCTTATTACGAGATTTGTTTAGTTGCTTATTACTCCTCATCTTGGGACACTTCTTTTGAGTTGATAGGATTGAACTTATTGATTATTCGATTCATAGAATTTAGTTATTGATTGTGGATTTATAAGTCACATTAATGTAATTTCAAGATAATTGTAATAAAAATAAAAATAAAAATGCATAAAGTTTAATAATATCTCACTGTTACTTATTATGGGTGGAAAAAAATTCATTGTTGTGATTAATGTGTGCCCTTTCTGCATTGAATTTTTGGCTCCACTACAGGTCTCAAGAGCAAAGTAGATCAAGTCCCTTGTGAATGAGTGAAGAAACATGTAATGCCCCCAAAATATTACAGTAAATTCAATCCTTTGAGTAGAAGAATAATAGAAATAAAACATGTTCATCAATTAGAGTTCATTTACAAAAGTTAACACATGCGGCATACATTCACAAATATTCATTCTGAATCTACAGCATGTGTTGCAACGATAAGAGAATTGAAATTAAACAAATAGTCATATGCCCTATAGGCTTACATATTTCCAAGTCATGGCTTGGTTATATAAAAATGAGCCTAGCTCAATACAATTTAAGCCCTTGGCTATACAAAGAATATAACAAAATAAAGAAGCTCTTGCTCCCAAACTCCCTCCAAGCTATTGCCCTGGCGGAGGCATGTTACCAGCACCTAAAAATAATTTTCCCCAAATAGGGTGAGCCAAAACCTAGTGGAAATAATCTAACACAGTATATGAGATTTAACAAAGATATGAGTGCCATGTGCATACACAATGCTTGTGACAAGATATTCACATGAAATATGGTCGTAAAGTCCCGAAGTTCATATTTCAATTTATTTTTCTTCAATTCATTTCAAGTTCATTTATTCTTCTTAATTCATGAGTCAATTTCATTATTTTTCAACAACCCAACTAAGGCTACAACTTAATGGTTATCTAATCAACACAATTACCACACAAACACTTCAATCTATCATTTTACAGAAATTTCGTCCGCGAGATTGGCACCCATGTATAAACAAGATTTTGGGGCTTTTACCTTGAACACTTCGGCCAACTTAATTTCAGTGGAATCCATCCCCTATCTCCTCCCAAACAATGGAATACATCCATTTTCTCCTCCTAAACAATCATGTATATACAATGTATATAAATCATAGTCATATTCAATGACAACCAACAATAGATTAGTTTCAATTTACCTAATTCTCATGCAATTTCTACAACAATCATAACTATCCTTCACCGATAGCTCAATACAGATATACAATCTCTATAACAGATAAATCATCAAATCTCCATAGGAGAGTGATTAAACAAATCCAACAACACCATTCATGTATACATCCACCCAATTTCATGTTTTCCATACCAATTTAATTATTTATACAAAATACTTATTCAAGATGTTTTAAGGCAAAGCTCCCCATGTTTCAAATATTAACCCAAAGGCCAAAATTTATTACTTTATCACAAGATGACCTCATATCCAAACCCCATAATCATTTATATAACACCCACATAGAAACTCCTCTTTCCAAACTTGAACCCAAACCCTAGATTTGCTCAAAATACTTCCAAATCTCACTATTGTTACACAACGACAAATAATTAAGCTTAAAATCATATAAAAGTGTAAAAAATCCCTACCTCAAAGAGAGAAGACGAGCCAAACAAGAGTGAAACTTCAAAGATGCCGAATTCTAACTCTACTCAGATCAAAATGGAAATCTTGAAATGATCTACCTTTTTATCAAAGGGATTAGGGTGAAGAAATCACTAGGAGTAAGTGAAAATGTAGAGAGAGAGAAAGAGTGTCTCAACTTTAGGTTTTTGGGAGAAAAGATCTGAAAAAGTGCTGTAAGAAGTCATTTTCGCGATCTGATATACGCATAGTCTGCTCGAGCGAAAGAGTTGACGCTCGAGCGTCAGACACAATAAGTTGTTCCGCTCGAGCGCAGAATACACACATCCAGTACTTTTGCAGACAACAGACAAACCGCTCGAGCTCAAGAAAGGTCGTTCGAGCGCCCACTCGCTCGAGCATAGGAAATGCCACTCGAGCGTAGAAAAAATTCTTCCAGTACTTTTGCAGACGTGCAAAGTACTGAGAGTTCACAAATCCCGCTCGAGCGCAAGAAGTGCCGCTTGAACAGAGGAGCAAAAATTACAAAGCCCGCTCAAGCGCAAGAATGGCTGCTCGAGCGAATGAGCAAAAATTTGGGCAACAAATGTTTGGAAAAACAAGCAATCAACCTATTTCAAATGCACAACTACAATCCAATAACCAAAATTTAAGAGGGATTAAGGGGAAAATGACAATGACCAATATTCAGGAACCACAAATTCGAGTCCGAACTACTACAAGTGTCCGGTCAAATTCGGAATCGCTATAAAACAACCAAAGTTTGAGGAGACTTGTGGAGAAATTGAAAAATAAAAAATAAAAAAAATAAGTCTGGGGATCCAAACTTATGGTCCCTGAATCTATCTAGAATGGTGATGTGTGGTTGAGATTGAATTTGTGAAGTGTTAGGTTTATGTATAGAATAAATCTGAATCAAATAGGTTGATTGTAGAGCAGCTTGGGTTTGTTTAAATGATAACAATTGACAAATAGCTCAGAGAACAATGGCAATTCAGTGTTTATCGTCTCCATTAATGGTTGAAGCTACAGCATGTTTATAGGAATGTAAAATTGGCCCACGGCCCGAGCCCAAGCCCAGCCCAGCCCAGCTCGAGACCCTGGGCCATGATTTTGAAGCCCGTGGGCCCGGCTCGTGGGCTCGCTTAAGGCCCAGCCCGCGCCAAGGCCTAGTGTATTTTTTTGTGAAAAATAATAAAATTTTAGTAGAAAAAAATTAGAAAAACAAAAAAAAAATTGCCAGGCCCGCCCAAGCCCGAGGCTAGGCCCAGGCCCACCGGCCCGCCCAAAACCTGAATACCCCTGGGCTAGGGCTAGGGTTAGGGTTAGGGTTAGGGCCTGGGCCTAATTTTTTGGCTCATGAGTCAGGCCGGCCCTACCCAAATTTTGGTAGGAGTCCGCAAAGCCTAACATAGATCGGGCCAAATTGGGCCAAATTTACACCCCTACATGTTTAGAAGCTATGAAATGGGCTATAGGCCAACAGTTATGTCAGATTAAGATAAAGATTGATTGCCAAGTTTTGGTCAATTTACTTAAGTTTAAGGGGCTAATATGGATTGGCAAGTGGCATCAATCATTAGTGCTATATTCTATTTTAGCAAGTTCTGTTATTTTTTTAGTATCATTAAAGTAGGAAGGAATGTAATTAAATCTGCTCATAAGTTGGCTACTAATGTAAACTGTCATTATTAATGGTATTTGTTTTCGTTCTCACCAAAATAATAATAATAATAATAATAATAATTTGAATCACTAGATAATTTTAAATAATTTTTAAATAATTAGGTGTGAATTTATAATATTATTGGATAAAAAGTTAAGAAAAAACTAATTACAAACCAATCATACAAACACAAATGGGTATTTGGAGAATTTATTCATTGATTAACGGCAATGTCCCATCAAAAACAAACCATCATTCGTTAATCATGTGAAGAACATATTGGGCTCTCATGTAAGAGTAATGCTACGTAGCTCGAAACCAGTCCCCCCGAATCCCCCTAAAGGCAAAAACGACGTCGTTTTTGCCTTTTTTTTTTTGGGTTGAATCAGAAACGAAGAAGAAGAAGAAGAAGGAAGGAAGAAGAAGAGGAAGGAGAGGTGGACTGGAAGGGCCATCAACTAGGGGCGGAGGCGCGGCGGAGAGCTGCTGCGACGAGCTGCGATTGGCCCACGCTCGGCCGAGCTGCGACGGAGAGCTGCGATCGGCCGACGATCGGCCGAGCTGCTGCGACGGCCGAGCTTCTCTCCCTCTCCCTCTCTCTCTCTCTCTGTTTCCCTCTCTCCTCTCCTCTCTCTTTCTCCATCTCTCTCTCTCTCGCCTTCACCCTCTTTTCCTCCTCTTTTCCCTCTGTTTCTCTCTGTTTCCATTTTCGGGGGATTCGGGGAGAGCTCATTCGAGCTCCCAAGCTTTATCCCTCATGTAATTGGTTACAGCTCACCAATATTAAAAATAAAAAATAAAAATAAAAATAAAAGAAAAGAAAAGTTGATATAGTAGTTTAGAAACACTAATAAAAATCCTTTGAAATAATTATATAATTTTTTATAGAAATATGTGCATAACCAAAAAAGGAGAATTTTAAATAAATGAACCAACAATAAAAAGTTACAAATCAATGGGCAAATCTAAAATGATTATACCAGACACGAAAAAATGTAAGGTTGAGTTTGGGAACTTGTAAAAAAGTTAAAAAGTTACTCAAAAAGTTAAAAAGTTAACACTATTCACCAAAAGTCAACAATTACGGCTGCACAACTCTAAATTCGAATTTTTTCCTACAAATCAATTTTTACAATTTTTTATTACATATTTTTTCATAAAAAGTCAAAAAGTTAACCCAAACATCCATATTTTCAACCTCAATTTTTTAATCTAAAAAGACAAAAAGTACACTTATTTAGGACACCCTAAACAACCCCTAAATTAATTACAAAATAGTGAGGACAAATGTCAAATTATTAAATTATTATTGAATTTCTCTCTCCTCTCTTCCTTTTCACCTTGTAAAACTGAAATCATAATCATCTTGTAAATCTTAAATCACAACAATCACTGCCCACCCTTTCCTACCTTTCTTAGCGCTAATCACCCATCCTATTTGGTGCAACCAACCCCACTTCTGCCTCTCTGCCCCACCCCGATGATCTCTTATCTCGTTTCCATCTTTTAGTCGCCTTTCAATAACTCCCCTCACATTAGTTTTTGCGATCTAGAACGATCCATTCTCCATTGTCTTCTTTTTCACTCTCTCTTTTAAATGTGTATATGTATAGGTGGTTAGGGTTTATGTTGGAATTTTAATAAAAATAAAATTAATTATTACTATTTAATTTATAGGTAAATTACAAATACACCCCCTGAAGTTTGCTTAAAATACGAATTACCCCCTGTGGTTTGGAAAATTACAAATACCTTCCTATCATAATTTTTTATTTAACAGAATTAATTAAAAAGTGAAATTTCTAACTGGTCACTTATATAATAATAAAATTATCCGAATTGTTAATTGAAATAAAATTTTAACATTATTAAAAACTGTTAATTAACTTAATGATTTACTAATAAAAGGACCTATTTGTTATGAAATTAGAAACCGTAGGGGGCATAATGTCATTTCTAGAACCACATAGGGTAATTTGTAATTTAAGTAATTCTCAGGGGTTGTGTTTGTAATTTACTCTTAATTTATTTGACTATTACAATATTAATTATGATTTTAATCATTTCAATTACATGAGTTTTATTAGATATTATTATAGTACTTATGTCATGTTTAATACATATATTAATAGAGTTTTAATTCTTTCATCTATATATATATACACGTATTTGAGTTGTGTAAGAATAAAAAAAAAGGTGAGGGTTTTTGCAGAGAAAATGAGGAAAAGAAAAGATGATTTGAGAGAAGAAAATGTGATTTCATATATAATAGTTTCTGGAGAGGGTTTTCTATATTGTTCTATATATTATATTGGTGTTTTGGTTAACTCTGGTTCGTGACATGGTTTAATCCTCTTAGTAGTTGTGAACACTAGATGAGAGATGTTGTGAGCAACATGGGTTTTATCTTAAAACTGCTTCATTCCGATTGTACTTTCATGAGGGGAGGAAAAGCAGTTTTAGGACAATGGTAACGTAACTTCTAAAACTTCACAGTTATGTTTCTCTATTTTGTCTTTTTTCTCTCTCTCTATATATTATTGTTTATCGTCATTGTTATTATTATAATTCATGCTAATTATCTTGTTTATTATATTGCCAGATTGTAGAGGAGTGAGGGAAGAGAGAACGAGGCTACGGATGCATGAAGAGGAAATGTGAAGCGAATGAGGGAGTGAAGATGGTTTGACAAATTGAGGAGTATGGATGAATAGCTTAGGTGGCTGAAGGATAGGAAAGAACTAACAGTGATGAGGGAAGGGGAACTGCCATTACTGTTGGAGAAGGGTGCGAGCAAGTTTAGAGTTTGCAAGGGAAATGGAAACGAATGAGAGAGTAATTAGAGGGTAGGTTTGTAATTTTACATTTTTTCTCACAATTTTGTAATTAGTTTCTTTGTTTATTGTTATCATTTCAAATTCTGTCATGATTTGTGTATATATATACTAGCATAATACACATAGCGCCTGTTTGGTGCAGCTTAAAAGCTGCTTATTTCAGCTTTCAGCTTAATTTAAACTATTTTGATGTGTTTGGTTTAGCTTATAGCTTTTTAGAAGTCAGAAATCAGCTTATTCTTTGAGTGGGGCAGGAGATGCTTAATTTATAAGTCAGAAATCAACTTATGTCCATAGTTATAAGCTATAAGCTGTTTAGGCATAACCTAGAAGTACTTTCCCACAGTTCTACCAAACAGGGCCATACTATGCACATACATAAATAAATAATCAAAAATTAAATAATAATATAAAATTTATTTAAAATATATAAGAAAAATAATTTGAACTTAATTAGTTTTAACATTTTTTAAACTATTTTTCTAAATTTAATCGTGTGTTCTAAGTTCTTAAGAATAAAAAACACATATCATAGTCTAATACGCAAAAAAGAAAATTAAAAATGATAAATTACAAAAACTACATTTACGGACATTTCGTCCTATGAGTTTTGTAGTTTGAGTTTATTCTATTTCAAAATTCACCCGATAATATAATAAATCATATCTGTCAATATGCCAATTATCCTTTCTCTATTTTGTAAAACTTAAAATTTTTCTTACTCATATTTAAAAATTATGATGTGTCTTATGTCATAACTTTCACATTAATGCTTTGTTTGTTTAGACGAAAAATATTTTCCCATGTTTGGTAGTAGTAGTGGTGGTGAAGCGAAGATGGAGGTGGTCGCATGGTGGTGGGACAATGATGGTAGCAATGGTGGTGTGGTGGTGGAGGTGAGAGTGGTGGTGGTAGTGGGTGATATGGGAAAAACTTTTAGTTCGGAAAATATTTTTCTCCTTTTAAAAGAAAAAAATATTTTCTATCTATATAGGCTTGTTTTCTATTGACCATGAAAAATATTTTTCAACTTTTGTTTCTAATTGTACCAAAACACCAAAAAAATACAAAAAATATTTTTTATAACATGTGTTTCCGCTAAAACGAACGGAGCGTAAAATCGATAATGGTTAGTTTTTTTTAAAAATTTTTCTATTGGTACATCTAAAAAGAAATAGTGGTTAGTTTCTAAAGTTAGAATTGGGGTAGATATTAAAAGTGATCTAGAAGTTGATTTATTGACCTCCTCATTAAATAATTATCTTGGTCAATACCCAATCCAGGAACCACTTGCCCTATTTACTTAATTACTAAATTGATAAATACATATTTATTAGTACTTTTTATAATAAAAATGAGAAATATGAACATGTTATTTATTTTAGGAATATTTACCAATAAATCCTACTTTACAAACTGTTATACTAAATAGTCCCATTTTTATTTTATTATACCAAATAGTCCTACTGGTGGATTGATTTGGTCCTTTTTGTTTTTATTTTTATTTTTATTTCACTCTGTTGACGAGACTGCCCTTTCATTAATTTACAAACTGTCATTTTTGGTTCATTGATTTGGTCCCACTTTCACTCCGGTGTGGCACACCCTCACAGATTCGCGTGTGTGTGTATTACCATACCAAAAAATCACCGAGTGTGTGTGTGTGTGATTCACTGATTTGGTCCCATTTTATTATACCTATCAACCCCACATCGTCTCCATCGGCCCCAAAAAATCACCGCCACACCGCTCCTCCTCTGCAAGACCGCTGGCCACAGCTCCTGCTCCATCTTCCGAGTCCCCCAAACCCTCATCGACATCAACGGCAGTGCCTATCAACCCCACATCGTCTCCATCGGCCCCAAAAAACCACCGCCACACCGTTCCTCCTCTGCAAGACCGTTGGCCACAGCTCCTGCTCCATCTTCCGAGTCCCCCAAACCCTCATCGACATCAACGGCAGTGCCTATCAACCCCACATCGTCTCCATCGATGGAGTTTGCCGAGTGCCGTGGGTTGGTGAGTGCAGGGCCACAAAGGTGAAAACAAATTTTATGTTGACAACACACACTGCCCAGCCGCCCCCCATCAACGGCGTGTGTGTGTATTACCATACCCAAAAATCACAGAGTGTGTGTGTGTGTGATTCACTGATTTGGTCCCATTTTATTATACCTATCAACCCCACATCGTCTCCATCGGCCCCTATCAGTGTGTTCGATGTGTCCGATCTGGAATCACATGTGTGTTCGATTGTGTTCGATGTGTTCCATCTGTATGTCTGCGTATATCAGTGTGTTCGATGTATCAGTGTGTAGTAGTGTGTTCGATGTGTTGAAGCCATCGCCATCGCCCTCGGATGATGATGTGTTCGATGTGTTCGATATGGAATCACATGTGTCCGATTTGATGCTGTGTGTTAATGGCGTCTTGTGTGTGCTAGAGAGAGAGGAGCTATGTGTGTGGTTGGGTCTCTATGTGAGAGAGGGAGAGAATGCCCAGCCCAAATAAAAACCCCTTACAGCGGTTTGTCATTGTGTGACACCATAGCAGTGTATCACATGCAACACACCACACATTTATTTTAGTAATCACGCACGTGAGCCACACACGCGCATCACCCAATCTTAAAGCCCCCCAGCCGCATCAAATATAGGATACATAAGGGTAATTACGTCCCTCAGTATTAAATGGGACTAAATGGTTTAATAGAATAAAAATGGGACTAACTGGTTCATAAGTTCAAATTTTGGGATTTATTGGTAAATCTCCCTTTATTTTAATTTTTAAACTTGGGTAAATATTTTATATATTTATGTTTAAACTATTATATGAATATTTAGGTATATTTATGTACGAAAAAAATTATTTAAGATCTACTTAGTTTGAACTGTGAAATATGTTATAGTTCTAACTTTGGGTCTTATTTAAAAAATTAATCAATTAATTAGTAAAAACATTTGGTCATAAAATTTAAATTTTATATTTAAATTGTATTGTACTTTGTTATATTTTGACAGATATGAGCTAGTCTGGAGTTGTCAATATTGGATTAAACAATAAAAGTAGCATAGAAATTAAGTTTGAATTGATTTTTATGCTAATTCTTGGCTCAAATCCTATCATTAGAGAATTGTCTTGATTCATGCTCAATTAATGAGTTATTTGATCCACTTGTTATTTAATTTTTAAATTAGTAAATATTTTTTGAATGATAAATGTGCAGTAAATATTTTGACGCTTAAAAAATTCTTAATTTTTTAGATGCCACATTTATTTTTTATTTTTTTAAAAATAAATTTTTTGATTAGTATCTTTAAACAAATATTTTTAAATTTTGAAATTATATAAGACTAAAGTTTTATTTGGAATTTCTTTTAAAAAAACTTAAATTTCAATTATATATAAATATATAAAAATTTTAAATCTGAAATTATAGATACGATTAGATGGGCCAAATCAGATTATTGCAGATTCTTTGACACAATTATAATCAAAGTAAAATTGAAAACTTATAATATTGATTATTAGAGTATTTAATGAAATGGTAAGAAAAATATCAATGAAATGGAAAGAATTACAAATGTATTTTTTATATTTAAAATTAAAAAAATTTAAAAATTAGATTATTAGAACTTGAGCATATATAATAGTATTCTTTCTCTCTCTCTCCATGTATATATTATAAAAAATCGAGAAAAATCTATTGAGATGTTTATCATGAATAATATAAGAAGGAAAATATTTGAGACTATAGGTCTTATACACAAAATTCAAAACTCATCTAATTCCAAAACAAAACACTTGCACCAATTAGTCTTACATACTTTTAATCATTACCAAAAAACTCCTATATTTTTTTAAAAAAAATTTAAAGACACTGTTACATCCCATCACCGCTGAACTTCCGTCAGACCGTCATCGGAAACTTATTGGAATGTTCAACATCACCAGGAAGTTGCCGGAGTATCAACGGAAATTTGTTGGAGTATAGCCGGAATGCTCTAAACATCATCGGAAGTCGCCGAAATGTCTAAAATAATCGCTGTACGTCAAGAATATCGCCGGAAACTCATCGAAATGTCTAGAATATTGCCGGAAAAAAAAAAAAAAGAAGAAGAATAAATTGAGAAATTAGAGCGAAAAAATATAGCAAAATATGCTAAATATTGATAAACTGAAAGAAGAATAAAAAACGTAACAACAAACAACAATAACAATAGGAAAAAATATATGTTATTTTCAATTTTTGTAGGGTTTAAGAAAATAATCTCCAATATTTATCAAATTGAAAAGTAAGTTTTGAAACTGTAAAGTGTTACAGTTTCAAAATATGATTCTATTAAGTATTTATTCTTATTAATCAAGCTTAAAACATATTATGAAACTATAAAATTTTATAATTCTAAAGAATGATTCATTTTAGCATAAAAAAAAAAAAAAAAAAAAAAAACTAAAATTGTAAAATTCGAAAACAACTTATTTAGAACTTGAAAATTTTCTCCATTAAAAATAGGAAAATAAAAGTGTGTAGTATAGAAAAAGTAAAAAAACTAAGAGAACGAAGGAAAGAGATAGATATAGAAAGATACTTGTACTCTGGCAACTATTTTTAGTTTAGATTTAGTTGAATCTGTCATAGTTTAGATTTAAGTAGATCTATATCCGATTTGAGTAGATATACTCATTTTCTTCATTGGAAACTTATTTTCTTCGTTGAAAACTCATTTCATTCACGGTTGGTAAGCGCAAAGCAAGGAGTCGGCGCTCGGTGGTTGTCGATGAACCCCAATCAATAGTGGTTGCCGGTCACCAGTGACTGTAGATTAAAAAAACAAAAAAAAAAAGAAGGAAAGCAAGGTCATAGTTGTCACCAGATATCAGAGAATGAGAGATAAAGAGAAAAAACAAGATGCAGAGAAAGATGAGAAGATAAATGGCAGGGGACTTTTGGGTCTATCTAAAAAAATTTGGGATTAAATAGAACACACACTTTTTAAAAAGGACTTATGGATAATTTGTCTAAATTTTTTAGAATTTGATCCACACTGAAATAGTATGATAGGTGTCAACTTATGATTGCACATCTAATGATATAAGGCTTACTTTCTTTATCATATCATTGTGGATGAATTTGTAAGTCTAAAACGTGGGTCTCTAGTATTACTCAAAAATTTAAAAATTTGCGAAATATAGATTGAGATTTTCATCAATAAAGACTTCATAATGTTTTTATTTATGTAATCTCATCTTGAGAATTGATAATCCGTTTAGTTCCAAGAATTTTTTTATAGACCAATTAGTTCTATGGATTTTGGAAAGATAGATTTAATATATTATTTAGAAATTAGATTTACGGCCATATCCTTATTTTTATTTTTTTTTATTTTTTTTTTGGTGCTAAGATACACAATCTATGATAATCAAATTTGGAATGAATTTTTATGAGAATCTTTTTTATTTGGAAAACATTTCAAATTGAGTACAAAAATAAATTGAAATATGAGATTATTTAAACATTTTAAAAGGATGTAGGATTATTCAAACATTTTAAAAGGAATACAAAACCTCCTTAGTAAGTTTTGAACAAATGTATAATTTCAAACTGTAACACTCAAACGTGTTAATCATGTGGTTTAATTTTGATGGTATCTAAAATATTATGTGATGAATTATGATATTTTAATATACATATTTTCTATTATTTGACACAAAATATTATTTGTTTAAAATATATGTTGTATGATATATTTGTTATAACTATTATTTACATGAAAAATATTTTTGAAAATTTTACTATTCACATTTTGAAAAATTCAGTTGATATTCATCTTTGAGAAATACTATGTATCCCAAATATTCTACCAAACCTCTCACATGGGGTGGGACTCTCACAAATCCACATGTGTATAGATCCCACACCCATGCGAAAGATTTGGTAGAATATTTGGGACCCCTAGCATAACTTTTCATCTTTTGACAAATTTAATATTGATTAGTTGTCGTCTTTTGACAAAATTAATATACCCACATGGGGTGTAGGTTATTTTTGTTATAGTGTATTTAAAATTTCTACAACATATACAAAAATTATAAAGGGTATATTTTTTCATATCTGATATAAATATTTTTTAAAAGAGATTTTACTGTTCATACAAATATTTTAATAGAAATTTTATTATGCATATGAATATTTTATTAGAAAAATCACTATGCATTTAAATATTTTAAAATTACTATGTAATCACTGTGCACTCTTTGTTTTATACGAAGAATTGTTTTGAAAAATCAGTAAGTTATTGAGCGCTTCACTATTCGTTGAATACGACATGACCTATAATTTCAAACGCTCTACCGCAAATGTTGAAAGGGAAAAGCCACATGATGAAGGAGCGTTGGCGTGAAATCCTCCCTATGTGATTCGTCAGAACAGCGTCTCTCTCCAACAGGAAGATTTTTGTGTATATATAGAAGTATTTTGTGTAGAGAAAAATTAGGAACTTGAACAGAAAAAAATCTGTGTGCTCCAAAATTTTGATTATATTTTTTCACTTTGCTCTTTCACTTTCAGATCTAAGTGTTGTCTTTATTCTTATACTTTCATATCTACACTTTATGAGAGAATTATTATAAACGATGGTTGAAGTACCTCTTATCTTTATTTATTATGTGAGAGAATTTTATAAGGGTGAGACATTTATTGTTGAGTGAGCCTCAATAAATAAGAGTAAGACCTGTATAAAATTCACAAGTTTGGTGAATCTTTGGTGGTGTATTGATTCATTTTGATAGTGAATAAATTCTCGAGGAGTTTCCTTAGTGAGTAGACATAGGCCTAGCGTGCCAAACAACTATAAATCTCAGTGTTTGATTTTCTCTCTTTATCTCTCTTACTTTTATATTGATAATTATTGTTTTGTTTTTTATTTGTTAAAATTTGAATATTGTGTTTATTATTTTTAATATTGTAAAATTATTTTTAATAACACAATTCTCTCCCTCTTGGGTTGCCTACCTGAGATAACAAAGCGTAACTGTTGGCAACATATTTTGTACAAACCAATTACAATTCGACGCGTGGCGGAATAAGGGTAATACAGGAAAACTATTCAAGTCTTCGATCATAATCGTACACGTGGCAGTTAGTATTGGTTATTACGAGATCTGAGTAGCAGTGGATCAACAAAGAAATACAAGGTGATGTAGCTTCAACGGTTACTCACATTTAAATTCAAATTTATGAGGGAAGCCCAACTACAAGTGATGGCATAGTGGAGCTAATTACAAAGCAACATGATCAGCGATCATGGAGGAGCAGTTCGACGGTTGGAATTGCAGTTCGATGGTCATCCTTGAGAAGTATAAATAGCAGAGAAGGCCCCAGAAAAAACCCACAGACTTAGATCCAAAAAACCAGTCTCATTTTACTTATTTTCCTTCTCAGTTTTACATTTCTTAGTTTTACATTTCCAGTCTTACATTTCTTGCTCTTTACATTCCTGTACTTTAAATTCCTGCACTACACGTCGTTCATAGGAGTAGTTTCAAGTAGACTGTTGCCGTAAACCTCTACAAGGCTGAGTTTGGATCATTGTAAGTTTTTCATTTTAATGAAATTCTTCAACTGTTCTTCATTTAATTGTTATTTTGCTTAATTCTCCTAAATCAAGCCACCAGTAAAAGTCCTCTTCATTGAGGCTGAAAGAACTAAAACACAATCGTCTGATAATTGGTTGGCAATTAATTTTCTGTAAGGACTGATTGATCCTTGCTGGCACGCTCGCAATTACAATAATAACCTTCGAAAGCCAAAAAGCCAACATATATTTTTGGCACGCCCAGTGGAACTAATTGAAATGGCTAGACGTAGAAGACAAGGAGAAAATGAACGCTTGAAAGAAGGTGTGGAATGAGAGGTAGAGATACCTAATCCAGAGGATAATGTGATAACACATTCTGTGGAAACTCTCATTTTATCAGAACCTATGGTCGAACAGACCAGCACTTCAGAACAAGTACCACATGTTCATAATATTGGACGAGACCAAGGAATTGGACCATTCACTATTCCATCTACTCAGCCAATAAATCCATGGGGTGGCCTAGTAGATGCTATGAGACAGCAATTAATGAACACAATGGAAAGGTGGGCAACATCATTTTTGGATCGAATGAATAACCACCAACTAACAAACGCAAGACACATGGAAGAAGTTTCAAATGTCCCTCAGCAAAGATTGGCTATAGATAAACAGCCTATACAAGTTAATGGACATTCTAATAGTCAAACTAGTAATCGGGACTATGAAAAACCATCACCTCAGTCTTGGTACGAACCTATTCCGAGGCCTATAACAGGTCGAAATGCCTCAATACTTAACAGTGAAGCCATGCAATTTGGTGGATCTGGCCCAATACAAGAAAATGGCATAAGAATGGTTCCAAATCCCATGTTGAAGGCATACCTGGCACAAGGGGGTTCACTAATCCCTTATTCGAATTTATACCCGGGGGGTTGGAAGGTTTTCCTACAAATGGAAGAGACACAACACCTGTTCCAGTACTTTTCGCAGGTCCTTTCGTAGGACAGGTTCAAAGGGGTTACCCACACCCCCAACAGCAACCTGCACCACAGGGACAACCAGTCCCAAATATACTACCTTATGGACCAAGAGGACCACAGGCACAACTTTGCCCACCAAATCCTGTGTTTGTCCCTCCAGTAGCGGTTCAGTAGGCACAAAATATGGTCCCTAGGGACCAAATTGCTGACATTGTTAGAGAGATGTGTGGACCAATGGCTCGGGGGGTCCAGACTCCAGTATACAAGAAACCATACCCAGAATAGGTAGACAAGGTACATGAATACCCAAGAGGTTTCAAGATACTAGATTTTGCCCTTTTTTATGGGAATGGAAACCAATCAACAGTGGAACATGTTGCTAGGTTTGCTGCTCAATGTGGTGAATTTACTAATAATGACTATATGAAGTTAAGGTTATTCCCAAATTCCTTAACTGGGGGAGCATTTGTATGGTATATTAACCTTACACCTGGTTCTATCCAAACTTGGCAACAAATGGAAGAGGCATTTCATGCCCAATTCTTCCAATCGGAGCCAGAGGTTTCCATGGCAGACTTGGCAAGATTGAGTCAAAGGCCTGATGAGAAGGCTACTCAGTTTATTGCCAGATTTAAAAGGGCTCGAAATAAATGTAGAGTCATCCTGCCAGAGCCAAAATTTATGAGATTGGCTCAAAATGGCTTAGAGTTTAGGCTTCGAAAGAAGTTTGACTCAACTGAGTTCAGAGACTTAATGGAACTCACTTATAAGGTGTCTAAGTACGAAACATTACTAGAGGAGGAACAAGATCGAAATAATGCATCGTACAAGACATATTATAGAGATCCTAATTATGAGATCGATGCAGCAGAGATTGTGGGGAAAGAACCTGTGATCTGTGAAGTATTAATCCATAAAGATACAACAATTGACCAGCAATTTAAAAAGAAAGACCTTCACAGGAAATACTCTTTCGATTTAACTAAGGCAGATGACATTTTTGATCATTTGCTTGCGGCCAACTTCCTTAAGTTACCAAAAGGAATCAAAATTCCATCTCCAGATGAACTTAAAGGAAAAGTATATTGTAAGTGGCATAATTCTTGGTCTCACTCGACTAAGAACTGTATTGTTTTTCGAGACAGGATCCAAGAACAAATTCGAAAAAGAAGTTTGAAATTCCCAGCCAAAGCAGAAAAGGCCATGGGGATCGACAGTAATCCATTTCCAGAAATTAGAGAGGTGGCAGCCAATGTCATTATGCCAGACTTTCAGAGCTTGTCCTTGAAAGAATTGGAAGAAGTCAATGTTCAGATGCATGTTGCCAACTAGACAACTATCAAGAAAGACACTGGAAATCTGCCAGCTATTGGACAAGATTTCTCACACCAGAGGGAAGACTCTGATGAAGAAGCACTGGATGACGATTCTTTAGAGGCAGTCGTAATGCAAAGGATGTGTCCTAGGTGCAGACTGAGCTATAAATGGTTGAAAGGGCTTCCAATTAATGGGAAGCAATATTACAGGGATGTGCAAAGACGTCCTAAACCAACCAATGCGTATAATAAAAGGCCATATCCATCTGGTGTTAGGCAGCAGCCATCAGTGGTTGAACCAATAGCCGATAGAATGCATTATAAAGGTAAGAGGCCTTTATATGAGTCCAGGCCACCTAATTATTACAGAATGGAGAGCAGTCATTCTGAGAGAAGACTGGAGAAAGGTTCAGTTTATGGGATCAAAGCCAGAGATTGGCCCCCTGGACCAGCCTCACGCAGGATAGAAAGTGGATACCTTCATCGAAGGCCTGAGTTAGGCCCAAAGCATGAAGTCAGAGCCAAGCAGTGGCCTTCACAGCCAGCTTCGAAGGTGGCTTCGAAGGAAGAAAGAAGCAATTCAACAGCTGGGTTAGTAAGTTCGTGGGTACCTGGAGTTCCAGATTGGTTTGTGATGCAGAACAAACCTGGGGAAGTGTTTACCCAAAGAGATGTAATTGGAAACCAAGGTAGGATGGTCAAACCTCCTTTGGTGGCTCCAAACAATTGGGTATTGCTTAAACACCCAAAGACAAAGGAACCAGATATGGTCCCCATAATTTTTAGATCACAAAGGAGGAAAATTCAACGTAGGTACACTCAGTACCAGCAAGACCTGAAAGAAAGTGGAGGGAGCTCTTCATTGGTCTAGACATAAGGAAAGAAGAATCCAAAGTCAGACCATACTCCAAAACCAACTCTCCAAGGCAAAATGGGTTGCAACAGAGAATAGTTGGCCAAAGTTCACTCTGAACTAAAAGCCAGAGAGAAGTTCAGTTTAGCAGGATTGGAGAAGGCTTTGATGGAGAGTGATAGCGGGACAGAAGAAGAAGTTGGCCTAAGGCCAAAAGAAAGGATTGGTTGAGGAAGAAATGTTCGAAGCCTTCATGGCTGAGCAAACATTTTTGGTTGAAAAGCCAGTCGGAGAAGACCATTCGAAGGAGTCTGTTAGTAATGATGTACCAGAATGCAGCATGAAGGATGCTTCTGAAGTAACTGAATAAGGTGGCCAAGAGGAGAAACAGGCACAACCAGCCATTCAATTTGACTCAGTGTCAGTGAATATGGTACACATACTACCACATGAATTCCAAGCTGGATATGAGAACCAAGAGGGGCAAGAGATTGACCCAATTCCAGTCTCTAGTGAAGACTCACAAGTGAGTATGGTGCAAGATGAATCCGGAATGGCTACCCCAATGGAAACTGAATATGAGAATGAAGAAGAGGTGAGTATTAACCTCTCATATCCTTTTAAGTATCCCTCGAATTCTATGACACAGCATGTCAAGCCTTTGTATATTAAGGCCTTCTTCGATGGGATACAATTGAACCGAGTCTTGATAGATATTGGGGCAGCGGTGAACTTACTACCGAAATCTTCCTTGAAGAAACTAGGGAAAAGGAACCCCAGGTTAATCCCAACCAGCACAACCATTGCTGGTTTCGTTAGAGACAAGCAGATGGCTCAGGGAATTCTGCCCATCAACCTGAGTGTGGGAACCAAGGACTGCATGACGGCATTCTTCGTTATCGACAGCAATGCTAAGTACAATGCTTTACTTGGTAGAGATTGGATTCACACTAACAAATGTGTGCCTTTCTCTTTGCATCAGAAAATAATGATGGCCTTGGGCAATGGAGAGACAGAGGAAATTGATGCAGATCCTCAACCCTTCATAGCCTGTGCAGACTTCGCAGAGGCCAAATTATATATTGAGGGAGTGACACCACTCAGTATACTACAGAAACCTGATGGCTCAGCCGAAGTGACGGCTGATGAGGAAGTGACACACCTGAAGCACTTAGTCCAGGAGAGTGCTGATGAAGAGGTTGTCATTAAAGATGACAATGATGCCTGGTTGTAGGATAAGAGATGAAGTGCTAGAAGCCAAGTCTTTGGCTCTAATTGAGTTCTCAACATTGGATGTAAAATCAATAGTCCAGAAAATGCAAGAGCAAGAGAAAGAAGCCATGATGATTAGCTGCAAGCAGAAGTAGCAGCAGGCCAGAGTTTTGGCCCTTGATAAATACTGTGCATTGGACATTGAAACAAAAGTCCAGGAGATACAGAAAGAAGAAGCCTTGTGGACAGACTTTGTCTATGAGGAGGAGGGTAAAGATGTTGAATCAAAGAATCTGGGAGCAGAACAAAGCAAGGAAATTGCTTCAAAGCCAGAAGGGATCAAAGAAGGAGCTTCAGTAAGTTCTCAGATACAAGACCCCTTAGAAGAAGTAAATTTAGGGGAAGGTTTTATACAACAGCACATCTATATAAATGCTTGTTTGAATGCTTTGGACAGGGACCAGTTGTTGGTTATTCTGAAGAAATATAAAGATTGTTTTGCATGGTCTTATAATGAACTACCAGGATTGGATAGGTCATTAGTGGAACATAGGCTCCCCATGAGGCCTAATTTCAAGCCATACAAGCAAAAACCAAGAAGAATGAGTCCAGAAGTGATTCAGAAAGTTAAGAAGGAGATTCTTAGACTACTCAACGCAGGCTTTATTAGGACAGCCAGGTATGTTGAATGGCTATCCAATATTGTGCCTGTAGTTAAGAAGAATGGTAAAATGAGGCTATGCATTGATTTCAGAAACTTAAATCTAGCAACTCCAAAAGATGAGTATCCCATGCCTATAGTAGATTTGTTGGTAGACAGTTCAGCAGGGCATCAAATTTTATCAATGATGGATGGGCACTCTGGTCATACCAAATCTGCATTGCAGAGGAGGATGTTCACAAGATAGCATTCAGATGTCCTGGGAATATTGGCACATTCGAATGGGTTAAAATGCCATTTGGCCTGAAGAATGCTGGGGCTACATATCAGAGGGCTATGAACACTATCTTTCATGACCTCGTTGGTGAGTATTTAGACTGTTATATTGATGATATTGTAGTTAAATCCCAATCTAGGGAGGAACATCTGTTTCACTTAGAAGCAGCTTTTGAAAGAATGAGAAAGTTCAAGTTGAAACTCAATCCTCTCAAATGTGCTTTTGGCGTATCATTTGGAAACTTCTTGGGCTATGTAGTACACCAGAAAGGAATACAGATTGATCAGAATAAAGCCAAAGCCATCATTGAAGCCAGACCTCCATCAAGCTAAAAGATGAAGAAGAATTTATGTGGGCAGCTGTAGACACCCCATTTTGACCGGCCCTAAGACTTGAGCATTTTAGTTTGACCACCCTCATCAAAAAAAATTTTTGACATTTTAATTCCAAACCTCACCCATTTTGGCCATCACTCGTTTTTTTGTTAATTTGTAGTGTTTATGTCTGTACATATTAAATTAGGTGTGTGCATATCTTTTTAAGTGTGTTTTATATTAATTGATAACTAAATTGAAAACAAAAAAATATATAATAAAAAATAAAGAAAGGAGAAAATCATAAAACAAAAAATAATAAAAATATAAAAAATAAAAAAATAAAAAGATAGTGATGGTGTGTGGTCACAATTAGGTTTTTGTTTGGTGGAGTGTTTTTAAAAGGGAAAGAATGATAGTGGTTTGGTTTGGTTTTAGTGGAATGGTTTTTAAAAAAAAGAAAGGTGGAGTGAGTGGGGGAGGTGGGCTTTAACAAATGATATATCTCTTCTCTCGGTGGAAAACAGGGGCTCTCTCTCTCAATTGTGGTGCTCTAGCTCTTGTCATTTTCTTTAAAAAAATCTGAAGTGGGTTGTTACAACAAGAGCTTGATAGTGCAATAAATCAAAGAAATACAATTCAGAGAAGGGGGCAACACTCATGGAGAAGAGGAAATACAGAAAGAAGGGGGAGAAATATAGAGAAGGAAGATACACGGGGGTTTGAGGAGAAGGAGGGCACCCATCATATTTCCATAGACACCCACACTTTGAGCTACAAAACAGAGACATGGGCTGAAACAAAGGAGAGAGCTCTCCCTCTCTCACTCTCAGGGGGACCTCTCTCTCACACTTGATACACTGATAGACCCGGAGGCACGGCAACCACCTCACATAGATACACCAACCCACCTCTCACACTACAACCCATCTTCTCTCTCTAACATTCCTCACTAGCAGCATCACCCTCACACCCAAAAACAAACCCACCTCTCCCTCTCCTCTCCTACAACCCAGCAACATCACACCGATCCTCATCCACCTCGGCACCCCCTCTCTCGGCTAGCACCCAAACCCACCTCTCTCTTTGATCACCACCGTGGCCATCTCACCACCTCTCGCCACACAAACCCAGCTGCCCAACACAGCCATACACAAACTCTCTCCCTCCCTCTTCTCCCTCTCGGCACTTCTCCTCCATCACCCTCTCCTCTCTCGTAAACCCACATGCACACCCTGCACCTAACCACCACCACAACACTCACAGCTGCACTCTCTCACTCGGCAACGGCAACCCAGTAGCCACCCAACACAGACCCACCACCACCGTGGCCACCCATGCATCACCATGCATGCACGGCAGCAGCACCAACCCCCACCTCACAGACCCACTCTCCCTCACTCTCACACACCTACACACACCCCTCTCCCCGACCACATCACCTTGACAACCCACACACACCAACCTCTCTCTCTCTCTTCTCTCTCTCACACGGAGCATCACACACACACACCATGATCACACTGCCATGCACTCTCTCTAACACCACGGCTCACATGACAACCTCTCTCTCTCTTCACCAAGTCCACCCGTGGGCTTTGAGAAATTCTGGGTGGGTTTTGTGAAATTCTGACAACATTGGTTAAGTGGGCCTTGGCATTATATTGTTTCGTGGGTTTCTTGTTGTTGGCCCAAGGTTGATTATGGTTTTTCAGCCGGGCTCATTGGGTTTTAGACAGATTTCAAATCCGTTCCTTGGTTTGCCGCTCGAATCCAGAAAATATGAATCATGTGATGTTGCGGAACCCGGGACATGCGAAAAGGATTCATGTGCCAGTGATGAAGTTGTTTATTTTATTTTTATTTTGAGTGTTTTGTGAGGTTTTATTTTATTTTATTATTTCTCCCTCCTCTTTTATTCGGATCTGTAATATTTAAGGTGTTGTAATAATTCCCCCACCCCGCTTCTTTCTATCCCATTCTTTTATCGCTTTCCCTAACTGTGTGTATGTATATATCTTGACATGTCATGCATATCCCTGCTTTACATCCATGATTCATGCATAAGATTTGGCTAAATTTGCATCTTTATGCTTCAATCGATTATCCCATGATTCTGTGTTTTGAGATGATTGACATGCCATATTCTAGAAGCCAAATCTTTAGTGCATCTCATGAGTGAATTGCATTAGGATTCTGTATATAAGATCATGCATATTTTACTAACTTTGTTTTGTAGCTTGTTCGCGGGTCGTCAAACATGTGAGTTTTTATGCTTTAGCATCTCATTTGTGTGTGTGTTTTCTTATTATGTTTAGCATCCTACCATGTGGCTATTTGTTTAAATGATAAACTGTTTGAATGCCTGTGGATGAAGGCTTGTTGTTTGAATTGGAATAATTCAATAAATGTACGTCTTAAGCCCACTTGATGGTGGCAAAATCAAACCCTTTTCGGAAAACAAACATGAAATTGAATTGTTCCAATTTGAGCAAACTAGTCTATACTTGTATGCTTCACATAGTAAATTTTAGGATTTACTAAAATAATCAGAACATAAACATATAAGGAAAATAAAAGTCATATCATGGTTTAGTAGAGGCCGATCTTTTGATCGGGTGAGTGGGGGTGCTCATTATTGACCTTCCCCTCTCATACCTAAGGTTCCGAGCCAAGCATCCTTGGTTACGACGAACAGTGGCCTTTGGCACCGAGTCATGGGTTTCCTAATTTCCCAAAATATTAGGTGGCGACTCTGAGATCTGATGACGCAGTCCATTTTTGACAAAATTGCAATAAAATGGATTTTCAATAAAAGTTGCCAAATTTGGACTCTCATCTACGTTTCACATTGCACTCGTGAAACATTGAGATCAAAGAGATCTCGGGAGTCCGAACTGTTTAACGCGCGCGGGTACCCTCCCGGGCATGTTACAGTTTCTGGCGACTCTGCTGGGGATTTATGAAACCTTGACTCGAACTCCATGATATGACTTTTATTTTCAATTATATGTTTATTGCATTGCATGCATTGGTGCACTTAAAGTTCCTGTGTTGCCCAGATACTGGTGGGAGCACAGGCAAGCTTTTTGTGACACTACACCTTTTTGACGATACTTTAGAGGCCTTGTGTTATAACCTTTTGAGATTTGTCAAAAGGGTAGCTTTGCTATGTAGTCCTGCTATCTAGCTTTGCTATCTAAGGTTCTCAGACTCCGAAGAGAGGCTATTTGACTCTTCTGATTTCCTGGGATCTTTATTGGTTATGACCCAAAGGACTCTTTGGTAACGTCACCTTGACTTCAACCCTTAGAGTTAGAGCCAACCTTGTACATATAGTGAGCTATAGTACCTTTCAAATTAGGACAGGATGCTTTTCCATTTCTAGGATGTATGATACCACTTGTTTGAATAGTGAACCCTAGATCATTTCAAAAGCTAGGACAGGATAACCCTACCCTCCATAGGGGTGTTTGTTCTCTTTCCTGCTATGTGTTATGTGCAATGTATTGGATCTATACAGGGATTCTCAAATTCGAATGAGTGGTTCAGGTTGTTCAGTTTAGCACCATTACTTCAAAAACAAAAAAAAATAACAAAAACATAAAATCAAAAATTTGTAAAAAAAAAAATGTCGATATCCCACAAAGTTGACCATTGTAAATAAATAGAACTTGTAGGGTATCTGACCGTCTCTGTGATTGGAGAGTGACCACCCGTTGATTGCACGAGCTTTATTTTGAGTGTTGTGGCTGGCGCACACTTTGGCTGGCAATTTGAGAATGGTTTTATTCTGAATTCTGAATTAAGTATTGAGTCTAAGTTTGATTCCACCAAGTTTGTAGAGTTGGGATCAGAGTCATTCTAGTGAGTCAGAGTCTGTTGATTTCGAGAGTGTTTGTCTAGGTCTTCTTTGTCATTGTCTTTTGAGTCTGTGTCATTGCTGAGTCTAGTCTCTTTTCAATAAACAGAAAAACAAAAAAAAAATACCATAGAGTCTGCCTACTTTTCTGTGCCTTTAAATCATTGCGTTGACCAAAGTTTTTCAAAACTTTTTCCAAAACTCTGATAAAAACGAAGAGGAAGAATTTCCTCGGGATTTGCAAATTTTGATCAACTGAGGAAGAGAGGTGTGCTAACCCTTTGATGAAGAAAATCATTTTTGTTAATGTGGGTACTGAGAAGGATCCTGGCTTGGTCTAAATTGGTTCTATCTTGTTTTCGTAAGAGTACGAGTGATTAGTCACTTTGTGAAAAGATTTCAAAAACTGTTTTTGCGTGGTCCTACGAAAACATACCTGGAATTAGTTATACAGCATAGGATCCCTCTTGACTCGTGGTCCGACCTCCTTAGCTCCTTAGCTTTCAAACTGTGATTTGAAGTCTCCCATGATCAATCAAAGTGTAAGGCTTGCATAGCCAAATTGGAAATAGCCCTTGAACTAGGGGCCATGATGTGATTCAAATGAAGACAGCCCTTAAACTAGGGGCAATAAAGGTCGAATATGATTCAAATGGAAACAGCCCTTGAACTAGGGGCAATGATGTGATTCAAAATGGAGGCAGCCCTTCAACTAGGGGCAATAAGGGAGAATGTGATTTCGATTTGAAACAGCCCTTGAACTAGGGGCAAAAGTGTGAGGCTTGCATAGCTGAAATGGAGGTAGCCCTTGAACTAGGGGCAATAAAGTACCACCCTTGAGAGGCTCGCTGGGCCGAAAACCCAGAAGGGCGACCCAGGCAAAAGTTAGAGCACAAAAAAAAAAAGGAAAAATAAAAAGAAAAATGAAAAGCTCGCAAGGTTGAAAACCCGAAAGGGCGGCTTTGGCAAAAGTTAGAGCGTAAAAGGAGAGTGTCAATACCCGAGTGAACCTTAGCCAAAACTATGTAGGGCCAGTGATTCAGATTGGAAACAACCCTTGGACTAGGGGCAAGAAGGTCAGATGTGATTTAGATTTGAAGGAGCCCTTGAACTAGGGGCAAAAGGTTGGATGTGATCAAAGAGTTAAAACTGAACCGTTTCCCAATGAAGACCGCCCAGAAAGGCAAAACCCAGAATTTGAGAGAATGAATTTCATTATTGAAGGACAGTCGAGTTCCTATCCACTACACTAGGGGCAATACTAGGGGCAAATTCGGACCCAATTAGCCTAGTCCCTACATCATCATATCTACTGGTCAAGTGTAGTAGTTGTTCTCATAGTTGGCTTAGAGATTCCCCAATCAACATGGACAAGTTAAAATGAAAGTAACCCTTGAGAGGCTCGCTGGGCGGAAAACCCGGAAGGGCGACCCAGGCAAAAGTTAGAGCGGAAAAAAAAAAAAAAAAAAACAAATAAAAAAAAATGAAATGATGAAACAAAAAAGAGAGTGTTAATACCCGAGTAAACCTTGGCCGGAACTACGATGGCCTGATTCCTATCTTTGGGATACGTAGGTAGCTTCATCTCGAAGTTCGGCCCTAATAATTTTTCAACTCATTCATCTTGTCCATGTTTGCTTGGTGTGTCTTTAGTCGACTTGGTTGTCCTATCCGTGTTTGATTGGTGTATCTTCGTTCTGCTCAGTTCAATTGGTTTGATTTAACTTGGTTCAGTTCGGTTCGATTCGGTTTGGCGGTTCGGTTCGGTCCGGTCCGGTTTTTGCTCGACTTCATTCGGTTCGGTCCAGCTTTACCTGACTTTATTCGGTTCGGATTGGCTTGGTTCAGATATCCCCTTTGATTATCTGGTTTGGGACTATGCATCTCAATGATCGATTCCATATTTGAGTAGTGACCAGTTGCAAAAATTGATTTTGATTAATTTGAAGGAAGCTGACTAATTTTTCTCGAAAATTGTTCCATTTTTGCAAAACTTGGACCATTCTTTGGATTTGAAAAGGGAAAATTTTCAGTGCTCACAGTTTAGCTTACATGATTTGAAACAGAAAATGGAATAAGTATGCTAATCTAACTCTCATGTTGATCAAAACATTTTTACAAAAAAATCAAGAAAAAAAAAAATCAAGGCAATGAATTAGGGGTATGGTTGAGTTAGTGATTCTATCTTCTCCCCCGCTCGAGTCATCTCGTCAGTATATATGAGTGTGTATCCATACTAGTCAGTGTATTTATACCAGTTAGGGTATTCATACCAATCAGTGTATATAAGTGTGTTCCTTTCATACCAGTCAGTATATTTATACCAGTCGGTGTATTTATACTAGTCAGTGTATATAAGTGTGTTTGGATTGTTTTGCTTCGCTAAATCATTCTTTGATTTAGGTCAGTAAAGAGTCAATGTCTAATTCAGACTTCAAAAATTCAATCATTCTCAAATTCAATCAAACAAATTATTTTCAAGCTCAAAGTGATATGCCAGTCATGCCAGTGATAAGCAAAAAAAGAAACTGATTTTATTGCAGTTAGGGGAGGACATCCCCGATCACAGAGACACAAAAAAAAAAAAAAAAAAAAAAAAAAAAAAAAAAAAAAAAAACAAAAACAAAAAAAAACAAAAAAACAAAAAAAAAGAGAGAGAGAGGGATCTTTTTCTTCTTTCTTCTCCGGCAGCAGCCCGGCGGCGAAGATTGCAACCAGCTTCATTTGCACACAACTTCGTTGCCTGACTTTACCATCAGCTGCCTCGCTTCGTCTTTACTCCTTTGGAGCTTTTGAAGACTCAGCCTCGGCCTTGGCAGAGCTTCCAAAGGAGATTATTCCTCGCCGGCCATCAAATTGGTTGTGCGAAGGAACTCCGAATCGTGTCACGGAGGTCGTCAGTCGTTTCAGCTCTTTGTTCTGCTTTTTCAGCGCGCTAACTTCCCCTCGAGAATCTTTGTACATATGTTGAAGTAAAGAAAGTTGTGCATTCAATCGATGCACCTCACATGTTCTGTTCTGCAGCCGACGGGACAAGTTGGAGACCGCAGTCACGGTCTCCACACATGACCTCAGCGTATACGAGTTTGCTTCGATGTCAGACTGTGCCGCCATGATTTGTTCAACTGACATCGCTGGAAAGTTGAAAACAGGAGAAGGAGGAGGAGCTCGTGGTTGAGGTTCAGGGGAGTCGGAATTGGTCATCTCTATCGTAGACTCGTTTAGGTCTGGGAAAAGAGTGAGAGAACCTTGTGAAGAGGCCATGGCAGAGAAGAGTAATGCAAAAGAAAGAGGTTGTAGAGTGGTGGCAGAGAAAGTTTGCAGGCTTTTGCTCTGCCTCTCTCTTTCGCAGGCCTCAGCTTAAAAAGAGGATGAAGCCAAAGAAGAAGACAAAGAGAGAGGAAGGCTCGAGACGATCATTGACAATCGGGGCAAGATTGGATAGCCTGTCGGTCAGGCGCCGCGATTGTTGAAATCGCGCGATAGACACGACGCTCGAAGAAGATAAAGGAAGAGAGAGTGAGACAAAATAAGAGAGGCGGGAGAGTTGTATATATATATATGTATATGCATTGTATATCTATGTATTATATATATTTGTTTGAACATTTGAGTCACAGGTGTGGCTTGGGTTCAGTGGTTTGGCCCAGTGGGTTGAGGATTCGGAAAGCCTAAGCCCGAGGTTAGGGGTTCGAACCCACATCGAGTGTTTCTTTTGGTTTGTTTTGATTTTGTGTGTATATGTCTCGTATATGTATATATATTTGTTTGCATATATTGTCGCAAGAGTGGCGTGGTTCAGTGGTCGAGGACTCGAAGACCAGACCGAAGGTCAGGGGTTCGAAACCCCATATCTCTATGTCCATCCATTTTGTGGTTTTTCTTTCTTTTTGCGTGCGTGTGCTGACGTCAGCAAACGGAATATGCCTTCTCAGTAACGGCATCTTCCTACTGACGGTAGCAAACAGAATATTTCCCACCTGTGTATATATCCATATATATTTGTGTATAGGTCCGTATATGTCTGTGTCATATATACGTGTATATATACTGTATATGTCTGTGTCTGTGTATAAGTCTGTTATTTGTCTGTGTATATTGCCGTATTCGTATGTATTTTGTTCATACATGGTATATATATACGGTATTTGGTTCGAACATACAATTCATTCTTTCATTTTGTGCACCTACCACACAAATTTCAATTTTAATTCCATCGCATTATCTTGTGCATATCAAATTCAATCGCCCTACTTTGGGCACCGCCCTGCTTTGGGCATCAAATTCAATCGCCCTGCTTTGGGCACCGCCCTGCTTTGGGCATCAAATTCAATCGCCCTGCTTTGGGCATCGCCCTGCCTTGGGCATCAAATTCAACCGCCCTACCTTGGGCACCGCACTACTTTGTGCATCAATTTCAATCACCTAACCTTCCCTCTCTCCGTATAAAATACGTTGAGATACGCCTGTTGGTTAGGCCATTCAATTTCAATCACCTAACCTTCCCTCTCTCCGTATAGAAAATACGTTGAGATACGCCTGTTGGTTAGGCCATTCAATTTCAATCCCCTAACCTTCCCTCTCTCCGTATAAAAATACGTTGAGATACGCCTGTTGGTTAGGCCATTCAATTTCAATCGCCCTAACCTTCCCTCTCTCCGTATGAAATACGTTGAGATATGCCTGTTGGTTAGGCCATTCAATTTCAATCACCTAACCTTCCCTCTCTCCGTATGAAATACGTTGAGATATGCCTGTTGGTTAGGCCATTCAATTTCAATCCCCCTAACCTTCCCTCTCTCCGTATAAAAATACGTTGAGATACGCCTGTTGGTTAGGCCATTCAATTTCAATCGCCCTAACCTTCCCTCTCTCCGTATGAAATACGTTGAGATATGCCTGTTGGTTAGGCCCTTCAAATTCAATCACCTAACCTTCCCTCTCTCCGTATAGAAAATACGTTGAGATACGCCTGTTGGTTAGGCCCTTCAATTTCAATCACCTAACCTTCCCTCTCTCCGTATAAAAATACGTTGAGATACGCCTGTTGGTTAGGCCATTCAATTTCAAACACCCTAACCTTCCCTCTCTCCGTATAAAAATACGTTGAGATACGCCTAGTGGTTAGGCCTTCAATTGCCCTGCCTTGGGAACCGCCCTGCTTTGGGCATCAATTTCAAAAACCCTAACCTTCCCTCTCTCTGTATACAATATACGTTGAGATACGCCTGTTGGTTAGGCCTTCAATTGCCCTGCCTTGGGAACCGCACTGCTTTGTGCATCAATTTCAAAAACCCTAACCTTCCCTCTCTCTGTATACAATATACGTTGAGATACGCCTGTTGGTTAGGCCTTCAATTGCCCTGCCTTGGGAACCGCACTGCTTTATGCATCAATTTCAAAAACCCTAACCTTCCCTCTCTCTGTATACAATATACGTTGAGATACGCCTGTTGGTTAGGCCTTCAATTGCCCTGCCTTGGGAACCGCACTGCTTTGTGCATCAATTTCAAAAACCCTAACCTTCCCTCTCTCTGTATACAATATACGTTGAGATACGCCTGTTGGTTAGGCCTTCAATTGCCCTGCCTTGGGAACCGCACTGCTTTGTGCATCAATTTCAAAAACCCTAACCTTCCATCTCTCTGTATAAAAATACGTTGAGATACGCCTGTTGGTTAGGCCTTCAATTGCCCTGCCTTGGGAACCACACTGCTTTGTGCATCCATTTCAAGCGCCCTGCTTTGGGCATCGCACCATCTTGTGCATCCTCCACTCGCACTGTCTTGAGCACTCCCGGTCTAGGAGACCTTAAATCCTCTAAAGGTGCAATTCCTTTGGTGTTTGTCGTGCCCGAACGACTTTAGGTGGTCTGGTATAGTCACCTGCCTGTGATTGCAATGAGTTCCTAGGAGACCAACTGCGACGGTGGAAACTAGAGTTCGAATGGCCGAGGCCTAGAACGCAAAAGGTTCGGGATTTCCGAGACTAAAGTCTGGTTTAAATACCCAGAGGTGCATCCAGGGGTGCATTCTCGGCTTGAAATCTGTATGGCAGCCCCATAGGTTGAGGTAGCTTGTATGCGCCTCAACTCTGGAAACTGAACCAACCTAGTCTGTCACCCCGTTGGGGAATAGAGAAAGTTGTAAATATGATCAGAAAAGCGGCATCCATGGCCACCCAAATCGGTTAACTACAGTCAGGTGCGCCTGTCTGTTTACACCACTCGGTTAAAAACCTCAGGTGCGCCTGTTGTTTACACCATCTTTCCTCCTTTCGCGTGAGACGCGTTAGGATATTGATTCAATCGGTTAACAACAGCAGGTGCGCCTGTCTGTTCACACCACCCAATCGGTTAATAATAGCAGGTGCGCCTGTCTGTTCACACCATCCTTCCTTCTTTCGCGTGAGACGCGTTAGGTTGTTTTGCATGATCATAAGTTTTTCAAAAATAACCGGCTTCGCGAAGCGTGTAAGTCCAACTTTCAAACTGCATTTTGTGTATATCATTTGCATTCTGCCCCTGAACTACGCTGGTTTGATTCCTTGCAAAGGGATACGTAGGCAACCTTCGGGTTCAACCACATGCATTGCATTTTGTGTGATTACCCAATTCTTACGGCCTTGTCAAATGGGTCGTCTTCGGGCTTTGACATTCACTCACGTCATTTCATGACTTCGAGTTCTGTCAAAGAGGGGCAACTGTAGACACCCCATTTTGACCGGCCCTAAGACTTGAGCATTTTAGTTTGACCACCCTCATCAAAAAAAATTTTTGACATTTTAATTCCAAACCTCACCCATTTTGGCCATCACTCGTTTTTTTGTTAATTTGTAGTGTTTATGTCTGTACATATTAAATTAGGTGTGTGCATATCTTTTTAAGTGTGTTTTATATTAATTGATAACTAAATTGAAAACAAAAAAATATATAATAAAAAATAAAGAAAGGAGAAAATCATAAAACAAAAAATAATAAAAATATAAAAAATAAAAAAATAAAAAGATAGTGATGGTGTGTGGTCACAATTAGGTTTTTGTTTGGTGGAGTGTTTTTAAAAGGGAAAGAATGATAGTGGTTTGGTTTGGTTTTAGTGGAATGGTTTTTAAAAAAAAAGAAAGGTGGAGTGAGTGGGGGAGGTGGGCTTTAACAAATGATATATCTCTTCTCTCGGTGGAAAACAGGGGCTCTCTCTCTCAATTGTGGTGCTCTAGCTCTTGTCATTTTCTTTAAAAAAATCTGAAGTGGGTTGTTACAACAAGAGCTTGATAGTGCAATAAATCAAAGAAATACAATTCAGAGAAGGGGGCAACACTCATGGAGAAGAGGAAATACAGAAAGAAGGGGGGAGAAATATAGAGAAGGAAGATACACGGGGGTTTGAGGAGAAGGAGGGCACCCATCATATTTCCATAGACACCCACACTTTGAGCTACAAAACAGAGACATGGGCTGAAACAAAGGAGAGAGCTCTCCCTCTCTCACTCTCAGGGGGGACCTCTCTCTCACACTTGATACACTGATAGACCCGGAGGCACGGCAACCACCTCACATAGATACACCAACCCACCTCTCACACTACAACCCATCTTCTCTCTCTAACATTCCTCACTAGCAGCATCACCCTCACACCCAAAAACAAACCCACCTCTCCCTCTCCTCTCCTACAACCCAGCAACATCACACCGATCCTCATCCACCTCGGCACCCCCTCTCTCGGCTAGCACCCAAACCCACCTCTCTCTTTGATCACCACCGTGGCCATCTCACCACCTCTCGCCACACAAACCCAGCTGCCCAACACAGCCATACACAAACTCTCTCCCTCCCTCTTCTCCCTCTCGGCACTTCTCCTCCATCACCCTCTCCTCTCTCGTAAACCCACATGCACACCCTGCACCTAACCACCACCACAACACTCACAGCTGCACTCTCTCACTCGGCAACGGCAACCCAGTAGCCACCCAACACAGACCCACCACCACCGTGGCCACCCATGCATCACCATGCATGCACGGCAGCAGCACCAACCCCCACCTCACAGACCCACTCTCCCTCACTCTCACACACCTACACACACCCCTCTCCCCGACCACATCACCTTGACAACCCACACACACCAACCTCTCTCTCTCTCTTCTCTCTCTCACACGGAGCATCACACACACACACCATGATCACACTGCCATGCACTCTCTCTAACACCACGGCTCACATGACAACCTCTCTCTCTCTTCACCAAGTCCACCCGTGGGCTTTGAGAAATTCTGGGTGGGTTTTGTGAAATTCTGACAACATTGGTTAAGTGGGCCTTGGCATTATATTGTTTCGTGGGTTTCTTGTTGTTGGCCCAAGGTTGATTATGGTTTTTCAGCCGGGCTCATTGGGTTTTAGACAGATTTCAAATCCGTTCCTTGGTTTGCCGCTCGAATCCAGAAAATATGAATCATGTGATGTTGCGGAACCCGGGACATGCGAAAAGGATTCATGTGCCAGTGATGAAGTTGTTTATTTTATTTTTATTTTGAGTGTTTTGTGAGGTTTTATTTTATTTTATTATTTCTCCCTCCTCTTTTATTCGGATCTGTAATATTTAAGGTGTTGTAATAATTCCCCCACCCCGCTTCTTTCTATCCCATTCTTTTATCGCTTTCCCTAACTGTGTGTATGTATATATCTTGACATGTCATGCATATCCCTGCTTTACATCCATGATTCATGCATAAGATTTGGCTAAATTTGCATCTTTATGCTTCAATCGATTATCCCATGATTCTGTGTTTTGAGATGATTGACATGCCATATTCTAGAAGCCAAATCTTTAGTGCATCTCATGAGTGAATTGCATTAGGATTCTGTATATAAGATCATGCATATTTTACTAACTTTGTTTTGTAGCTTGTTCGCGGGTCGTCAAACATGTGAGTTTTTATGCTTTAGCATCTCATTTGTGTGTGTTTTTCTTATTATGTTTAGCATCCTACCATGTGGCTATTTGTTTAAATGATAAACTGTTTGAATGCCTGTGGATGAAGGCTTGTTGTTTGAATTGGAATAATTCAATAAATGTACGTCTTAAGCCCACTTGATGGTGGCAAAATCAAACCCTTTTCGGAAAACAAACATGAAATTGAATTGTTCCAATTTGAGCAAACTAGTCTATACTTGTATGCTTCACATAGTAAATTTTAGGATTTACTAAAATAATCAGAACATAAACATATAAGGAAAATAAAAGTCATATCATGGTTTAGTAGAGGCCGATCTTTTGATCGGGTGAGTGGGGGTGCTCATTATTGACCTTCCCCTCTCATACCTAAGGTTCCGAGCCAAGCATCCTTGGTTACGACGAACAGTGGCCTTTGGCACCGAGTCATGGGTTTCCTAATTTCCCAAAATATTAGGTGGCGACTCTGAGATCTGATGACGCAGTCCATTTTTGACAAAATTGCAATAAAATGGATTTTCAATAAAAGTTGCCAAATTTGGACTCTCATCTACGTTTCACATTGCACTCGTGAAACATTGAGATCAAAGAGATCTCGGGAGTCCGAACTGTTTAACGCGCGCGGGTACCCTCCCGGGCATGTTACAGTTTCTGGCGACTCTGCTGGGGATTTATGAAACCTTGACTCGAACTCCATGATATGACTTTTATTTTCAATTATATGTTTATTGCATTGCATGCATTGGTGCACTTAAAGTTCCTGTGTTGCCCAGATACTGGTGGGAGCACAGGCAAGCTTTTTGTGACACTACACCTTTTTGACGATACTTTAGAGGCCTTGTGTTATAACCTTTTGAGATTTGTCAAAAGGGTAGCTTTGCTATGTAGTCCTGCTATCTAGCTTTGCTATCTAAGGTTCTCAGACTCCGAAGAGAGGCTATTTGACTCTTCTGATTTCCTGGGATCTTTATTGGTTATGACCCAAAGGACTCTTTGGTAACGTCACCTTGACTTCAACCCTTAGAGTTAGAGCCAACCTTGTACATATAGTGAGCTATAGTACCTTTCAAATTAGGACAGGATGCTTTTCCATTTCTAGGATGTATGATACCACTTGTTTGAATAGTGAACCCTAGATCATTTCAAAAGCTAGGACAGGATAACCCTACCCTCCATAGGGGTGTTTGTTCTCTTTCCTGCTATGTGTTATGTGCAATGTATTGGATCTATACAGGGATTCTCAAATTCGAATGAGTGGTTCAGGTTGTTCAGTTTAGCACCATTACTTCAAAAACAAAAAAAAAAAATAACAAAAACATAAAATCAAAAATTTGTAAAAAAAAAAAATGTCGATATCCCACAAAGTTGACCATTGTAAATAAATAGAACTTGTAGGGTATCTGACCGTCTCTGTGATTGGAGAGTGACCACCCGTTGATTGCACGAGCTTTATTTTGAGTGTTGTGGCTGGCGCACACTTTGGCTGGCAATTTGAGAATGGTTTTATTCTGAATTCTGAATTAAGTATTGAGTCTAAGTTTGATTCCACCAAGTTTGTAGAGTTGGGATCAGAGTCATTCTAGTGAGTCAGAGTCTGTTGATTTCGAGAGTGTTTGTCTAGGTCTTCTTTGTCATTGTCTTTTGAGTCTGTGTCATTGCTGAGTCTAGTCTCTTTTCAATAAACAGAAAAACAAAAAAAAAATACCATAGAGTCTGCCTACTTTTCTGTGCCTTTAAATCATTGCGTTGACCAAAGTTTTTCAAAACTTTTTCCAAAACTCTGATAAAAACGAAGAGGAAGAATTTCCTCGGGATTTGCAAATTTTGATCAACTGAGGAAGAGAGGTGTGCTAACCCTTTGATGAAGAAAATCATTTTTGTTAATGTGGGTACTGAGAAGGATCCTGGCTTGGTCTAAATTGGTTCTATCTTGTTTTCGTAAGAGTACGAGTGATTAGTCACTTTGTGAAAAGATTTCAAAAACTGTTTTTGCGTGGTCCTACGAAAACATACCTGGAATTAGTTATACAGCATAGGATCCCTCTTGACTCGTGGTCCGACCTCCTTAGCTCCTTAGCTTTCAAACTGTGATTTGAAGTCTCCCATGATCAATCAAAGTGTAAGGCTTGCATAGCCAAATTGGAAATAGCCCTTGAACTAGGGGCCATGATGTGATTCAAATGAAGACAGCCCTTAAACTAGGGGCAATAAAGGTCGAATATGATTCAAATGGAAACAGCCCTTGAACTAGGGGCAATGATGTGATTCAAAATGGAGGCAGCCCTTCAACTAGGGGCAATAAGGGAGAATGTGATTTCGATTTGAAACAGCCCTTGAACTAGGGGCAAAAGTGTGAGGCTTGCATAGCTGAAATGGAGGTAGCCCTTGAACTAGGGGCAATAAAGTACCACCCTTGAGAGGCTCGCTGGGCCGAAAACCCAGAAGGGCGACCCAGGCAAAAGTTAGAGCACAAAAAAAAAAAAGGAAAAATAAAAAGAAAAATGAAAAGCTCGCAAGGTTGAAAACCCGAAAGGGCGGCTTTGGCAAAAGTTAGAGCGTAAAAGGAGAGTGTCAATACCCGAGTGAACCTTAGCCAAAACTATGTAGGGCCAGTGATTCAGATTGGAAACAACCCTTGGACTAGGGGCAAGAAGGTCAGATGTGATTTAGATTTGAAGGAGCCCTTGAACTAGGGGCAAAAGGTTGGATGTGATCAAAGAGTTAAAACTGAACCGTTTCCCAATGAAGACCGCCCAGAAAGGCAAAACCCAGAATTTGAGAGAATGAATTTCATTATTGAAGGACAGTCGAGTTCCTATCCACTACACTAGGGGCAATACTAGGGGCAAATTCGGACCCAATTAGCCTAGTCCCTACATCATCATATCTACTGGTCAAGTGTAGTAGTTGTTCTCATAGTTGGCTTAGAGATTCCCCAATCAACATGGACAAGTTAAAATGAAAGTAACCCTTGAGAGGCTCGCTGGGCGGAAAACCCGGAAGGGCGACCCAGGCAAAAGTTAGAGCGGAAAAACAAAAAAAAAAAAACAAATAAAAAAAAATGAAATGATGAAACAAAAAAGAGAGTGTTAATACCCGAGTAAACCTTGGCCGGAACTACGATGGCCTGATTCCTATCTTTGGGATACGTAGGTAGCTTCATCTCGAAGTTCGGCCCTAATAATTTTTCAACTCATTCATCTTGTCCATGTTTGCTTGGTGTGTCTTTAGTCGACTTGGTTGTCCTATCCGTGTTTGATTGGTGTATCTTCGTTCTGCTCAGTTCAATTGGTTTGATTTAACTTGGTTCAGTTCGGTTCGATTCGGTTTGGCGGTTCGGTTCGGTCCGGTCCGGTTTTTGCTCGACTTCATTCGGTTCGGTCCAGCTTTACCTGACTTTATTCGGTTCGGATTGGCTTGGTTCAGATATCCCCTTTGATTATCTGGTTTGGGACTATGCATCTCAATGATCGATTCCATATTTGAGTAGTGACCAGTTGCAAAAATTGATTTTGATTAATTTGAAGGAAGCTGACTAATTTTTCTCGAAAATTGTTCCATTTTTGCAAAACTTGGACCATTCTTTGGATTTGAAAAGGGAAAATTTTCAGTGCTCACAGTTTAGCTTACATGATTTGAAACAGAAAATGGAATAAGTATGCTAATCTAACTCTCATGTTGATCAAAACATTTTTACAAAAAAATCAAGAAAAAAAAAAATCAAGGCAATGAATTAGGGGTATGGTTGAGTTAGTGATTCTATCTTCTCCCCCGCTCGAGTCATCTCGTCAGTATATATGAGTGTGTATCCATACTAGTCAGTGTATTTATACCAGTTAGGGTATTCATACCAATCAGTGTATATAAGTGTGTTCCTTTCATACCAGTCAGTATATTTATACCAGTCGGTGTATTTATACTAGTCAGTGTATATAAGTGTGTTTGGATTGTTTTGCTTCGCTAAATCATTCTTTGATTTAGGTCAGTAAAGAGTCAATGTCTAATTCAGACTTCAAAAATTCAATCATTCTCAAATTCAATCAAACAAATTATTTTCAAGCTCAAAGTGATATGCCAGTCATGCCAGTGATAAGCAAAAAAAGAAACTGATTTTATTGCAGTTAGGGGAGGACATCCCCGATCACAGAGACACAAAAAAAAAAAAAAAAAAAAACAAAAACAAAACAAAAAAAAAACAAAAACAAAAAAAAACAAAAAAACAAAAAAAAAAGAGAGAGAGAGGGATCTTTTTCTTCTTTCTTCTCCGGCAGCAGCCCGGCGGCGAAGATTGCAACCAGCTTCATTTGCACACAACTTCGTTGCCTGACTTTACCATCAGCTGCCTCGCTTCGTCTTTACTCCTTTGGAGCTTTTGAAGACTCAGCCTCGGCCTTGGCAGAGCTTCCAAAGGAGATTATTCCTCGCCGGCCATCAAATTGGTTGTGCGAAGGAACTCCGAATCGTGTCACGGAGGTCGTCAGTCGTTTCAGCTCTTTGTTCTGCTTTTTCAGCGCGCTAACTTCCCCTCGAGAATCTTTGTACATATGTTGAAGTAAAGAAAGTTGTGCATTCAATCGATGCACCTCACATGTTCTGTTCTGCAGCCGACGGGACAAGTTGGAGACCGCAGTCACGGTCTCCACACATGACCTCAGCGTATACGAGTTTGCTTCGATGTCAGACTGTGCCGCCATGATTTGTTCAACTGACATCGCTGGAAAGTTGAAAACAGGAGAAGGAGGAGGAGCTCGTGGTTGAGGTTCAGGGGAGTCGGAATTGGTCATCTCTATCGTAGACTCGTTTAGGTCTGGGAAAAGAGTGAGAGAACCTTGTGAAGAGGCCATGGCAGAGAAGAGTAATGCAAAAGAAAGAGGTTGTAGAGTGGTGGCAGAGAAAGTTTGCAGGCTTTTGCTCTGCCTCTCTCTTTCGCAGGCCTCAGCTTAAAAAGAGGATGAAGCCAAAGAAGAAGACAAAGAGAGAGGAAGGCTCGAGACGATCATTGACAATCGGGGCAAGATTGGATAGCCTGTCGGTCAGGCGCCGCGATTGTTGAAATCGCGCGATAGACACGACGCTCGAAGAAGATAAAGGAAGAGAGAGTGAGACAAAATAAGAGAGGCGGGAGAGTTGTATATATATATATGTATATGCATTGTATATCTATGTATTATATATATTTGTTTGAACATTTGAGTCACAGGTGTGGCTTGGGTTCAGTGGTTTGGCCCAGTGGGTTGAGGATTCGGAAAGCCTAAGCCCGAGGTTAGGGGTTCGAACCCACATCGAGTGTTTCTTTTGGTTTGTTTTGATTTTGTGTGTATATGTCTCGTATATGTATATATATTTGTTTGCATATATTGTCGCAAGAGTGGCGTGGTTCAGTGGTCGAGGACTCGAAGACCAGACCGAAGGTCAGGGGTTCGAAACCCCATATCTCTATGTCCATCCATTTTGTGGTTTTTCTTTCTTTTTGCGTGCGTGTGCTGACGTCAGCAAACGGAATATGCCTTCTCAGTAACGGCATCTTCCTACTGACGGTAGCAAACAGAATATTTCCCACCTGTGTATATATCCATATATATTTGTGTATAGGTCCGTATATGTCTGTGTCATATATACGTGTATATATACTGTATATGTCTGTGTCTGTGTATAAGTCTGTTATTTGTCTGTGTATATTGCCGTATTCGTATGTATTTTGTTCATACATGGTATATATATACGGTATTTGGTTCGAACATACAATTCATTCTTTCATTTTGTGCACCTACCACACAAATTTCAATTTTAATTCCATCGCATTATCTTGTGCATATCAAATTCAATCGCCCTACTTTGGGCACCGCCCTGCTTTGGGCATCAAATTCAATCGCCCTGCTTTGGGCACCGCCCTGCTTTGGGCATCAAATTCAATCGCCCTGCTTTGGGCATCGCCCTGCCTTGGGCATCAAATTCAACCGCCCTACCTTGGGCACCGCACTACTTTGTGCATCAATTTCAATCACCTAACCTTCCCTCTCTCCGTATAAAAATACGTTGAGATACGCCTGTTGGTTAGGCCATTCAATTTCAATCACCTAACCTTCCCTCTCTCCGTATAGAAAATACGTTGAGATACGCCTGTTGGTTAGGCCATTCAATTTCAATCCCCCTAACCTTCCCTCTCTCCGTATAAAAATACGTTGAGATACGCCTGTTGGTTAGGCCATTCAATTTCAATCGCCCTAACCTTCCCTCTCTCCGTATGAAATACGTTGAGATATGCCTGTTGGTTAGGCCATTCAATTTCAATCACCTAACCTTCCCTCTCTCCGTATGAAATACGTTGAGATATGCCTGTTGGTTAGGCCATTCAATTTCAATCCCCCTAACCTTCCCTCTCTCCGTATAAAAATACGTTGAGATACGCCTGTTGGTTAGGCCATTCAATTTCAATCGCCCTAACCTTCCCTCTCTCCGTATGAAATACGTTGAGATATGCCTGTTGGTTAGGCCCTTCAAATTCAATCACCTAACCTTCCCTCTCTCCGTATAGAAAATACGTTGAGATACGCCTGTTGGTTAGGCCCTTCAATTTCAATCACCTAACCTTCCCTCTCTCCGTATAAAAATACGTTGAGATACGCCTGTTGGTTAGGCCATTCAATTTCAAACACCCTAACCTTCCCTCTCTCCGTATAAAAATACGTTGAGATACGCCTGTTGGTTAGGCCTTCAATTGCCCTGCCTTGGGAACCGCCCTGCTTTGGGCATCAATTTCAAAAACCCTAACCTTCCCTCTCTCTGTATACAATATACGTTGAGATACGCCTGTTGGTTAGGCCTTCAATTGCCCTGCCTTGGGAACCGCACTGCTTTATGCATCAATTTCAAAAACCCTAACCTTCCCTCTCTCTGTATACAATATACGTTGAGATACGCCTGTTGGTTAGGCCTTCAATTGCCCTGCCTTGGGAACCGCACTGCTTTGTGCATCAATTTCAAAAACCCTAACCTTCCCTCTCTCTGTATACAATATACGTTGAGATACGCCTGTTGGTTAGGCCTTCAATTGCCCTGCCTTGGGAACCGCACTGCTTTGTGCATCAATTTCAAAAACCCTAACCTTCCATCTCTCTGTATAAAAATACGTTGAGATACGCCTGTTGGTTAGGCCTTCAATTGCCCTGCCTTGGGAACCACACTGCTTTGTGCATCCATTTCAAGCGCCCTGCTTTGGGCATCGCACCATCTTGTGCATCCTCCACTCGCACTGTCTTGAGCACTCCCGGTCTAGGAGACCTTAAATCCTCTAAAGGTGCAATTCCTTTGGTGTTTGTCGTGCCCGAACGACTTTAGGTGGTCTGGTATAGTCACCTGCCTGTGATTGCAATGAGTTCCTAGGAGACCAACTGCGACGGTGGAAACTAGAGTTCGAATGGCCGAGGCCTAGAACGCAAAAGGTTCGGGATTTCCGAGACTAAAGTCTGGTTTAAATACCCAGAGGTGCATCCAGGGGTGCATTCTCGGCTTGAAATCTGTATGGCAGCCCCATAGGTTGAGGTAGCTTGTATGCGCCTCAACTCTGGAAACTGAACCAACCTAGTCTGTCACCCCGTTGGGGAATAGAGAAAGTTGTAAATATGATCAGAAAAGCGGCATCCATGGCCACCCAAATCGGTTAACTACAGTCAGGTGCGCCTGTCTGTTTACACCACTCGGTTAAAAACCTCAGGTGCGCCTGTTGTTTACACCATCTTTCCTCCTTTCGCGTGAGACGCGTTAGGATATTGATTCAATCGGTTAACAACAGCAGGTGCGCCTGTCTGTTCACACCACCCAATCGGTTAATAATAGCAGGTGCGCCTGTCTGTTCACACCATCCTTCCTTCTTTCGCGTGAGACGCGTTAGGTTGTTTTGCATGATCATAAGTTTTTCAAAAATAACCGGCTTCGCGAAGCGTGTAAGTCCAACTTTCAAACTGCATTTTGTGTATATCATTTGCATTCTGCCCCTGAACTACGCTGGTTTGATTCCTTGCAAAGGGATACGTAGGCAACCTTCGGGTTCAACCACATGCATTGCATTTTGTGTGATTACCCAATTCTTACGGCCTTGTCAAATGGGTCGTCTTCGGGCTTTGACATTCACTCACGTCATTTCATGACTTCGAGTTCTGTCAAAGAGGGGCAACTGTAGACACCCCATTTTGACCGGCCCTAAGACTTGAGCATTTTAGTTTGACCACCCTCATCAAAAAAAATTTTTGACATTTTAATTCCAAACCTCACCCATTTTGGCCATCACTCGTTTTTTTGTTAATTTGTAGTGTTTATGTCTGTACATATTAAATTAGGTGTGTGCATATCTTTTTAAGTGTGTTTTATATTAATTGATAACTAAATTGAAAACAAAAAAATATATAATAAAAAATAAAGAAAGGAGAAAATCATAAAACAAAAAATAATAAAAATATAAAAAATAAAAAAATAAAAAGATAGTGATGGTGTGTGGTCACAATTAGGTTTTTGTTTGGTGGAGTGTTTTTAAAAGGGAAAGAATGATAGTGGTTTGGTTTGGTTTTAGTGGAATGGTTTTTAAAAAAAAAGAAAGGTGGAGTGAGTGGGGGAGGTGGGCTTTAACAAATGATATATCTCTTCTCTCGGTGGAAAACAGGGGCTCTCTCTCTCAATTGTGGTGCTCTAGCTCTTGTCATTTTCTTTAAAAAAATCTGAAGTGGGTTGTTACAACAAGAGCTTGATAGTGCAATAAATCAAAGAAATACAATTCAGAGAAGGGGGCAACACTCATGGAGAAGAGGAAATACAGAAAGAAGGGGGGAGAAATATAGAGAAGGAAGATACACGGGGGTTTGAGGAGAAGGAGGGCACCCATCATATTTCCATAGACACCCACACTTTGAGCTACAAAACAGAGACATGGGCTGAAACAAAGGAGAGAGCTCTCCCTCTCTCACTCTCAGGGGGGACCTCTCTCTCACACTTGATACACTGATAGACCCGGAGGCACGGCAACCACCTCACATAGATACACCAACCCACCTCTCACACTACAACCCATCTTCTCTCTCTAACATTCCTCACTAGCAGCATCACCCTCACACCCAAAAACAAACCCACCTCTCCCTCTCCTCTCCTACAACCCAGCAACATCACACCGATCCTCATCCACCTCGGCACCCCCTCTCTCGGCTAGCACCCAAACCCACCTCTCTCTTTGATCACCACCGTGGCCATCTCACCACCTCTCGCCACACAAACCCAGCTGCCCAACACAGCCATACACAAACTCTCTCCCTCCCTCTTCTCCCTCTCGGCACTTCTCCTCCATCACCCTCTCCTCTCTCGTAAACCCACATGCACACCCTGCACCTAACCACCACCACAACACTCACAGCTGCACTCTCTCACTCGGCAACGGCAACCCAGTAGCCACCCAACACAGACCCACCACCACCGTGGCCACCCATGCATCACCATGCATGCACGGCAGCAGCACCAACCCCCACCTCACAGACCCACTCTCCCTCACTCTCACACACCTACACACACCCCTCTCCCCGACCACATCACCTTGACAACCCACACACACCAACCTCTCTCTCTCTCTTCTCTCTCTCACACGGAGCATCACACACACACACCATGATCACACTGCCATGCACTCTCTCTAACACCACGGCTCACATGACAACCTCTCTCTCTCTTCACCAAGTCCACCCGTGGGCTTTGAGAAATTCTGGGTGGGTTTTGTGAAATTCTGACAACATTGGTTAAGTGGGCCTTGGCATTATATTGTTTCGTGGGTTTCTTGTTGTTGGCCCAAGGTTGATTATGGTTTTTCAGCCGGGCTCATTGGGTTTTAGACAGATTTCAAATCCGTTCCTTGGTTTGCCGCTCGAATCCAGAAAATATGAATCATGTGATGTTGCGGAACCCGGGACATGCGAAAAGGATTCATGTGCCAGTGATGAAGTTGTTTATTTTATTTTTATTTTGAGTGTTTTGTGAGGTTTTATTTTATTTTATTATTTCTCCCTCCTCTTTTATTCGGATCTGTAATATTTAAGGTGTTGTAATAATTCCCCCACCCCGCTTCTTTCTATCCCATTCTTTTATCGCTTTCCCTAACTGTGTGTATGTATATATCTTGACATGTCATGCATATCCCTGCTTTACATCCATGATTCATGCATAAGATTTGGCTAAATTTGCATCTTTATGCTTCAATCGATTATCCCATGATTCTGTGTTTTGAGATGATTGACATGCCATATTCTAGAAGCCAAATCTTTAGTGCATCTCATGAGTGAATTGCATTAGGATTCTGTATATAAGATCATGCATATTTTACTAACTTTGTTTTGTAGCTTGTTCGCGGGTCGTCAAACATGTGAGTTTTTATGCTTTAGCATCTCATTTGTGTGTGTTTTTCTTATTATGTTTAGCATCCTACCATGTGGCTATTTGTTTAAATGATAAACTGTTTGAATGCCTGTGGATGAAGGCTTGTTGTTTGAATTGGAATAATTCAATAAATGTACGTCTTAAGCCCACTTGATGGTGGCAAAATCAAACCCTTTTCGGAAAACAAACATGAAATTGAATTGTTCCAATTTGAGCAAACTAGTCTATACTTGTATGCTTCACATAGTAAATTTTAGGATTTACTAAAATAATCAGAACATAAACATATAAGGAAAATAAAAGTCATATCATGGTTTAGTAGAGGCCGATCTTTTGATCGGGTGAGTGGGGGTGCTCATTATTGACCTTCCCCTCTCATACCTAAGGTTCCGAGCCAAGCATCCTTGGTTACGACGAACAGTGGCCTTTGGCACCGAGTCATGGGTTTCCTAATTTCCCAAAATATTAGGTGGCGACTCTGAGATCTGATGACGCAGTCCATTTTTGACAAAATTGCAATAAAATGGATTTTCAATAAAAGTTGCCAAATTTGGACTCTCATCTACGTTTCACATTGCACTCGTGAAACATTGAGATCAAAGAGATCTCGGGAGTCCGAACTGTTTAACGCGCGCGGGTACCCTCCCGGGCATGTTACAGTTTCTGGCGACTCTGCTGGGGATTTATGAAACCTTGACTCGAACTCCATGATATGACTTTTATTTTCAATTATATGTTTATTGCATTGCATGCATTGGTGCACTTAAAGTTCCTGTGTTGCCCAGATACTGGTGGGAGCACAGGCAAGCTTTTTGTGACACTACACCTTTTTGACGATACTTTAGAGGCCTTGTGTTATAACCTTTTGAGATTTGTCAAAAGGGTAGCTTTGCTATGTAGTCCTGCTATCTAGCTTTGCTATCTAAGGTTCTCAGACTCCGAAGAGAGGCTATTTGACTCTTCTGATTTCCTGGGATCTTTATTGGTTATGACCCAAAGGACTCTTTGGTAACGTCACCTTGACTTCAACCCTTAGAGTTAGAGCCAACCTTGTACATATAGTGAGCTATAGTACCTTTCAAATTAGGACAGGATGCTTTTCCATTTCTAGGATGTATGATACCACTTGTTTGAATAGTGAACCCTAGATCATTTCAAAAGCTAGGACAGGATAACCCTACCCTCCATAGGGGTGTTTGTTCTCTTTCCTGCTATGTGTTATGTGCAATGTATTGGATCTATACAGGGATTCTCAAATTCGAATGAGTGGTTCAGGTTGTTCAGTTTAGCACCATTACTTCAAAAACAAAAAAAAAAAATAACAAAAACATAAAATCAAAAATTTGTAAAAAAAAAAAATGTCGATATCCCACAAAGTTGACCATTGTAAATAAATAGAACTTGTAGGGTATCTGACCGTCTCTGTGATTGGAGAGTGACCACCCGTTGATTGCACGAGCTTTATTTTGAGTGTTGTGGCTGGCGCACACTTTGGCTGGCAATTTGAGAATGGTTTTATTCTGAATTCTGAATTAAGTATTGAGTCTAAGTTTGATTCCACCAAGTTTGTAGAGTTGGGATCAGAGTCATTCTAGTGAGTCAGAGTCTGTTGATTTCGAGAGTGTTTGTCTAGGTCTTCTTTGTCATTGTCTTTTGAGTCTGTGTCATTGCTGAGTCTAGTCTCTTTTCAATAAACAGAAAAACAAAAAAAAAATACCATAGAGTCTGCCTACTTTTCTGTGCCTTTAAATCATTGCGTTGACCAAAGTTTTTCAAAACTTTTTCCAAAACTCTGATAAAAACGAAGAGGAAGAATTTCCTCGGGATTTGCAAATTTTGATCAACTGAGGAAGAGAGGTGTGCTAACCCTTTGATGAAGAAAATCATTTTTGTTAATGTGGGTACTGAGAAGGATCCTGGCTTGGTCTAAATTGGTTCTATCTTGTTTTCGTAAGAGTACGAGTGATTAGTCACTTTGTGAAAAGATTTCAAAAACTGTTTTTGCGTGGTCCTACGAAAACATACCTGGAATTAGTTATACAGCATAGGATCCCTCTTGACTCGTGGTCCGACCTCCTTAGCTCCTTAGCTTTCAAACTGTGATTTGAAGTCTCCCATGATCAATCAAAGTGTAAGGCTTGCATAGCCAAATTGGAAATAGCCCTTGAACTAGGGGCCATGATGTGATTCAAATGAAGACAGCCCTTAAACTAGGGGCAATAAAGGTCGAATATGATTCAAATGGAAACAGCCCTTGAACTAGGGGCAATGATGTGATTCAAAATGGAGGCAGCCCTTCAACTAGGGGCAATAAGGGAGAATGTGATTTCGATTTGAAACAGCCCTTGAACTAGGGGCAAAAGTGTGAGGCTTGCATAGCTGAAATGGAGGTAGCCCTTGAACTAGGGGCAATAAAGTACCACCCTTGAGAGGCTCGCTGGGCCGAAAACCCAGAAGGGCGACCCAGGCAAAAGTTAGAGCACAAAAAAAAAAAAGGAAAAATAAAAAGAAAAATGAAAAGCTCGCAAGGTTGAAAACCCGAAAGGGCGGCTTTGGCAAAAGTTAGAGCGTAAAAGGAGAGTGTCAATACCCGAGTGAACCTTAGCCAAAACTATGTAGGGCCAGTGATTCAGATTGGAAACAACCCTTGGACTAGGGGCAAGAAGGTCAGATGTGATTTAGATTTGAAGGAGCCCTTGAACTAGGGGCAAAAGGTTGGATGTGATCAAAGAGTTAAAACTGAACCGTTTCCCAATGAAGACCGCCCAGAAAGGCAAAACCCAGAATTTGAGAGAATGAATTTCATTATTGAAGGACAGTCGAGTTCCTATCCACTACACTAGGGGCAATACTAGGGGCAAATTCGGACCCAATTAGCCTAGTCCCTACATCATCATATCTACTGGTCAAGTGTAGTAGTTGTTCTCATAGTTGGCTTAGAGATTCCCCAATCAACATGGACAAGTTAAAATGAAAGTAACCCTTGAGAGGCTCGCTGGGCGGAAAACCCGGAAGGGCGACCCAGGCAAAAGTTAGAGCGGAAAAACAAAAAAAAAAAAAACAAATAAAAAAAAATGAAATGATGAAACAAAAAAGAGAGTGTTAATACCCGAGTAAACCTTGGCCGGAACTACGATGGCCTGATTCCTATCTTTGGGATACGTAGGTAGCTTCATCTCGAAGTTCGGCCCTAATAATTTTTCAACTCATTCATCTTGTCCATGTTTGCTTGGTGTGTCTTTAGTCGACTTGGTTGTCCTATCCGTGTTTGATTGGTGTATCTTCGTTCTGCTCAGTTCAATTGGTTTGATTTAACTTGGTTCAGTTCGGTTCGATTCGGTTTGGCGGTTCGGTTCGGTCCGGTCCGGTTTTTGCTCGACTTCATTCGGTTCGGTCCAGCTTTACCTGACTTTATTCGGTTCGGATTGGCTTGGTTCAGATATCCCCTTTGATTATCTGGTTTGGGACTATGCATCTCAATGATCGATTCCATATTTGAGTAGTGACCAGTTGCAAAAATTGATTTTGATTAATTTGAAGGAAGCTGACTAATTTTTCTCGAAAATTGTTCCATTTTTGCAAAACTTGGACCATTCTTTGGATTTGAAAAGGGAAAATTTTCAGTGCTCACAGTTTAGCTTACATGATTTGAAACAGAAAATGGAATAAGTATGCTAATCTAACTCTCATGTTGATCAAAACATTTTTACAAAAAAATCAAGAAAAAAAAAAATCAAGGCAATGAATTAGGGGTATGGTTGAGTTAGTGATTCTATCTTCTCCCCCGCTCGAGTCATCTCGTCAGTATATATGAGTGTGTATCCATACTAGTCAGTGTATTTATACCAGTTAGGGTATTCATACCAATCAGTGTATATAAGTGTGTTCCTTTCATACCAGTCAGTATATTTATACCAGTCGGTGTATTTATACTAGTCAGTGTATATAAGTGTGTTTGGATTGTTTTGCTTCGCTAAATCATTCTTTGATTTAGGTCAGTAAAGAGTCAATGTCTAATTCAGACTTCAAAAATTCAATCATTCTCAAATTCAATCAAACAAATTATTTTCAAGCTCAAAGTGATATGCCAGTCATGCCAGTGATAAGCAAAAAAAGAAACTGATTTTATTGCAGTTAGGGGAGGACATCCTCGATCACAGAGACACAAAAAAAAAAAACAAAACAAAACAAAAACAAAAACAAAAACAAAAAAAAAAAAAAAAACAAAAAAAAAGAGAGAGAGAGGGATCTTTTTCTTCTTTCTTCTCCGGCAGCAGCCCGGCGGCGAAGATTGCAACCAGCTTCATTTGCACACAACTTCGTTGCCTGACTTTACCATCAGCTGCCTCGCTTCGTCTTTACTCCTTTGGAGCTTTTGAAGACTCTGCCTCGGCCTTGGCAGAGCTTCCAAAGGAGATTATTCCTCGCCGGCCATCAAATTGGTTGTGCGAAGGAACTCCGAATCGTGTCACGGAGGTCGTCAGTCGTTTCAGCTCTTTGTTCTGCTTTTTCAGCGCGCTAACTTCCCCTCGAGAATCTTTGTACATATGTTGAAGTAAAGAAAGTTGTGCATTCAATCGATGCACCTCACATGTTCTGTTCTGCAGCCGACGGGACAAGTTGGAGACCGCAGTCACGGTCTCCACACATGACCTCAGCGTATACGAGTTTGCTTCGATGTCAGACTGTGCCGCCATGATTTGTTCAACTGACATCGCTGGAAAGTTGAAAACAGGAGAAGGAGGAGGAGCTCGTGGTTGAGGTTCAGGGGAGTCGGAATTGGTCATCTCTATCGTAGACTCGTTTAGGTCTGGGAAAAGAGTGAGAGAACCTTGTGAAGAGGCCATGGCAGAGAAGAGTAATGCAAAAGAAAGAGGTTGTAGAGTGGTGGCAGAGAAAGTTTGCAGGCTTTTGCTCTGCCTCTCTCTTTCGCAGGCCTCAGCTTAAAAAGAGGATGAAGCCAAAGAAGAAGACAAAGAGAGAGGAAGGCTCGAGACGATCATTGACAATCGGGGCAAGATTGGATAGCCTGTCGGTCAGGCGCCGCGATTGTTGAAATCGCGCGATAGACACGACGCTCGAAGAAGATAAAGGAAGAGAGAGTGAGACAAAATAAGAGAGGCGGGAGAGTTGTATATATATATATGTATATGCATTGTATATCTATGTATTATATATATTTGTTTGAACATTTGAGTCACAGGTGTGGCTTGGGTTCAGTGGTTTGGCCCAGTGGGTTGAGGATTCGGAAAGCCTAAGCCCGAGGTTAGGGGTTCGAACCCACATCGAGTGTTTCTTTTGGTTTGTTTTGATTTTGTGTGTATATGTCTCGTATATGTATATATATTTGTTTGCATATATTGTCGCAAGAGTGGCGTGGTTCAGTGGTCGAGGACTCGAAGACCAGACCGAAGGTCAGGGGTTCGAAACCCCATATCTCTATGTCCATCCATTTTGTGGTTTTTCTTTCTTTTTGCGTGCGTGTGCTGACGTCAGCAAACGGAATATGCCTTCTCAGTAACGGCATCTTCCTACTGACGGTAGCAAACAGAATATTTCCCACCTGTGTATATATCCATATATATTTGTGTATAGGTCCGTATATGTCTGTGTCATATATACGTGTATATATACTGTATATGTCTGTGTCTGTGTATAAGTCTGTTATTTGTCTGTGTATATTGCCGTATTCGTATGTATTTTGTTCATACATGGTATATATATACGGTATTTGGTTCGAACATACAATTCATTCTTTCATTTTGTGCACCTACCACACAAATTTCAATTTTAATTCCATCGCATTATCTTGTGCATATCAAATTCAATCGCCCTACTTTGGGCACCGCCCTGCTTTGGGCATCAAATTCAATCGCCCTGCTTTGGGCACCGCCCTGCTTTGGGCATCAAATTCAATCGCCCTGCTTTGGGCATCGCCCTGCCTTGGGCATCAAATTCAACCGCCCTACCTTGGGCACCGCACTACTTTGTGCATCAATTTCAATCACCTAACCTTCCCTCTCTCCGTATAAAAATACGTTGAGATACGCCTGTTGGTTAGGCCATTCAATTTCAATCACCTAACCTTCCCTCTCTCCGTATAGAAAATACGTTGAGATACGCCTGTTGGTTAGGCCATTCAATTTCAATCCCCCTAACCTTCCCTCTCTCCGTATAAAAATACGTTGAGATACGCCTGTTGGTTAGGCCATTCAATTTCAATCGCCCTAACCTTCCCTCTCTCCGTATGAAATACGTTGAGATATGCCTGTTGGTTAGGCCATTCAATTTCAATCACCTAACCTTCCCTCTCTCCGTATGAAATACGTTGAGATATGCCTGTTGGTTAGGCCATTCAATTTCAATCCCCCTAACCTTCCCTCTCTCCGTATAAAAATACGTTGAGATACGCCTGTTGGTTAGGCCATTCAATTTCAATCGCCCTAACCTTCCCTCTCTCCGTATGAAATACGTTGAGATATGCCTGTTGGTTAGGCCCTTCAAATTCAATCACCTAACCTTCCCTCTCTCCGTATAGAAAATACGTTGAGATACGCCTGTTGGTTAGGCCCTTCAATTTCAATCACCTAACCTTCCCTCTCTCCGTATAAAAATACGTTGAGATACGCCTGTTGGTTAGGCCATTCAATTTCAAACACCCTAACCTTCCCTCTCTCCGTATAAAAATACGTTGAGATACGCCTGTTGGTTAGGCCTTCAATTGCCCTGCCTTGGGAACCGCCCTGCTTTGGGCATCAATTTCAAAAACCCTAACCTTCCCTCTCTCTGTATACAATATACGTTGAGATACGCCTGTTGGTTAGGCCTTCAATTGCCCTGCCTTGGGAACCGCACTGCTTTGTGCATCAATTTCAAAAACCCTAACCTTCCCTCTCTCTGTATACAATATACGTTGAGATACGCCTGTTGGTTAGGCCTTCAATTGCCCTGCCTTGGGAACCGCACTGCTTTATGCATCAATTTCAAAAACCCTAACCTTCCCTCTCTCTGTATACAATATACGTTGAGATACGCCTGTTGGTTAGGCCTTCAATTGCCCTGCCTTGGGAACCGCACTGCTTTGTGCATCAATTTCAAAAACCCTAACCTTCCCTCTCTCTGTATACAATATACGTTGAGATACGCCTGTTGGTTAGGCCTTCAATTGCCCTGCCTTGGGAACCGCACTGCTTTGTGCATCAATTTCAAAAACCCTAACCTTCCATCTCTCTGTATAAAAATACGTTGAGATACGCCTGTTGGTTAGGCCTTCAATTGCCCTGCCTTGGGAACCACACTGCTTTGTGCATCCATTTCAAGCGCCCTGCTTTGGGCATCGCACCATCTTGTGCATCCTCCACTCGCACTGTCTTGAGCACTCCCGGTCTAGGAGACCTTAAATCCTCTAAAGGTGCAATTCCTTTGGTGTTTGTCGTGCCCGAACGACTTTAGGTGGTCTGGTATAGTCACCTGCCTGTGATTGCAATGAGTTCCTAGGAGACCAACTGCGACGGTGGAAACTAGAGTTCGAATGGCCGAGGCCTAGAACGCAAAAGGTTCGGGATTTCCGAGACTAAAGTCTGGTTTAAATACCCAGAGGTGCATCCAGGGGTGCATTCTCGGCTTGAAATCTGTATGGCAGCCCCATAGGTTGAGGTAGCTTGTATGCGCCTCAACTCTGGAAACTGAACCAACCTAGTCTGTCACCCCGTTGGGGAATAGAGAAAGTTGTAAATATGATCAGAAAAGCGGCATCCATGGCCACCCAAATCGGTTAACTACAGTCAGGTGCGCCTGTCTGTTTACACCACTCGGTTAAAAACCTCAGGTGCGCCTGTTGTTTACACCATCTTTCCTCCTTTCGCGTGAGACGCGTTAGGATATTGATTCAATCGGTTAACAACAGCAGGTGCGCCTGTCTGTTCACACCACCCAATCGGTTAATAATAGCAGGTGCGCCTGTCTGTTCACACCATCCTTCCTTCTTTCGCGTGAGACGCGTTAGGTTGTTTTGCATGATCATAAGTTTTTCAAAAATAACCGGCTTCGCGAAGCGTGTAAGTCCAACTTTCAAACTGCATTTTGTGTATATCATTTGCATTCTGCCCCTGAACTACGCTGGTTTGATTCCTTGCAAAGGGATACGTAGGCAACCTTCGGGTTCAACCACATGCATTGCATTTTGTGTGATTACCCAATTCTTACGGCCTTGTCAAATGGGTCGTCTTCGGGCTTTGACATTCACTCACGTCATTTCATGACTTCGAGTTCTGTCAAAGAGGGGCAACTGTAGACACCCCATTTTGACCGGCCCTAAGACTTGAGCATTTTAGTTTGACCACCCTCATCAAAAAAAATTTTTGACATTTTAATTCCAAACCTCACCCATTTTGGCCATCACTCGTTTTTTTGTTAATTTGTAGTGTTTATGTCTGTACATATTAAATTAGGTGTGTGCATATCTTTTTAAGTGTGTTTTATATTAATTGATAACTAAATTGAAAACAAAAAAATATATAATAAAAAATAAAGAAAGGAGAAAATCATAAAACAAAAAATAATAAAAATATAAAAAATAAAAAAATAAAAAGATAGTGATGGTGTGTGGTCACAATTAGGTTTTTGTTTGGTGGAGTGTTTTTAAAAGGGAAAGAATGATAGTGGTTTGGTTTGGTTTTAGTGGAATGGTTTTTAAAAAAAAAGAAAGGTGGAGTGAGTGGGGGAGGTGGGCTTTAACAAATGATATATCTCTTCTCTCGGTGGAAAACAGGGGCTCTCTCTCTCAATTGTGGTGCTCTAGCTCTTGTCATTTTCTTTAAAAAAATCTGAAGTGGGTTGTTACAACAAGAGCTTGATAGTGCAATAAATCAAAGAAATACAATTCAGAGAAGGGGCAACACTCATGGAGAAGAGGAAATACAGAAAGAAGGGGGGAGAAATATAGAGAAGGAAGATACACGGGGGTTTGAGGAGAAGGAGGGCACCCATCATATTTCCATAGACACCCACACTTTGAGCTACAAAACAGAGACATGGGCTGAAACAAAGGAGAGAGCTCTCCCTCTCTCACTCTCAGGGGGGACCTCTCTCTCACACTTGATACACTGATAGACCCGGAGGCACGGCAACCACCTCACATAGATACACCAACCCACCTCTCACACTACAACCCATCTTCTCTCTCTAACATTCCTCACTAGCAGCATCACCCTCACACCCAAAAACAAACCCACCTCTCCCTCTCCTCTCCTACAACCCAGCAACATCACACCGATCCTCATCCACCTCGGCACCCCCTCTCTCGGCTAGCACCCAAACCCACCTCTCTCTTTGATCACCACCGTGGCCATCTCACCACCTCTCGCCACACAAACCCAGCTGCCCAACACAGCCATACACAAACTCTCTCCCTCCCTCTTCTCCCTCTCGGCACTTCTCCTCCATCACCCTCTCCTCTCTCGTAAACCCACATGCACACCCTGCACCTAACCACCACCACAACACTCACAGCTGCACTCTCTCACTCGGCAACGGCAACCCAGTAGCCACCCAACACAGACCCACCACCACCGTGGCCACCCATGCATCACCATGCATGCACGGCAGCAGCACCAACCCCCACCTCACAGACCCACTCTCCCTCACTCTCACACACCTACACACACCCCTCTCCCCGACCACATCACCTTGACAACCCACACACACCAACCTCTCTCTCTCTCTTCTCTCTCTCACACGGAGCATCACACACACACACCATGATCACACTGCCATGCACTCTCTCTAACACCACGGCTCACATGACAACCTCTCTCTCTCTTCACCAAGTCCACCCGTGGGCTTTGAGAAATTCTGGGTGGGTTTTGTGAAATTCTGACAACATTGGTTAAGTGGGCCTTGGCATTATATTGTTTCGTGGGTTTCTTGTTGTTGGCCCAAGGTTGATTATGGTTTTTCAGCCGGGCTCATTGGGTTTTAGACAGATTTCAAATCCGTTCCTTGGTTTGCCGCTCGAATCCAGAAAATATGAATCATGTGATGTTGCGGAACCCGGGACATGCGAAAAGGATTCATGTGCCAGTGATGAAGTTGTTTATTTTATTTTTATTTTGAGTGTTTTGTGAGGTTTTATTTTATTTTATTATTTCTCCCTCCTCTTTTATTCGGATCTGTAATATTTAAGGTGTTGTAATAATTCCCCCACCCCGCTTCTTTCTATCCCATTCTTTTATCGCTTTCCCTAACTGTGTGTATGTATATATCTTGACATGTCATGCATATCCCTGCTTTACATCCATGATTCATGCATAAGATTTGGCTAAATTTGCATCTTTATGCTTCAATCGATTATCCCATGATTCTGTGTTTTGAGATGATTGACATGCCATATTCTAGAAGCCAAATCTTTAGTGCATCTCATGAGTGAATTGCATTAGGATTCTGTATATAAGATCATGCATATTTTACTAACTTTGTTTTGTAGCTTGTTCGCGGGTCGTCAAACATGTGAGTTTTTATGCTTTAGCATCTCATTTGTGTGTGTTTTTCTTATTATGTTTAGCATCCTACCATGTGGCTATTTGTTTAAATGATAAACTGTTTGAATGCCTGTGGATGAAGGCTTGTTGTTTGAATTGGAATAATTCAATAAATGTACGTCTTAAGCCCACTTGATGGTGGCAAAATCAAACCCTTTTCGGAAAACAAACATGAAATTGAATTGTTCCAATTTGAGCAAACTAGTCTATACTTGTATGCTTCACATAGTAAATTTTAGGATTTACTAAAATAATCAGAACATAAACATATAAGGAAAATAAAAGTCATATCATGGTTTAGTAGAGGCCGATCTTTTGATCGGGTGAGTGGGGGTGCTCATTATTGACCTTCCCCTCTCATACCTAAGGTTCCGAGCCAAGCATCCTTGGTTACGACGAACAGTGGCCTTTGGCACCGAGTCATGGGTTTCCTAATTTCCCAAAATATTAGGTGGCGACTCTGAGATCTGATGACGCAGTCCATTTTTGACAAAATTGCAATAAAATGGATTTTCAATAAAAGTTGCCAAATTTGGACTCTCATCTACGTTTCACATTGCACTCGTGAAACATTGAGATCAAAGAGATCTCGGGAGTCCGAACTGTTTAACGCGCGCGGGTACCCTCCCGGGCATGTTACAGCAGCAGAGCATCAAATTGCTTTCGAAGGAATCAAAGCCTACTTGGCCAACCCTCCAGTGCTGATGCCACCAAAGGGTGAGAAGCCCTTGAAGTTATACATAGCTGCAGCAGAGGATTCATTGGGAGCTTTCTTAGCCCAAGACAATGAAGAAGGCAAGGAGCAAGCTGTTTATTACCTTAGTAGGTTTTTAAATTCTTGTGAATGTAAATACTCAGCTGTAGAAAAGCTGTGCCTTGCATTGTATTTTGCTGCAATGAAATTAAGATATTATCTTTTGCCTACAACTGTCTTGGTAATTGCAACCACAGATTTGGTTAAGTATATGTTATCTAGACCTATGTTGAGGGGAAGAATTGGCAAATGGATACTAGCCTTATCAGAATTTCATTTAGAATATGTTCCCCAAAAGGCAATAAAAGGACAAGCTTTAGCTAATTTTTTGGCAGACCATCCATCTTAAACAGAAAGTCAAGAAATAATGGAACTTGGTATGGCTAGTGTTGAGCCATGGCAAATGTGGTTCGATGGATCAAAAGCCAATGGCCTAATTGGAATTGGTATAGTGATTAAATCACCACAAGGAGTAGAAACCACACATGGTTTCATGGTGGATGAGATTACTTGTTCTAATAATCAAGCTGAGTATGAAGCCTTAATAGTGGGACCGGAAATTCTTATTGGATTGCAAGTTCATGCAGTTGACGCATTTGGAGATTCTCAATTGGTGGTTAACCAAGTGAAAGGGATTTTCAAATGTCAAAGTATAAGCATGTTGTCATGCTATGTTGTTGCATTACATCTGCTTTCTCAATTTCAAATAGCAAATGTAACTCATGTCCCAAGATTCTTGAATAATAGAGCTAATGATGTGGCTCAGAATGTTTCGAATTTCAAGAGAAGGGATAATGCTCAAAAGGACATAAGCCAAACAACATATCAGAAATTAATACCACCTTTGAATAAAATGAATGTGGTCCTGGAAGTCAACCACAATGACTTATAAGAACAAGATTGGAGGCATCCAATAATGCAGTACTTGGCTGGCCCATCTTCGAAGGCCAGCAGAAAAATTAAATTGCAATCTATGCAATACATGATGTATGGTAATGCTCTCTACAAAAGAAGGGGAGATGGTTTATTACTGGAATGTTTAAGCCCAAAAGAAGCATTAACAGCTATGGCTAAGGTTCATGAAGGCATCTGTGGTGCTCATCAGCTTGGGGTGAAAATGAGATGGTTGCTTCAAAGGCATTCCTACTATTGGCCAACTATCCTTAAAGACTGCATAGAATATGCAAAAGGTTGCCAGGCATGTCAAAAGCATGGCACAATAAGGCATGTGCCCATAACTGACCTGCATGCAGTAGTGAAGCCTTGGCCATTTAGAGGATGGGCCATGGATATGATGGGAAAAATACACCCACCTTCTTCGAAGCATCATTGTTTTATTTTAGTGGCCACTGATTACTTCACTAAGTGGGTCGAAGCTAAGCCATACAAGGCTGTAGACCAGACTGAAGTCATTGGATTCATTAAAGATTTAATCCATAGATTTGGTATCCCACAGCCTATAACTGTTGATAATGGAACTGTATTTGATGGGAATATGGTAAAATCTTTTGTAGCAGAGTTTGGAATTAGCCTTGTTAATTCCACCCCCGACTATGCACAAGCCAATGGTCAAGCTGAATCATCCAATATGTCCTTGAAAAAAGGAATACAAAAGGTTGTGGAAGACAATCCTAGGGATTGGCATAACTTATTGTTGGATGTATTGTGGGCTTATAGAATTTCCCCAAGGTCAAGCACAGGAGTCACTCCTTATGCCTTAGTATATGGGCATAATGCAGTGTTACCTGTGGAAATTAATGTCAAGTCCTTGAGGGTAAGATGCCAAGACCAGTTAGATCCTGAGCAATACCATCAGAGTATGTGCTTGGAACTAGAAAGCATAGATGAAGCTAGAATTCTGACATTAAATAGCATTCTTTTTCAAAAGAAGAAAATAGCCAAAAATTATAACAAAAAAGTCAAATACATTGGCTTTGATGAAGGTGATTTGGTATGGAAGACAATACTTCCAATAGGGATTAAAAGCCATAAGTTTAGCAAATGGTCACCTAATTGGGAAGGACCATATCAAGTTCATAGAGTCCTGCCTTTTGGAGCATACCATTTGAGAAATTTGAATGGATACATACATCCCAAAAAGATTAATGGCAGATATTTGAAACCTTATTTTCCAACCATTTGGGAAACACAAGGAATAAAATAAACATTAAGTACAAGAACACGAGAATACTCAAATGATAAATAAAAATTTGTTCTTCATAAAGAATTGAATACATTCTGCCATAAATTGGCCCAGAAATCATTACAATGTCTCAGTTGTTCTTTTACAATGGATGTTCTATTCTTAAATGATGAGAACAATTGGATGGCTGTGGTCATTTCCTCCTTTCGGTCAGCCAGTCCTTGGTTGGTGATCTGCAGTTTGGTGTCAGTTCAGATTAAGGCCTGGTTCACTGCAGATAGCTCTTCCTCAAGTCGAGCTTTCTTCTCCAGTAGTTGAGTTCGAAAGTAGGAAACAGAAGAATGTTGTTCCTTTAGTTCTGATACTTCAGTATGCACTGTGGAAACAAAGTTCTGATCTTCAACCAATTTCTCCTCTGCAGCCTTGGCAGCATGGCAAATGTTGATATAGAAGTCAATAGTGGCTGCAGCCTGGGATAAATGGCTTGAGACAATCATGTCAGATTGCTCAACAATTTTGCAGCACTGAAGGAAGCCATTTCTTAGTATAGGTCTCTCTAAGGCCTCAAAGGAAATCCTCGAAAAGGATGTCAATAGCTCCAGGCAGTTGTCCAAGTCTATCAGAGGTGAAGAAGGCTTACTACTGGAAGAAAACCTCTCAAAAATTTCTAGTAAGGAATCAGCCAAAACTAATGGCTCAGTCTCATCACTAGCCATTGGAGAGGTAGAAGGCAGGTCGAAGAGACTAGCTAGTCTTGCTTCAAAAATGTCTATCTTATCTGTGGACATGAAGGGGCAGAAAGGGCTTTGGTGGAAGGCACAAAGGACTGCATAGGGATAGGAGAAATGGATAGAGCATCTTCAGCAGTCTTTATGGTTCTAGCCACCAATAAATCAAGGGAAGAAGGGCTGGAACTAGGCAAAGGTAATAAACTACAAGTTGGAGAGTTGCCAGCACCCTCTATAGGGGAATCAGCTACCATCGAAGAGAAGGTAATAGCTGGAACTTCCTTAGGAAGAGAAGGAAGAGCAAGGCTCGAAAGAGAATTAAATTGAGACAGGTCAAAAGACAAGTAAGGAAGATATGGAATTAAGCCAAAAGAAAGTGATGCAGGAATACTTGGCCTTAGGAAAGGTATAGAAAATATAGGGCCTGGAAGTGACAGAATTATTTGAATGTTCTCCACATCTTGTGTTCGTTCCACTTCAACTGAAACTAAGGTAGTCCTTATTGGAAGAACAGGCTCAGTAGTTGTTGCTGCAAAAGAAGAAGTACAAAGTAATGTCAAGTCTCAGTACCTAAAATCTGACAAGGAAAAACAAGTAGAGGCTTAAAAAGAAGTTACTTGTTTCAGAAGTGATAGCAACAATAGGAGAGCTACGAAGGGAATAGTGCTCAGCGATATGTTGCCTTCTTGTAGTTTCCCTTTGGATTGCATCAGCAGCAGCAGCTTCATCTCTTAAGAATTGATGCTGCCGTCTCTTTTCAGCTCTCTTAAAAACAATTATGGCCTTAGAATGTTCCTGCTCCACTGCCTTGGCAGCTGCCTCATGAATAGGGTCTTCGACCAAATCAAAAGGGGAGACAGTCATCTTCCTTCTCTTTTTTCTCTGTATTGGTATTACCTGCTCCTTCTCAATTTCTCTCTCTTCAATCTGGGATTCAGATTCCTCAAAAATGAGTTCCTCTGCTACTACTCTGGCAGTTGTCTCATGAGTAAGATCTTGAGCCAAATTAGAAGAAGAGACAGTTACTCTCTTTTTTCTTTGTATGAGTGTCTCTTGCTCTTGAGTTTCTTCTTCTTCTTCTTCTGTTGATTGAACTGCAGGTGCTTCCTTTTCAGGATCAGGCAAGAGTTTCCTTTTCTTCTTTTGCTACTTGCTCCTGAGGAGATGTAAAGCTTGGGTCTTCTGAGGAGAATCTCTCTGTGAAGCACCCGCACCACTTTCACAAAAGAAGAACTAAAGATAAGGCTAAGAAGCAATATAAAAAAAAAGGCAAAAAGGAGAAGAAACAAGGGTATATACCTTTCTTAGAAGCAGCCCGAGTAACTCTAGAAGGAGTGGAAGCAGCAGAAGTAGACTGTGTGGTGGCAGGCACAAGAACTGAAGTGGTAAGAACAGTGGAAGAAGTGGCAGCTCCAGCTCCTTTGGGCTTAGATTGGGGCACATCCAGCACCATCAATAAGTCTTGAGGAGCAATGGCCAAGTATACTTCCATGTTGGTCACCCACCAGTTTTAGTACCTCTTCAATGGGTTACCTTGAGGAATGAAAGGTATATATTCAAAATCGATCAAGTCCTGTATAAACTTAGAAGTTACCTCTTCTAGTCTGGACCTTCGAACCTTTAAATCCCTGCTAGTAAGACTCAGATTGGTGTTACTGCAGAGAGGTATTAGGACCCCTTATGAGAAGCCAAATTGTCTAGCAAATTGAGCAGGACAATAAGGCTCAGCAATGCATTTTTAGGCTCTGGGGTTTATAGTCCCAATAAATAGCTCTCTGGGGATCAGAATAGAAGCCCATACATCTTTATGAGGAGGTGAAGCACAAAGCCTATCACTTAGAAAATTCTTCAGCCAAGATGGGCCAATAGTAATGGGTTCGAAGGGACGAAAACTGTAAGAAGGCAGGGAAGCTGGAAGTTGGTGAAAGAAAGAGAAGTAAAAAGCAAAGGTAGAAGGATAAAATGAAGCATTGGCTAGCCATGGTCCAAAGCCCATGCACGTTCTAAGACGTGGGTAAAAGACCTTGATCCACTAATATCACCAAGTATTGGGTATATTAGTGCAGGGGGTAATGTTGGCAACATATTTTGTACAAGCCAATTACAATTCGACGCGTGGCGGAATAAGGGTAATGCAGGAAAACTATTCAAGTCGTCGATCCTGATCGTACACGTGACAGTTAGTATTGGTTGTTACAAGATCTGAGTAGCAGTGGATCAACAAAGAAATACCAGGTGATGTGGCTTCAACGGTTACTCACATTTAAATTCAAATTTAGGAGGGAAGCCCAACTGCAAGTGATGGCATAGTGGAGCTAATTACAAGGCAACATGACCAGCGATCATAGAGGAGCAGTTTGATGGTTGGAATTGCAGTTCGATGGTCATCCTTGAGAAGTATAAATAGCAGAGAAGGCCCCAGAAAAAACCCCCAGACTCAGATCCAAAAAACCGGTCTCATTTTACTTATTTTCCTTCTTAGTTTTACATTTCCAGTCTTACATTTCTTACTCTTTACATTCCTGTACTTTAAATTCCTGCACTACACGTCGTTCATAGGAGTAGTTTCAAGTAGACTGTTGTCGTAAACCTCTACGAAGCTGAGTTTGGATCATTATAAGTTTTTCATTTTAATGAAATACTTCAACTGTTCTTCATTTAATTGTTATTTTGCTTAATTCTCATAAATCAAGCCACCAGTAAAAGTCCTCTTCATTGAGGCTGAAAGAACTAAAACACAATCGTCTGATAATTGGTTGGCAATTAATTTTCTGTAAGGACTGATTGATCCTTGCTGGCACGCTCGCAATTACAATAATAACTTTCGAAAGCCAAAAAGCCAACAGTAACACTTTAAAAAAACTCTTTCGTGTACTTTTCTAGACATAATACTCTAATATAACACTCTAAAAAAACTCTTTAGTGTAACAGTCCAATGTAATATACAAAAAAACTTCTTAATGTACTTTTTTCAAACGTAACACTCCAATGTAACACTCCAAAAAAAATATGGGATTCTTCAAATCATTCCAAAAATATATGGAATTCTTCAAACCATTCCAAAAGGAGTACAAAAATTCTTTAGTAAATATTAGGCAAATGTATTATTTCAAGCTGTGAGTGTTACGTTTGAGAAAAGTACACTAAGGGGTTTTTTAGTGTTTTTGTATGTGTTATATTGGAGTATGTTACAATGGAGTGTTATGTTTGGGATTACATTGAATGAAGCGTTATGTTTAGAAAAAATACACTAAGAAGTTTTTTTTGTGTATTACATTGAAGTGTTATGTTTGAAAAAAATATACTAAGGAATTGTTTTAGAGTGTTATGTTGTTATGTTTAGAAAAATTCATTAAGGAATTTGTTAATGTGTGTATATTGAAGTGTTACGTTATTGGAATGCTACGTTTTTATTCGTAATGTGAGATTTGTTTCAAAATGAGGGAAAATTCAAAACCTCTATATTGCGGATTGCCCAAATGTGTAATTTCACATTTGAAGAAACCCACTTTTATCCCTCAAAAATTAAACTCAAACGCATAAGTGACTACCATTTTATGTAATTTCTACTTTAATGAAACATTTGGGTTCATAAGAAAAAATGAATGACTAAACAATGCATAAGAACATATTTTGAGATTTATTAGTACTTCTCCCAAATATATCTAGAAATATTTTAAATTTTATTAACTAATAAGTTATGGATCAAGCTTGTGTTCAATCCATTTTGTGGACTGGACGGTGCTGTAGGGCCTATGGGGCCTACCATGAGTCTTGTTTTGATAATCTGAACTGTTTAATATGTAAAGCTCGTTAAGTACTTTATCTCTGTAAAAAATCACATTGATCGGATATTGATAGCTACTTGATCAGATCAGATTTTTGTCAATAATTTATTTTGAAATTATATTTATTGTTGACAAAAATATGATCCGATCAAGTAGCTATCGATATCCGATCAACGTGATATTTTACAGAAATAAAGTACTCAACGAGTTCTACACATTAACGGTTTGAATTATCGAAACATGACTCGTGGTAGGCCTCCATAGATCCAACAAGACATTTCAATCCAATCTTAAACTAGAGAGAAGGCTGGGTGATATTTTGTAAAATACATATGCTTGTGACAAGGAGGATAAGTCAAAAAAATTCTGTGAATTCTTATTATTAATATTATAAAGAGACTTGTTTTATATTTTGATTTATTTTATTAATTCTTTTTTGATTTATTTATTGTTGTAAATGGATTTATCAATCATTTTTTTTTTTTTTTGATTCAACAAAAAATTGTATATTAATTTTGGGAATGTTAATATTAGATAGAAAAAGTTATAACTGGCAGACGTAACAGAACAATTTTATAAAAAAATCCCAAAGACAAAGAAAAGCATTGAATGTTGGGTTTAATAATGTTAGGGGAACAATTATTGGTTAGTTTTGAAAATCACAAATTTTTATATTCTTTTATGTTTTTAAATTATACAACATAAAATTATGAATTTTATTCCTTTCACCAATCTTAGGGGTCATTTGGGAATATTGATTAAAAGTCAAAAGTCAATTTTTAATCTATTTTAAATCATATCACCTTCCATATAAAATAATTAAAAAAATTAATTTTTAATTATTTTTCAAAACACCACATAATATATCACGTGATGTTACCTTTGAACCATTCAATAACTTCTCATGTTCAGGGTACCGTATAATAAATAATGCACATTTTCTCCAAGTCCTCACATGTACCGCCAGCATTTGCCGTCACATAAGTTACTCATCATTATTAGCTCGATTTGGCATTCATGTTAAGGTTAAATAATTACAAAAATATAAAATTAATTACAAAAGTTAATAAGATAAAATATTATTTTTTATTTATAATTATTATATTTTTTCTCTCGCAAAAGTTAAAAAAGTTCAAAAATAAAAACCAAACAAAGTTTAAAAAGCCAAACTAAAAAAATCTCAACACAAAAAAATTGACTATATTAGTCAATGCCAAACGAGCTCTTATTATGAGCTTGTTTGGAAAGAATATTTTGGGCTATTTTAGGAATATGGTTATAATCAATTTTTTGATTAAAAGTTGATTATAATCAACTTTTTGTGAGAGATGGAAATGAATTATAATCTGGGAAGTGGATTATAACCCACTTTCCAGAACACCCCTTTGGCTAAAATAATCATATAAAATAAAATAAGTTATTTTAGTTAAATAGGATAAAATGTCATATTGAATTTATAATCATTTCATTTTTTCTCTTACAAAAGTCAAAAAAACTAAAAAGTTTATCTCAAACGAGATTTTTTAATCCTATGTTAAAAAAGCTAAAAAACCAACACACATCCCAAACGAGCTCTATGTTTAGCATGTCCATTTGGGTTAAAATAGTCATATAGGATAAAATTAACTATTTTAGCCAAATACGACAAAATATCATATCCAAATCATAATCATTTCATTTTTTTCTCTTACAAAAGTCAAAAAAGTTAAAAAAACCTATCTCAAATGAGTCTTTTTTTCCCTAAGCTAAAATAGTCAAAAAGTCAATCCACATTCCAAACGAAGACATAATTGTACTTTTCCATATATCTCTGTCAATAGATATACATCTTTATACAAATTTAAATTACAAATAAATTCTGTGAAATTTCTTTGAATATGATTTATTCTTATGATTTGAAAAGTTATATTACATTTTCATAATAAATTATCTCTTTTATTAATAAATTATTAAATTAATTATTTATTTTTAATAATGTCATAAATTCATCCTTTTAAGGCCAAGCCAAAACTCACCCTTTTAAGTAGGGGTGGGCAACGGTTTATCCGATCTGTAAAAACCACCCAACCTGCATACAAACAGGACCGGCCCTGAGATTTGTGGGGCCTAAGGCGAATTATGAAAATGGGGCCCCTCTAATATATTTTTTTTTAATAAAAAATTTATGATTAAAATGATAAGTATTCACAAATTTTTTATTTAAGTATACTTGTACATATAATCATTAAAATTATAAATTAAAATGTACTTTCATATATTAAGTGAACAATGTTGTATATTGTATGTATGGTTTGGGTTGGGTTGGGCCCAAACACTTTATTTGTTTTTTTTTTTTTATATATATATTTTCATTTTAATAAATGTGGGCCAAAACCACATAAATATGGACTAAACCAAACATGGGCCCAATAAAATATTTTGGAGCCCTTTAAATTGATCCTAAAAAAAAAAAAAAAAAATTGGGCCTATAACAATTTATTAAAGGAATATTTACCAATAAATCCTACTTTACAAACTGTTATACTAAATAGTCCCATTTTTATTTTATTATACCAAATAGTCCTACTGGTGGATTGATTTGGTCCTTTTTGTTTTTATTTTTATTTTTATTTCACTCTGTGGACGAGACTGCCCTTTCATTAATTTACAAACTGTCATTTTTGGTTCATTGATTTGGTCCCACTTTCACTCCGGTGTGGCACACCCTCACAGATTCGCGTGTGTGTGTATTACCATACCAAAAAATCACCGAGTGTGTGTGTGTGTGATTCACTGATTTGGTCCCATTTTATTATACCTATCAACCCCACATCGTCTCCATCGGCCCCAAAAAATCACCGCCACACCGCTCCTCCTCTGCAAGACCGCTGGCCACATCTCCTGCTCCATCTTCCGAGTCCCCCAAACCCTCATCGACATCAACGGCAGTGCCTATCAACCCCACATCGTCTCCATCGGCCCCAAAAAACCACCGCCACACCGTTCCTCCTCTGCAAGACCGTTGGCCACAGCTCCTGCTCCATCTTCCGAGTCCCCCAAACCCTCATCGACATCAACGGCAGTGCCTATCAACCCCACATCGTCTCCATCGATGGAGTTTGCCGAGTGTCGTGGGTTGGTGAGTGCAGGGCCACAAAGGTGAAAACAAATTTTATGTTGACAACACACACTGCCCAGCCGCCCCCCATCAACGGCATGTGTGTGTATTACCATACCCAAAAATCACAGAGTGTGTGTGTGTGTGATTCACTGATTTGGTCCCATTTTATTATACCTATCAACCCCACATCGTCTCCATCGGCCCCTATCAGTGTGTTCGATGTGTCCGATCTGGAATCACATGTGTGTTCGATTGTGTTCGATGTGTTCCATCTGTATGTCTGCGTATATCAGTGTGTTTGATGTATCAGTGTGTAGTAGTGTGTTCGATGTGTTGAAGCCATCGCCATCGCCCTCGGATGATGATGTGTTCGATGATGTTCGATGTGTTCGATATGGAATCACATGTGTCCGATCTGATGCTGTGTGTTAATGGCGTCTTGTGTGTGCTAGAGAGAGAGGAGCTATGTGTGTGGTTGGGTCTCTATATGAGAGAGGGAGAGAATGCCCAGCCCAAATAAAAACCCCTTACAGCGGTTTGTCATTGTGTGACACCATAGCAGTGTATCACATGCAACACACCACACATTTATTTTAGTAATCACGCACGTGAGCCACACACGCGCATCACCCAATCTTAAAGCCCCCCAGCCGCATCAAATATAGGATACATAAGGGTAATTACGTCCCTCAGTATTAAATGGGACTAAATGGTTTAATAGAATAAAAATGGGACTAACTGGTTCATAAGTTCAAATTTTGGGATTTATTGGTAAATCTCCCTTTATTTTAATTTTTAAACTTGGGTAAATATTTTATATATTTATGTTTAAACTATTATATGAATATTTAGGTATATTTATGTACGAAAAAAATTATTTAAGATCTACTTAGTTTGAACTGTGAAATATGTTATAGTTCTAACTTTGGGTCTTATTTAAAAAATTAATCAATTAATTAGTAAAAATATTTGGTCATAAAATTTAAATTTTATATTTAAATTGTATTGTACTTTGTTATATTTTGACAGATATGAGCTAGTCTGGAGTTGTCAATATTGGATTAAACAATAAAAGTAGCATAGAAATTAAGTTTGAATTGATTTTTATGCTAATTCTTGGCTCAAATCCTATCATTAGAGAATTGTCTTGATTCATGCTCAATTAATGAGTTATTTGATCCACTTGTTATTTAATTTTTAAATTAGTAAATATTTTTTGAATGATAAATGTGCAGTAAATATTTTGACGCTTAAAAAATTCTTAATTTTTTAGATGCCACATTTATTTTTTATTTTTTTAAAAATAAATTTTTTGATTAGTATCTTTAAACAAATATTTTTAAATTTTGAAATTATATAAGACTAAAGTTTTATTTGGAATTTCTTTTAAAAAAACTTAAATTTCAATTATATATAAATATATAAAAATTTTAAATCTGAAATTATAGATACGATTAGATGGGCCAAATCAGATTATTGCAGATTCTTTGACACAATTATAATCAAAGTAAAATTGAAAACTTATAATATTGATTATTAGAGTATTTAATGAAATGGTAAGAAAAATATCAATGAAATGGAAAGAATTACAAATGTATTTTTTATATTTAAAATTAAAAAAATTTAAAAATTAGATTATTAGAACTTGAGCATATATAATAGTATTCTTTCTCTCTCTCTCCATGTATATATTATAAAAAAATCGAGAAAAATCTATTGAGATGTTTATCATGAATAATATAAGAAGGAAAATATTTGAGACTATAGGTCTTATACACAAAATTCAAAACTCATCTAATTCCAAAACAAAACACTTGCACCAATTAGTCTTACATACTTTTAATCATTACCAAAAAAACTCCTATATTTTTTTAAAAAAAATTTAAAGACACTGTTACATCCCATCACCGCTGAACTTCCGTCAGACCGTCATCGGAAACTTATTGGAATGTTCAACATCACCAGGAAGTTGCCGGAGTATCAACGGAAATTTGTTGGAGTATAGCCGGAATGCTCTAAACATCATCGGAAGTCGCCGAAATGTCTAAAATAATCGCTGTACGTCAAGAATATCGCCGGAAACTCATCGAAATGTCTAGAATATTGCCGGAAAAAAAAAAAGAAGAAGAATAAATTGAGAAATTAGAGCGAAAAAATATAGCAAAATATGCTAAATATTGATAAACTGAAAGAAGAATAAAAAACGTAACAACAAACAACAATAACAATAGGAAAAAATATATGTTATTTTCAATTTTTGTAGGGTTTAAGAAAATAATCTCCAATATTTATCAAATTGAAAAGTAAGTTTTGAAACTGTAAAGTGTTACAGTTTCAAAATATGATTCTATTAAGTATTTATTCTTATTAATCAAGCTTAAAACATATTATGAAACTATAAAATTTTATAATTCTAAAGAATGATTCATTTTAGCATAAAAAAAAAAAAAAAAAAAAAAACTAAAATTGTAAAATTCGAAAACAACTTATTTAGAACTTGAAAATTTTCTCCATTAAAAATAGGAAAATAAAAGTGTGTAGTATAGAAAAAGTAAAAAAACTAAGAGAACGAAGGAAAGAGATAGATATAGAAAGATACTTGTACTCTGGCAACTATTTTTAGTTTAGATTTAGTTGAATCTGTCATAGTTTAGATTTAAGTAGATCTATATCCGATTTGAGTAGATATACTCATTTTCTTCATTGGAAACTTATTTTCTTCGTTGAAAACTCATTTCATTCACGGTTGGTAAGCGCAAAGCAAGGAGTCGGCGCTCGGTGGTTGTCGATGAACCCCAAGCAATAGTGGTTGCCGGTCACCAGTGACTGTAGATTAAAAAAACAAAAAAAAAAAGAAGGAAAGCAAGGTCATAGTTGTCACCAGATATCAGAGAATGAGAGATAAAGAGAAAAAACAAGATGCAGAGAAAGATGAGAAGATAAATGGCAGAGGACTTTTGGGTCTATCTAAAAAAATTTGGGATTAAATAGAACACACACTTTTTAAAAAGGACTTATGGATAATTTGTCTAAATTTTTTAGAATTTGATCCACACTGAAATAGTATGATAGGTGTCAACTTATGATTGCACATCTAATGATATAAGGCTTACTTTCTTTATCATATCATTGTGGATGAATTTGTAAGTCTAAAACGTGGGTCTCTAGTATTACTCAAAAATTTAAAAATTTGCGAAATATAGATTGAGATTTTCATCAATAAAGACTTCATAATGTTTTTATTTATGTAATCTCATCTTGAGAATTGATAATCCGTTTAGTTCCAAGAATTTTTTTATAGACCAATTAGTTCTATGGATTTTGGAAAGATAGATTTAATATATTATTTAGAAATTAGATTTACGGCCATATCCTTATTTTTATTTTTTTTTTTTTTTTTTGGTGCTAAGATACACAATCTATGATAATCAAATTTGGAATGAATTTTTATGAGAATCTTTTTTATTTGGAAAACATTTCAAATTGAGTACAAAAATAAATTGAAATATGAGATTATTTAAACATTTTAAAAGGATGTAGGATTATTCAAACATTTTAAAAGGAATACAAAACCTCCTTAGTAAGTTTTGAACAAATGTATAATTTCAAACTGTAACACTCAAACGTGTTAATCATGTGGTTTAATTTTGATGGTATCTAAAATATTATGTGATGAATTATGATATTTTAATATACATATTTTCTATTATTTGACACAAAATATTATTTGTTTAAAATATATGTTGTATGATATATTTGTTATAACTATTATTTACATGAAAAATATTTTTGAAAATTTTACTATTCACATTTTGAAAAATTCAGTTGATATTCATCTTTGAGAAATACTATGTATCCCAAATATTCTACCAAATATTCTACCAAACCTCTCACATGGGGTGGGACTCTCACAAATCCACATGTGTATAGATCCCACACCCATGCGAAAGATTTGGTAGAATATTTGGGACCCCTAGCATAACTTTTCATCTTTTGACAAATTTAATATTGATTAGTTGTCGTCTTTTGACAAAATTAATATACCCACATGGGGTGTAGGTTATTTTTGTTATAGTGTATTTAAAATTTCTACAACATATACAAAAATTATAAAGGGTATATTTTTTCATATCTGATATAAATATTTTTTAAAAGAGATTTTACTGTTCATACAAATATTTTAATAGAAATTTTATTATGCATATGAATATTTTATTAGAAAAATCACTATGCATTTAAATATTTTAAAATTACTATGTAATCACTGTGCACTCTTTGTTTTATACGAAGAATTGTTTTGAAAAATCAGTAAGTTATTGAGCGCTTCACTATTCGTTGAATACGACATGACCTATAATTTCAAACGCTCTACCGCAAATGTTGAAAGGGAAAAGCCACATGATGAAGGAGCGTTGGCGTGAAATCCTCCCTATGTGATTCGTCAGAACAGCGTCTCTCTCCAACAGGAAGATTTTTGTGTATATATAGAAGTATTTTGTGTAGAGAAAAATTAGGAACTTGAACAGAAAAAAATCTGTGTGCTCCAAAATTTTGATTATATTTTTTCACTTTGCTCTTTCACTTTCAGATCTAAGTGTTGTCTTTATTCTTATACTTTCATATCTACACTTTATGAGAGAATTATTATAAACGATGGTTGAAGTACCTCTTATCTTTATTTATTATGTGAGAGAATTTTATAAGGGTGAGACATTTATTGTTGAGTGAGCCTCAATAAATAAGAGTAAGACCTGTATAAAATTCACAAGTTTGGTGAATCTTTGGTGGTGTATTGATTCATTTTGATAGTGAATAAATTCTCGAGGAGTTTCCTTAGTGAGTAGACATAGGCCTAGCGTGCCAAACAACTATAAATCTCAGTGTTTGATTTTCTCTCTTTATCTCTCTTACTTTTATATTGATAATTATTGTTTTGTTTTTTATTTGTTAAAATTTGAATATTGTGTTTATTATTTTTAATATTGTAAAATTATTTTTAATAACACAATTCTCTCCCTCTTGGGTTGCCTACCTGAGATAACAAAGCGTAACTGTTGGCAACATATTTTGTACAAACCAATTACAATTCGACGCGTGGCGGAATAAGGGTAATACAGGAAAACTATTCAAGTCTTCGATCATGATCGTACACGTGGCAGTTAGTATTGGTTATTACGAGATCTGAGTAGCAGTGGATCAACAAAGAAATACAAGGTGATGTAGCTTCAACGGTTACTCACATTTAAATTCAAATTTATGAGGGAAGCCCAACTACAAGTGATGGCATAGTGGAGCTAATTACAAAGCAACATGATCAGCGATCATGGAGGAGCAGTTCGACGGTTGGAATTGCAGTTCGATGGTCATCCTTGAGAAGTATAAATAGCAGAGAAGGCCCCAGAAAAAACCCACAGACTTAGATCCAAAAAACCAGTCTCATTTTACTTATTTTCCTTCTCAGTTTTACATTTCTTAGTTTTACATTTCCAGTCTTACATTTCTTGCTCTTTACATTCCTGTACTTTAAATTCCTGCACTACACGTCGTTCATAGGAGTAGTTTCAAGTAGACTGTTGCCGTAAACCTCTACAAGGCTGAGTTTGGATCATTGTAAGTTTTTCATTTTAATGAAATTCTTCAACTGTTCTTCATTTAATTGTTATTTTGCTTAATTCTCCTAAATCAAGCCACCAGTAAAAGTCCTCTTCATTGAGGCTGAAAGAACTAAAACACAATCGTCTGATAATTGGTTGGCAATTAATTTTCTGTAAGGACTGATTGATCCTTGCTGGCACGCTCGCAATTACAATAATAACCTTCGAAAGCCAAAAAGCCAACATATATTTTTGGCACGCCCAGTGGAACTAATTGAAATGGCTAGACGTAGAAGACAAGGAGAAAATGAACGCTTGAAAGAAGGTGTGGAATGAGAGGTAGAGATACCTAATCCAGAGGATAATGTGATAACACATTCTGTGGAAACTCTCATTTTATCAGAACCTATGGTCGAACAGACCAGCACTTCAGAACAAGTACCACATGTTCATAATATTGGACGAGACCAAGGAATTGGACCATTCACTATTCCATCTACTCAGCCAATAAATCCATGGGGTGGCCTAGTAGATGCTATGAGACAGCAATTAATGAACACAATGGAAAGGTGGGCAACATCATTTTTGGATCGAATGAATAACCACCAACTAACAAACGCAAGACACATGGAAGAAGTTTCAAATGTCCCTCAGCAAAGATTGGCTATAGATAAACAGCCTATACAAGTTAATGGACATTCTAATAGTCAAACTAGTAATCGGGACTATGAAAAACCATCACCTCAGTCTTGGTACGAACCTATTCCGAGGCCTATAACAGGTCGAAATGCCTCAATACTTAACAGTGAAGCCATGCAATTTGGTGGATCTGGCCCAATACAAGAAAATGGCATAAGAATGGTTCCAAATCCCATGTTGAAGGCATACCTGGCACAAGGGGGTTCACTAATCCCTTATTCGAATTTATACCCGGGGGGTTGGAAGGTTTTCCTACAAATGGAAGAGACACAACACCTGTTCCAGTACTTTTCGCAGGTCCTTTCGTAGGACAGGTTCAAAGGGGTTACCCACACCCCCAACAGCAACCTGCACCACAGGGACAACCAGTCCCAAATATACTACCTTATGGACCAAGAGGACCACAGGCACAACTTTGCCCACCAAATCCTGTGTTTGTCCCTCCAGTAGCGGTTCAGTAGGCACAAAATATGGTCCCTAGGGACCAAATTGCTGACATTGTTAGAGAGATGTGTGGACCAATGGCTCGGGGGGTCCAGACTCCAGTATACAAGAAACCATACCCAGAATAGGTAGACAAGGTACATGAATACCCAAGAGGTTTCAAGATACTAGATTTTGCCCTTTTTTATGGGAATGGAAACCAATCAACAGTGGAACATGTTGCTAGGTTTGCTGCTCAATGCGGTGAATTTACTAATAATGACTATATGAAGTTAAGGTTATTCCCAAATTCCTTAACTGGGGGAGCATTTGTATGGTATATTAACCTTACACCTGGCTCTATCCAAACTTGGCAACAAATGGAAGAGGCATTTCATGCCCAATTCTTCCAATCGGAGCTAGAGGTTTCCATGGCAGACTTGGCAAGATTGAGTCAAAGGCCTGATGAGAAGGCTACTCAGTTTATTGCCAGATTTAAAAGGGCTCGAAATAAATGTAGAGTCATCCTGCCAGAGCCAAATTCGTGAGATTGGCTCAAAATGGCTTAGAGTTTAGGCTTCGAAAGAAGTTTGACTCAACTGAGTTCAGAGACTTAATGGAACTCACTTATAAGGTGTCTAAGTACGAAACATTACTAGAGGAGGAACAAGATCGAAATAATGCATCGTACAAGACATATTATAGAGATCCTAATTATGAGATCGATGCAGCAGAGATTGTGGGGAAAGAACCTGTGATCTGTGAAGCATTAATTCATAAGGATACAACAATTGACCAGCAATTTAAAAAGAAAGACCTTCACAGGAAATACTCTTTCGATTTAACTAAGGCAGATGACATTTTTGATCATTTGCTTGCGGCCAACTTCCTTAAGTTACCAAAAGGAGTCAAAATTCCATCTCTAGATGAACTTAAAGGAAAAGTATATTGTAAGTGGTATAATTCTTGGTCTTACTCGACTAAGAACTGTATTGTTTTTCGAGACAGGATCCAAGAACAAATTCGAAAAGGAAGTTTGAAATTCCCAGCCAAAGCAGAAAAGGCCATGGGGATCGACAGTAATCCATTTCCATAAATTAGAGAGGTGGCAGCCAATGTCATTATGCCAGACTTTCAGAGCTTGTCCTTGAAAGAATTGGAAGAAGTCAATGTGCAGATGCATGTTGCCAACCAGACAACTATCAAGAAAGACACTGGAAATCTGCCAGCTATTGGACAAGATTTCTCACACCAGAGGGAAGACTCTGATGAAGAAGCACTGGATGACGATTCTTTAGAGGCAGCCGTAATGCAAAGGATGTGTCCTAGGTGCAGACTGAGCTATAAATGGTTGAAAGGGCTTCCAATTAATGGGAAGCAATATTACAGGGATGTGCAGAGACGTCCTAAACCAACCAATGCGTATAATAAAAGGCCATATCCATCTGGTGTTAGGCAGCAGCCATCAGTGGTTGAACCAACAGCCGATAGAATGCATTCTAAAGGTAAGAGGCCTTTATATGAGTCCAGGCCACCTAATTATTACAGAATGGAGAGCAGTCATTCTGAGAGGAGACTGGAGAAAGGTTCAGTTTATGGGATCAAAGCCAGAGATTGGCCCCCTAGACCAGCCTCACGCAGGACAGAAAGTGGATACCTTCATCGAAGGCCTGAGTTAGGCCCAAAGCATGAAGTCAGTGCCAAGCAGTGGCCTTCACAGCCAGCTTCGAAGGTGGCTTCGAAGGAAGAAAGAAGCAATTCAACAGCTGGGTCAGTAAGTTCGTGGGTACCTGGAGTTCCAGATTGGTTTGTGATGCAGAACAAACCTAGGGAAGTGTTTACCCAAAGAGATGTAATTGGAAACCAAGGTAGGATGGTCAAACCTCCTTTGGTGGCTCCAAACAATTGGGTATTGCTTAAACACCCAAAAACAAAGGAACCAGATATGGTCCCCGTAATTTCTAGATCACAAAGGAGGAAAATTCAGCGTAGGTACACTCAGTACCAGCAAGACCTGAAAGAAAGTGGAGGGAGCTCTTCATTGGTCTAGACAGAAGGAAAGAAGAATCCAAAGTCAGACCATACTCCAAAACCAACTCTCCAAGGCAAAATGGGTTGCAACAGAGAACAGTTGGCCAAAGTTCACTCTGAACTAAAAGCCAGAGAGAAGTCCAGTTTAGCAGGATTGGAGAAGGCTTTGATGGAGAGTGATAGCGGGACAGAAGAAGAAGTTGGCCTAGGCCAAAAGAAAGGATTGGTTGAGGAAGAAATGTTCGAAGCCTTCATGGCTGAGCAAACATTTTTGGTTGAAAAGCCAGTCGGAGAAGACCATTCGAAGGAGTCTGTTAGTAATGATGTACCAGAATGCAGCATGGAGGATACTTCTGAAGTAACTGAACAAGGTGGCCAAGAGGAGAAACAGGCATGACCAGCCATTCAATTTGGCTCATTGTCAGTGAATATGGTACACATACTACCACATGAATTCCAAGCTGGAGATGAGAACCAAGAGGGGCAAGAGATTGACCCAATTCCAGTCTCTAGTGAAGACTCACAAGTGAGTATGGTGCAAGATGAATTCGGAATGGCTACCCCAATGGAAACTGAATATGAGAGTGAAGAAGAGGTGAGTATTAACCTCTCATATCCTTTTGAGTATCCCTCGAATTCTATGACGCAGCATGTCAAGCCTTTGTATATTAAGGCCTTCTTCGATGGGATATAATTGAATCGAGTCTTGATAGATAATGGGGCAGCGGTGAACTTACTACCGAAATCTTCCTTGAAGAAACTAGGGAAAAGGAACCCCAGGTTAATCCCAACCAGCACAACCATTGCTGGTTTCGCTGGAGACAAGCAGATGGCTCAGGGAATTCTGCCCATCAACCTGAGTGTGGGAACCAGGGACTGCATGACGGCATTCTTCGTTATCGACAGCAATGCTAAGTACAATGCTTTACTTGGTAGAGATTGGATTCACACTAACAAATGTGTGCCTTCTCTTTGCATCAGAAAATAATGATGGCCTTGGGCAATGGAGAGACAGAGGAAATTGATGCAGATCCTCAACCCTTCATAGCCTGTGCAGACTTCGCAGAGGCCAAATTGTATATTGAGGGAGTGACACCACTCAGTATACTAAGGAAACCTGATGGCTCAGCCGAAGTGACGGCTGATGAGGAAGTGACACACCTGAAGCACTTAGTCCAGGAGAGTGCTGATGAAGAGGTTGTCGTTAAAGATGACAATGATGCCTGGTTGTAGGCAAAGAGATGAAGTGCTAGAAGCCAAGTCTTTGGCTCTAATTGAGTTCTCAACATTGGATGTAAAATCAATAGTCCAGAAAGTGCAAGAGCAAGAGAAAGAAGCCATGATAATTGGCTGCAAGCAGAAGCAGCAACAGGCCAGAGTTTTGGCCCTTGATAAATACTGTGCATTGGACATTGAAACAAAAGTCCAGGAGATACAGGAAGAAGAAGCCTTATGGACAGACTTTGTCTATGAGGAGGAGGGTAAAGATGTTGAATCAAAGAATCTGGGAGCAGAACAAAGCAAGGAAATTGCTTCGAAGCCAGAAGGGATCAAAGAAGGAGCTTCAGTAAGTTCTCAGATACAAGACCCCTTAGAAGAAGTAAATTTAGGGGAAGGTTTTATACAACAGCCCACATCTATATAAATGCTTGTTTGAATGCTTTGGACAGGGACCAGTTGTTGGTTATTCTGAAGAAATATAAAGATTGTTTTGCATGGTCTTATAATGAACTACCAGGATTGGATAGGTCATTAGTGGAACATAGGCTCCCATGAGGCCTAATTTCAAGCCATACAAGCAAAAACCAAGAAGAATGAGTCCAGAAGTGATTCAGAAAGTTAAGAAGGAATTCTTAGACTACTCAACGCAGGCTTTATTAGGACAGCCAGGTATGTTGAATGGCTATCCAATATTGTGCCTGTAGTTAAGAAGAATGGTAAAATGAGGCTATGCATTGATTTCAGAAACTTAAATCTAGCAACTCCAAAAGATGAGTATCCCATGCCTATAGTAGATTTGTTGGTAGACAGTTCAGCAGGGCATCAAATTTTATCAATGATGGATGGGCACTCTGGTCATACCAAATCTGCATTGCAGAGGAGGATGTTCACAAGATAGCATTCAGATGTCCTGGGAATATTGGCACATTCGAATGGGTTAAAATGCCATTTGGCCTGAAGAATGCTGGGGCTACATATCAGAGGGCTATGAACACTATCTTTCATGACCTCGTTGGTGAGTATTTAGACTGTTATATTGATGATATTGTAGTTAAATCCCAATCTGGAGGAACATCTGTTTCACTTAGAAGCAGCTTTTGAAAGAATGAGAAAGTTCAAGTTGAAACTCAATCCTCTCAAATGTGCTTTTGGCGTATCATTTGGAAACTTCTTGGGCTATGTAGTACACCAGAAAGGAATACAGATTGATCAGAATAAAGCCAAAGCCATCATTGAAGCCAGACCTCCATCAAGCTAAAAGATGAAGAAGAATTTATGTGGGCAGCAGAGCATCAAATTGCTTTCGAAGGAATCAAAGCCTACTTGGCCAACCCTCCAGTGCTGATGCCACCAAAGGGTGAGAAGCCCTTGAAGTTATACATAGCTGCAGCAGAGGATTCATTGGGAGCTTTCTTAGCCCAAGACAATGAAGAAGGCAAGGAGCAAGCTGTTTATTACCTTAGTAGGTTTTTAAATTCTTGTGAATGTAAATACTCAGCTGTAGAAAAGTTGTGCCTTGCATTGTATTTTGCTGCAATGAAATTAAGATATTATCTTTTGCCTACAACTGTCTTGGTAATTGCAACCACAGATTTGGTTAAGTATATGTTATCTAGACCTATGTTGAGGGGAAGAATTGGCAAATGGATACTAGCCTTATCAGAATTTCATTTAGAATATGTTCCCCAAAAGGCAATAAAAGGACAAGCTTTAGCTAATTTTTTGGCAGACCATCCATCTTAAACAGAAAGTCAAGAAATAATGGAACTTGGTATGGCTAGTGTTGAGCCATGGCAAATGTGGTTCGATGGATCAAAAGCCAATGGCCTAATTGGAATTGGTATAGTGATTAAATCACCACAAGGAGTAGAAACCACACATGGTTTCATGGTGGATGAGATTACTTGTTCTAATAATCAAGCTGAGTATGAAGCCTTAATAGTGGGACCGGAAATTCTTATTGGATTGCAAGTTCATGCAGTTGACGCATTTGGAGATTCTCAATTGGTGGTTAACCAAGTGAAAGGGATTTTCAAATGTCAAAGTATAAGCATGTTGTCATGCTATGTTGTTGCATTACATCTGCTTTCTCAATTTCAAATAGCAAATGTAACTCATGTCCCAAGATTCTTGAATAATAGAGCTAATGATGTGGCTCAGAATGTTTCGAATTTCAAGAGAAGGGATAATGCTCAAAAGGACATAAGCCAAACAACATATCAGAAATTAATACCACCTTTGAATAAAATGAATGTGGTCCTGGAAGTCAACCACAATGACTTATAAGAACAAGATTGGAGGCATCCAATAATGCAGTACTTGGCTGGCCCATCTTCGAAGGCCAGCAGAAAAATTAAATTGCAATCTATGCAATACATGATGTATGGTAATGCTCTCTACAAAAGAAGGGGAGATGGTTTATTACTGGAATGTTTAAGCCCAAAAGAAGCATTAACAGCTATGGCTAAGGTTCATGAAGGCATCTGTGGTGCTCATCAGCTTGGGGTGAAAATGAGATGGTTGCTTCAAAGGCATTCCTACTATTGGCCAACTATCCTTAAAGACTGCATAGAATATGCAAAAGGTTGCCAGGCATGTCAAAAGCATGGCACAATAAGGCATGTGCCCATAACTGACCTGCATGCAGTAGTGAAGCCTTGGCCATTTAGAGGATGGGCCATGGATATGATGGGAAAAATACACCCACCTTCTTCGAAGCATCATTGTTTTATTTTAGTGGCCACTGATTACTTCACTAAGTGGGTCGAAGCTAAGCCATACAAGGCTGTAGACCAGACTGAAGTCATTGGATTCATTAAAGATTTAATCCATAGATTTGGTATCCCACAGCCTATAACTGTTGATAATGGAACTGTATTTGATGGGAATATGGTAAAATCTTTTGTAGCAGAGTTTGGAATTAGCCTTGTTAATTCCACCCCCGACTATGCACAAGCCAATGGTCAAGCTGAATCATCCAATATGTCCTTGAAAAAAGGAATACAAAAGGTTGTGGAAGACAATCCTAGGGATTGGCATAACTTATTGTTGGATGTATTGTGGGCTTATAGAATTTCCCCAAGGTCAAGCACAGGAGTCACTCCTTATGCCTTAGTATATGGGCATAATGCAGTGTTACCTGTGGAAATTAATGTCAAGTCCTTGAGGGTAAGATGCCAAGACCAGTTAGATCCTGAGCAATACCATCAGAGTATGTGCTTGGAACTAGAAAGCATAGATGAAGCTAGAATTCTGACATTAAATAGCATTCTTTTTCAAAAGAAGAAAATAGCCAAAAATTATAACAAAAAAGTCAAATACATTGGCTTTGATGAAGGTGATTTGGTATGGAAGACAATACTTCCAATAGGGATTAAAAGCCATAAGTTTAGCAAATGGTCACCTAATTGGGAAGGACCATATCAAGTTCATAGAGTCCTGCCTTTTGGAGCATACCATTTGAGAAATTTGAATGGATACATACATCCCAAAAAGATTAATGGCAGATATTTGAAACCTTATTTTCCAACCATTTGGGAAACACAAGGAATAAAATAAACATTAAGTACAAGAACACGAGAATACTCAAATGATAAATAAAAATTTGTTCTTCATAAAGAATTGAATACATTCTGCCATAAATTGGCCCAGAAATCATTACAATGTCTCAGTTGTTCTTTTACAATGGATGTTCTATTCTTAAATGATGAGAACAATTGGATGGCTGTGGTCATTTCCTCCTTTCGGTCAGCCAGTCCTTGGTTGGTGATCTGCAGTTTGGTGTCAGTTCAGATTAAGGCCTGGTTCACTGCAGATAGCTCTTCCTCAAGTCGAGCTTTCTTCTCCAGTAGTTGAGTTCGAAAGTAGGAAACAGAAGAATGTTGTTCCTTTAGTTCTGATACTTCAGTATGCACTGTGGAAACAAAGTTCTGATCTTCAACCAATTTCTCCTCTGCAGCCTTGGCAGCATGGCAAATGTTGATATAGAAGTCAATAGTGGCTGCAGCCTGGGATAAATGGCTTGAGACAATCATGTCAGATTGCTCAACAATTTTGCAGCACTGAAGGAAGCCATTTCTTAGTATAGGTCTCTCTAAGGCCTCAAAGGAAATCCTCGAAAAGGATGTCAATAGCTCCAGGCAGTTGTCCAAGTCTATCAGAGGTGAAGAAGGCTTACTACTGGAAGAAAACCTCTCAAAAATTTCTAGTAAGGAATCAGCCAAAACTAATGGCTCAGTCTCATCACTAGCCATTGGAGAGGTAGAAGGCAGGTCGAAGAGACTAGCTAGTCTTGCTTCAAAAATGTCTATCTTATCTGTGGACATGAAGGGGCAGAAAGGGCTTTGGTGGAAGGCACAAAGGACTGCATAGGGATAGGAGAAATGGATAGAGCATCTTCAGCAGTCTTTATGGTTCTAGCCACCAATAAATCAAGGGAAGAAGGGCTGGAACTAGGCAAAGGTAATAAACTACAAGTTGGAGAGTTGCCAGCACCCTCTATAGGGGAATCAGCTACCATCGAAGAGAAGGTAATAGCTGGAACTTCCTTAGGAAGAGAAGGAAGAGCAAGGCTCGAAAGAGAATTAAATTGAGACAGGTCAAAAGACAAGTAAGGAAGATATGGAATTAAGCCAAAAGAAAGTGATGCAGGAATACTTGGCCTTAGGAAAGGTATAGAAAATATAGGGCCTGGAAGTGACAGAATTATTTGAATGTTCTCCACATCTTGTGTTCGTTCCACTTCAACTGAAACTAAGGTAGTCCTTATTGGAAGAACAGGCTCAGTAGTTGTTGCTGCAAAAGAAGAAGTACAAAGTAATGTCAAGTCTCAGTACCTAAAATCTGACAAGGAAAAACAAGTAGAGGCTTAAAAAGAAGTTACTTGTTTCAGAAGTGATAGCAACAATAGGAGAGCTACGAAGGGAATAGTGCTCAGCGATATGTTGCCTTCTTGTAGTTTCCCTTTGGATTGCATCAGCAGCAGCAGCTTCATCTCTTAAGAATTGATGCTGCCGTCTCTTTTCAGCTCTCTTAAAAACAATTATGGCCTTAGAATGTTCCTGCTCCACTGCCTTGGCAGCTGCCTCATGAATAGGGTCTTCGACCAAATCAAAAGGGGAGACAGTCATCTTCCTTCTCTTTTTTCTCTGTATTGGTATTACCTGCTCCTTCTCAATTTCTCTCTCTTCAATCTGGGATTCAGATTCCTCAAAAATGAGTTCCTCTGCTACTACTCTGGCAGTTGTCTCATGAGTAAGATCTTGAGCCAAATTAGAAGAAGAGACAGTTACTCTCTTTTTTCTTTGTATGAGTGTCTCTTGCTCTTGAGTTTCTTCTTCTTCTTCTTCTGTTGATTGAACTGCAGGTGCTTCCTTTTCAGGATCAGGCAAGAGTTTCCTTTTCTTCTTTTGCTACTTGCTCCTGAGGAGATGTAAAGCTTGGGTCTTCTGAGGAGAATCTCTCTGTGAAGCACCCGCACCACTTTCACAAAAGAAGAACTAAAGATAAGGCTAAGAAGCAATATAAAAAAAAAGGCAAAAAGGAGAAGAAACAAGGGTATATACCTTTCTTAGAAGCAGCCCGAGTAACTCTAGAGGAGTGGAAGCAGCAGAAGTAGACTGTGTGGTGGCAGGCACAAGAACTGAAGTGGTAAGAACAGTGGAAGAAGTGGCAGCTCCAGCTCCTTTGGGCTTAGATTGGGGCACATCCAGCACCATCAATAAGTCTTGAGGAGCAATGGCCAAGTATACTTCCATGTTGGTCACCCACCAGTTTTAGTACCTCTTCAATGGGTTACCTTGAGGAATGAAAGGTATATATTCAAAATCGATCAAGTCCTGTATAAACTTAGAAGTTACCTCTTCTAGTCTGGACCTTCGAACCTTTAAATCCCTGCTAGTAAGACTCAGATTGGTGTTACTGCAGAGAGGTATTAGGACCCCTTATGAGAAGCCAAATTGTCTAGCAAATTGAGCAGGACAATAAGGCTCAGCAATGCATTTTTAGGCTCTGGGGTTTATAGTCCCAATAAATAGCTCTCTGGGGATCAGAATAGAAGCCCATATATCTTTATGAGGAGGTGAAGCACAAAGCCTATCACTTAGAAAATTCTTCAGCCAAGATGGGCCAATAGTAATGGGTTCGAAGGGACGAAAACTGTAAGAAGGCAGGGAAGCTGGAAGTTGGTGGAAGAAAGAGAAGTAAAAAGCAAAGGTAGAAGGATAAAGTGAAGCATTGGCTAGCCATGGTCCAAAGCCCATGCACGTTCTAAGACGTGGGTAAAAGACCTTGATCCACTAATATCACCAAGTATTGGGTATATTAGTGCAGGGGTAATGTTGGCAACATATTTTGTACAAGCCAATTACAATTCGACGCGTGGCGGAATAAGGGTAATGCAGGAAAACTATTCAAGTCGTCGATCCTGATCGTACACGTGACAGTTAGTATTGGTTGTTACAAGATCTGAGTAGCAGTGGATCAACAAAGAAATACCAGGTGATGTGGCTTCAACGGTTACTCACATTTAAATTCAAATTTAGGAGGGAAGCCCAACTGCAAGTGATGGCATAGTGGAGCTAATTACAAGGCAACATGACCAGCGATCATAGAGGAGCAGTTTGATGGTTGGAATTGCAGTTCGATGGTCATCCTTGAGAAGTATAAATAGCAGAGAAGGCCCCAGAAAAAACCCCCAGACTCAGATCCAAAAAACCGGTCTCATTTTACTTATTTTCCTTCTTAGTTTTACATTTCCAGTCTTACATTTCTTACTCTTTACATTCCTGTACTTTAAATTCCTGCACTACACGTCGTTCATAGGAGTAGTTTCAAGTAGACTGTTGTCGTAAACCTCTACGAAGCTGAGTTTGGATCATTATAAGTTTTTCATTTTAATGAAATACTTCAACTGTTCTTCATTTAATTGTTATTTTGCTTAATTCTCATAAATCAAGCCACCAGTAAAAGTCCTCTTCATTGAGGCTGAAAGAACTAAAACACAATCGTCTGATAATTGGTTGGCAATTAATTTTCTGTAAGGACTGATTGATCCTTGCTGGCACGCTCGCAATTACAATAATAACTTTCGAAAGCCAAAAAGCCAACAGTAACACTTTAAAAAAACTCTTTCGTGTACTTTTCTAGACATAATACTCTAATATAACACTCTAAAAAAACTCTTTAGTGTAACAGTCCAATGTAATATACAAAAAAACTTCTTAATGTACTTTTTTCAAACGTAACACTCCAATGTAACACTCCAAAAAAAATATGGGATTCTTCAAATCATTCCAAAAATATATGGAATTCTTCAAACCATTCCAAAAGGAGTACAAAAATTCTTTAGTAAATATTAGGCAAATGTATTATTTCAAGCTGTGAGTGTTACGTTTGAGAAAAGTACACTAAGGGGTTTTTTAGTGTTTTTGTATGTGTTATATTGGAGTATGTTACAATGGAGTGTTATGTTTGGGATTACATTGAATGAAGCGTTATGTTTAGAAAAAATACACTAAGAAGTTTTTTTTGTGTATTACATTGAAGTGTTATGTTTGAAAAAAATATACTAAGGAATTGTTTTAGAGTGTTATGTTGTTATGTTTAGAAAAATTCATTAAGGAATTTGTTAATGTGTGTATATTGAAGTGTTACGTTATTGGAATGCTACGTTTTTATTCGTAATGTGAGATTTGTTTCAAAATGAGGGAAAATTCAAAACCTCTATATTGCGGATTGCCCAAATGTGTAATTTCACATTTGAAGAAACCCACTTTTATCCCTCAAAAATTAAACTCAAACGCATAAGTGACTACCATTTTATGTAATTTCTACTTTAATGAAACATTTGGGTTCATAAGAAAAAATGAATGACTAAACAATGCATAAGAACATATTTTGAGATTTATTAGTACTTCTCCCAAATATATCTAGAAATATTTTAAATTTTATTAACTAATAAGTTATGGATCAAGCTTGTGTTCAATCCATTTTGTGGACTGGACGGTGTTGTAGGGCCTATGGGGCCTACCATGAGTCTTGTTTTGATAATCTGAACTGTTTAATATGTAAAGCTCGTTAAGTACTTTATCTCTGTAAAAAATCACATTGATCGGATATTGATAGCTACTTGATCAGATCAGATTTTTGTCAATAATTTATTTTGAAATTATATTTATTGTTGACAAAAATATGATCCGATCAAGTAGCTATCGATATCCGATCAACGTGATATTTTACAGAAATAAAGTACTCAACGAGTTCTACACATTAACGGTTTGAATTATTGAAACATGACTCGTGGTAGGCCTCCATAGATCCAACAAGACATTTCAATCCAATCTTAAACTAGAGAGAAGGCTGGGTGATATTTTGTAAAATACATATGCTTGTGACAAGGAGGATAAGTCAAAAAAATTCTGTGAATTCTTATTATTAATATTATAAAGAGACTTTTTTTATATTTTGATTTATTTTATTAATTCTTTTTTGATTTTTTTATTGTTGTAAATGGATTTATCAATCATTTTTTTTTTTTTTTTGATTCAACAAAAAATTGTATATTAATTTTGGGAATGTTAATATTAGATAGAAAAAGTTATAACTGGCAGACGTAACAGAACAATTTTATAAAAAAATCCCAAAGACAAAGAAAAGCATTGAATGTTTCTATTTTCACTTGAATCAAAAAATAAAGAAGCGTTGAATGTTGGGTTTAATAATGTTAGGGGAACAATTATTGGTTAGTTTTGAAAATCACAAATTTTTATATTCTTTTATGTTTTTAAATTATACAACATAAAATTATGAATTTTATTCATTTCACCAATCAGAGGGGCCATTTAGAGATATGGATTAAAAGTCAAAAGTTAATTTTTAATCTATTTTCAGTCATATCACCTTTCACATAAAATAATAAAAAAAACTAAAAAATTAAAAAAATTAATTTTTAATTATTTTTGAAAACACCACATAATATATCACGTGTTACCTTTGAACCATTCAATTACTTCTCATGTTCAGGGTACCGTATAATAAATAATGCACCCTCACATGTACCGCCAGCATTTGCCATCACATAAGTTACTCATAAGTCACATGTACCGCCAGCATTAGCTCGATTTGGCATTCATGTTTAGGTTAAATAATCACAAAAATATAAAATTAATTATAAAAGTTAATAAGATAAAATATTATTTTTTATTTATAATTATTATATTTTTTTTCTCACAAAAGTTAAAAAAGTCCAAAAATAAAAACCAAACGAAGTTTAAAAAGCCAAACTAAAAAAATTTCAACACAAAAAAATTGACTATATTAGTCAATGCCAAACGAGCTCTTATTATGAGCTTGTTTGGAAAGAATATTTTGGGCTATTTTGGGAATATGGCTATAATCAATTTTTTGGTTAAAAACTGATTATGATCAACTTTTTGTGAGAGATAGAAGTGGATTATAATCTGGGAAGTGGATTATAACCCACTTTCCAGAAGACCCCTTTGGCTAAAATAATCATATAAAATAAAATAAGTTATTTTAGTTAAATAGGATAAAATGTCATATTGAATTTATAATCATTTCATTTTTTCTCTTACAAAAGTCAAAAAAGCTAAAAAATCTATCTCAAACGAGATTTTTTAGTCCTATGTTAAAAAAGCTAAAAAACCAACACACATCCCAAACGAGCTCTATGTTTAGCATGTCCATTTGGGTTAAAATAGTCATATAGGATAAAATTAACAATTTTAGCCAAATACGACAAAATATTACATCCAAATCATAATCATTTTATTTTTTTCTCTTACAAAAGTCAAAAAAGTCAAAAAGCCTATCTCAAATGAGTCTTTTTTGCCCTAAGCTAAAATAGTCAAAAAGTCAATCCACATTCCAAACGAAGACATAATTATACTTTTCCATATATCTCTGCCAGTAGATATACATCTTTATACAAATTTAAATTACAAATAAATTCTGTGAAATTTCTTTGAATATGATTTATGCTTATGATTTGAAAAGTTATATTACATTTAAAAAAAAAATTAATTTCATAATAAATTATCTCTTTTATTAATAAATTATTAAATAAATTATTTATTTTAATAATGTCATAAATTCATCCTTTTAAGGCCAAGCCAAAACTCACCCTTTTAAGTAGGGGTGGACAACAGTTTATCTGATTTGTAAAAACCACCCAACCTGCATACAAACAGGGCCGGTCCTGAGATTTGTGGGGCCTAAGGCGAATTATGAAAATGGGGCCCCTCTAATATATTTTTTTTAATAAAAAATTTATGATTAAAATGATAAGTATTCACAAATTTTTTATTTAAGTATACTTGTACATATAATCATTTAAATTATAAACTAAAATTTACTTTCATATATTAAGTGAACAATGTTGTATATTGTATGTATGGTTTGGGTTGGGTTGGGCCCAAACACTTTATTTGTTTTTTTTAGTTTTTTTTATTTTTTATATATTTTCATTTTAATAAATGTGGGCCAAAACCACATAAATATGGACTAAACCAAATATGGGCCCAATAAAATATTTTGGGGCCCTTTAAATTGATCCTAAAACAAAACAAAAAAAAAAAACAAAATTGGGCCTATAACAATTTATTAAATTTGGGGGGCCTTAGGCCAGAGCTGGCCCTGCATACAAATGGGCAGTTTGGCAAATATAATGCGGGCGGATATGGTTTGAAATATGACATGCTTGCTGGTTGCAGGCGGGTTGCGGTTTTAACTCGCACAGCAAGAACCTGCCCGCAGTTTTATTTATTTATTTTATCTTAACCATTGATTTTATTCCTATATCCCACTTAGATATTTTTGTCCAAAACAAAACACCCTTTATTCTTTGAACTTACTCTAGTATTACATTTGCTAATAGTATTATATCAACCGAAACTACATAAATATTGATCATATTATTATTGTTACATAACTGAACTTATCCTGGATGAAGTGTCATTTGGAATTTTAAATTCCTTAATGAATATGAAGTTCTAGTTTATAATTTTGAAATATGTGCTTGTGTTAGTTTATAATTTGATTTAAGATTTTGAATGATTTGTTTATATTATAAATTGATTTTGTTGTGTTTTTAATTTTATAAGTTTTAATTCATTAATTATTAATATTGGAGTATTTTAGAAAATGGAGAGAAAATGACCCAAAATAAATATTTACAAAATGGGAAAAAAATAAGGGTCAAAAATAAATTTTTGAAGAAAAAAGTCTAATCCGCAAACCGCCCGCACATCCACGAACTCTATTTGTATAAATCGCAAATCGCACTGCAGGCGGTTGCAGATTGTCTTTTCCCCAAGCTGCATTGATATGAACAAATCCAAACTAATTCACAAATCGTCTAAATCTGAACTGCAAACACCCCTATTTTTAAATCTCTCATTGAACATGCAAAGTTTAAAATGTGCAATTGTTCACTTGGCCACACGCTACTAGAGGAAAGTTGTTGACAAGTTAGCCAACATGGGAGTGGCCCAGATGTACATGTAGTGATCTTTGAGAGCATCTCTAACCCAATTCTCTTATTAAGAGGATGAAAATAAATTTTTTTATGCAAAAAAAAAATATAAAATATGTCACTATTTATTTAAACGCTAACCACAAATCTTCATTTTCTTCCGGATAGGTGTTATCAAGAGTAGTTTATTTATTTATTTATTTATTTTTTTTTTTGAACTTGTTGGGCAATTTTTTTTTAAACATTAATCATCATTTTCTTCTCTAAAGATTTCTCTTGAAAATATTTTCATCAAAAAGGAAATAATTTTTGTTCATTAACAAATATTTAATTTTAAAATTTTTGTAAAATATATTTACTATTATACTCATTTTAAAGGTATAATTTCACCTTTTTTAATGATGCAAATTTTATAAAAATTAAATTTACATATTAGAAGTTATTTGTAATATAATAAATATATAGAATGAATAGTATTTTAGAGGGATCCTTTATTTTTTATCCTTCCTTTAAATATGGAGGATCAACTCATCCTCCTTTTAAATAGAGATGAATTTAAAAGATGAATTGGAGGAACAAACCCTTCAAATATAAAATTATAAAGGGTGGGTTGAAGATGCTCTTAAGCTAAAGTTCGAGCTCCGGTGATAAATGATAGGACTGGAGCTACTCTTTGTGGGGGATTAGCCCTCCGTATTGATGTAATTGCTACTATACTCTTGTTTTACTTTAATTCCGAATAAATGATAATAATAATAATAATAATAATATCATAAATTTATTTTAATTAATAATTTAAATAATTATATTATTATATAAAAGAACCGTTATGAATTTTTTTTAGTTAATTTTATTAAATAAAAAATTATGAGAAAAAAATATTTATAATTTTTTAAAATAAAAGAAACAATACGTATTTAAAGCAAACTTTAAGATGTATTAATAGAAAATTCTAATATACACTCATTTAAAAAGGATGTATCATATGCACCTCTAAATATTTCATTTTCATTCATCAATTTTCTTTTTTAGTTACAATATTATTTTAATTATGAATTATGAATTCTTTAGTTACCTCTCATATTATGTTTAATTATAACAAATTTTTTTTTAAATTATGACTTATAAAATTATAATTATGTCATTTTTTTCTTTTTAATCAGAAGTGTGTGCACTAGTGTTTGCCATTTGTAATTCGAAAAATTATTGATTGGTCTTGAAGCACCATGTAACCATACCCCACACCAATCATAATTTAACATACCATATCATATTTAATTCGTAAACTCCACCATTTCCACTAATCATAACACGCATCACGTGACGATACGTAAGATTAACAAATAACTTCTCTTGTAATTCACCCTTAAATTTAACTGTATTCCTACACGCATTAAAACCTCTCATATGGGTGTGAGACCTATACACATATAGATTTGTATAAATCTCACCCCCATGAGAGAGGGTTGGTAGAATATTTAGTAAAATATTTAAGATACATAACATTTCTCTTAATATAATTATGATATTATCATTTAAAAATTAAGATCCACCCTTTAAAATCTCTAAATTATATTACGTAATATTTTAGTATAAATTTAAACAAATAGGAGAAGGAGAGAGAGACAGAGATAGATAGGCTGATTTCCCTGACTATACCATTTTTAAAATTTTAGCCCCACTTTAGGGTGTGTTTTTATCTTTATTCCCATAATAGGGTAAAACGGTTTTAGAAATGTCGTTTTTTAGAAAACGATTTTTGAAAAACCGTGTTTTGTGATTAAAATAATAATAAAATTTGAACATAGAAAACGGCTTTAGAAAAGCTGGTTTTAATTAAGTTTTTAATTAATTCTAAATTAATTAAAAACGGTTTTGGTAAAGCCGGTTTTACATTAATTTTTAATTTTTTTAATTTATAATTTCAACATAAATATTTTTTGATCAAAAATATTTTTAATACAAAAACGGCTTGGAAAAGCCATTTTATAAAACGGAATTAGAAAAACCGTTTTCAGATTTTTTTTTTTTTTTTTTTCGTTTGTTATCATGTGGGAAGGTTGGACTTGGGAACCAAAAGAAGAGTGAGAGAGAGCAGATGCATTCAAAGATGTGTTTCTTTAGAAAATCACAACACAGTCAAAAAAAAAAAAAACATAATCCATTTAATACTTTTGAAAGAAGTTTTAAAATTTTGAATTTTGGAAAAAGTTTCAAGTTTTGAAAAGACTCTCAAATCGTAACCAAACACATAACTCAGAACTCAATTAAAAATTATTTTCAAAACTCATAATCAAACACATAACTCGAAACTCCATATTATTTTCAAAACTCTACACTCAAATTCTAACTAAACATATAAGAAAAAAATAAAAATATTTTTATAAAATAAAATAAAAAATATTTAAAATAAAATTCATATAGTTAAAATAAAAAAATAAATTTTTTTCAATTTTTGAGAGAAATTTTTTTAAAAAAAAATTGAGGAAAGAGTTTAGAATTTTTTTTTTAGTTTGTTTAGTTGTATATTTTGAAAAGAAAATGCTATGAACGCCAAATAATATACCAAATTGGAGGCTGAAATAAACTCTTTAAAAATTTCTAAACTCTTTCCTCAATTTTTTTTTTTAAATTTCTCTCAAAAATTGAAAAAAAATTATTTTTTTATTTTAACTATATGAATTTTATTTTAAATATTTTTTATTTTATTTTATAAAAATATTTTTATTTTTTCTTATATGTTTAGTTAGAATTTGAGTGTAGAGTAGGGGTGGGCGCGGGTCGGTTGCGGCCACGAAACCTCCAATCCGCCATCCGTCCGCTAGATTGGCGGATTGAAGAAAAACAATCCACATCCGTCCGCCAATCCGGCGGATGTGGATTGAGTGGATTGGCGGTTTGGCGGATGGATGCGAATCGGTTTGGCGGTTTGAAATTTTATACATTTTCAACATGATTCAACTTGTGCACTTCTTCCAAAAAAAAAAAGAAGAAGAAAGAAAGTATTACAGTTAATGACTTAAAAAGTATTACAATTACTGCATGCCTCATCCAAAGAAAGAAAGTTTGAAACTTTAGAATATCACAATCACTGCATGCCTCATCCACATATTACAATCACAGCATGCCTCATCCACATAAAATATTACAATCTGTGGTTCTTAAAATATAAAAACAATGCAAACCACCAAAATAGTGAACAAAGCAATAGTAGAGATTGTATGTCTCTGTATTGTTACATTTATATATGTTTTTGAAAACAAAAACCAACCAGCATATATTATATTTTCTATTTATTACTTTTAGAGTTAGATTTAAAAACCAAAAAATATAAATAAATAATATGTTTATTTTTTTCAATTCAAAAAATATATTCAAGTTGAAAACTCTTTTTCAACAGAATATTTGAACTCTTTTTCAATTGGAAATACAAACAAAATATTTAAACAAATTAAAAATACAAAGTCTTATAAATTACTAAGGGTACTTGCGGTTTGGCGGTTCGGTTGCGGCCAAAGGAACCTCAAATCCGCCATCCGTCCGCCAAAGTGGCGGATTGAAGAAAATCAATCCGCAACCGTCCGCTCGACATCACGCATCCGTCCAAAATGAGGCGGATCGGTTTGGTTCAATCGGTTTTGGCGGATCGGTATATCCGCTGCTCACCCCTAGTGTAGAGTTTTGAAAGTAATATGGAGTTTCGAGTTATGTGTTTGATTATGAGTTTTGAAAATAATTTTTTAATTGAGTTCTGAGCTATGTGTTTGGTTACGATTTGAGAGTCTTTTCAAAACTTGAAACTTTTTCCAAAATTCAAAATTTTAAAACTTCTTTCAAAAGTATTAAATGGATTATGTTTTTTTTTTCTTTTGACTGTGTTGTGATTTTCTAAAGAAACACATCTTTGAATGCATCTACTCTCTCTCACTCTTCTTCTGGTTCCCAAGTCCAACCTTCCCACATGATAACAAACGGAAAAAAAAAAAAAAAAAAAATTCTGAAAACGGTTTTTCTAATTCCGTTTTATAAAATGGCTTTTCCAAAACCGTTTTTGTATTAAAAATATTTTTGATCAAAAAATATTTATGTTGAAATTAAAAATTAAAAATTAATGTAAAACCGACTTTACCAAAATCGTTTTTAATTAAATTAGAATTAATTAAAAACTTAATTAAAACCGACTTTTCTAAAATCATTTTCTATGTTCAAATTTTATTATTATTTCAATCACAAAACACGACTTTTCAAAAATCATTTTTCTAAAAAATGACATTTCTAAAACCGTTTTGTCCTATTACGAGAATAAAGATAAAAACACACCCTTAAAATGGGACTAAAATTTTAAAATTTTTAAAAATGGTATGGTCAGGAAATCAGCCGGATAGATAGATAAGCGTGTGTTTGGGGCTTTGGAGTCATCACAGACACAGCTGGCGAAATCTGGAGTTGGGGTTGCGACATAGTAGTGAAGTCGTTGAATCGAGGGCGTGTAATGGATGATGACAAGTCCGCGATGGTAACGGCATTGGCGTGCAGAGACAGCAGAGATCGAGAGCTCCTCATACCAGTCGCCGACGCCTCCGTCGTTGATCATGACGACGACGCCTCTTCCAAGCCATCCTCCTCCTCTTCCGCTTCCTCCTCTCATCACTCCGGTCGCGAGGTGTGTCCCATATTTTGAAATTCTGTGTTTCAATCTGTGCTGTAGTTTAGGGTTTTGGACTCATTTACACTAATTTTGTTGATTTTGTTTGTTATTAGTGTTTGCTATTTTCATTTATTTTTTAAAATTTTTTTTTGTATGAGCTGTTTTTTTGGTTTCATGATGAACATGTACAAAACTCATGTAATGAAGTGAAGGAACAAAAATTCATTGCTGACTTTGTTTAGTTGAGTCAAAACACCAAGTTCGTTCTTGGGGGGATAATGAAGTAAAGGAACAAAATTTTCTCACACAAGTTTAAGCATTTGAGTTATTTCTTGCAGTTTTATTCGCTGCTGTCTAAACTTTTTTTTTCCTTCCAAAAATCACACAAACCCTCCTTGTTTTACCTTAAAATTGTACTTTAAAAAAGGGTAAATTACACTGATCTGACCTCCACTAAGGTTTGGAGGTTTTAAATCACGTAATACAAAACATCAATAATTCATTAGTTATATGAATTTTACTTTTTCCAAAAAATGTTTTCCGGAGAAAACATTTTTCTAGTTTTGGTGGTAGAATGAAGGTGGTGGCTTGGTGGTGGGGCGACAGCAGCGATGATGGTGGTGTGGTGAAAAAAGTTCCCCCTCAAGGGGAGTTTTTATTCTTCATAAGAAAAGCCCCTTTATTAGTAAGGCGGTCCAGTTGAAAGGTCATGAGAGGGCATCTTTCATAAAGAAGAAAATTCATTTAGATCAACTCGTTGATTGTTGGGAGCTTTCATTCCTCTATATTCGAAATATGCCTTTCTAGGAGCATTATGATTTGCAATTCAAATGGTCCCTTATGAAGTCTCTATTGGTCTTATTCTTATTGTGTGCCTTGTGAGTGCGTTTGGATCCGCGAAGGTAATCACTCTGATGTTATCCTAACCCAACCCAGGAACAGACAGGAGGGAACCGCCGCGTGGGGAATGTCCGGGTCTTGTCACAAGGCTCATTTTTAGTTGTGGGTAATAGGGCGGGCTTCGGGCGGGCAGCTTTATCTGATCAAAGGCCAGGGCACAAGGGTCCTAATACTATCTAGGTGCGAAAAACCCGGAGGTTTTCCCTTCTAGCTTTGGGGTAGTTCAATAGCTATCTAGCTAGAGAAGTGTAGTAATGCTAAAACTGTGGAGCTTCCTATATTTTCTCTATACCTTAGGGGAGGTCAGTGTAATTTACCCCAAAAAAATGTTATGGTGTATGAAGAAATCTTTTAGTTGCTAGGATTGCCCATTAAGGTTACCTCTTGAACGCCATGTAGTTAATTATATGGTCAATTAATTGATTAATAAATAACCATTTTACTTCCTTTCTGTTGACTGTAAGCAATTTTTACTGATTAATTAAAGTTGGTTGAAAATGCTGTGAAGTAATCAAATCGATTAATTACTTGAAATTTGATTCCTGACAACTTGCTTCCCTTGATAAAATTATGCTTTTACTGAAGATGCAATGCTGGCCATAGAGCTTGAATTATACCCTTTGTAACTACTTTCATCCTCAAAGTTGATAAAGCAACCAAAATTCTCTAGCCATAAGCTACATAGCCTGTGGAATCTTAGGTATCTCTGGACCAAGTTTTTATGTCCTGATAGTAGTTTTAGAGGGGTTGGGTACAAGTGGGGGGTAGGCTAGGCTCGGTGTTTGCTACAGAGGATAAGGGTAGCATTGATCTTTGTTCCAATATGATTCCTTTCCAATATGTAATAATTTCAGATAATGTGCTAGTTATCTATTTTCCAGTGGATTGGCTTAAGTCATGTTTAATTTATTTGAATCTGGAGACTTTTGTAAGATCTTTCTTTGTAGTGTGTATAATTTTGTGGAGTTGAACCAATCCTAATATAAAACTTTTGTTAATGAACTGTTACTTTTCAAATGACCTGGTGGGCTGCAGCCTGCAGCCAACAATCTTTGTCAATTTCTACAAAGAGGACACACGTGTTACAATAACGTCTAGGAACTCTTAACATGAGTGGATACCCTCTACCATCACCAAGCTTATTATTCTGCATAAACAGTCGCACTTTCTTTCCAGATAAAACTCAAAGTTCTGGACTCCTATACACTTTAATACTGCTTGCACTTAGACCAGACATCTGGCGATTGAAGCAATCATAAGCAGGCATGCACATATCAACTTGACCATACCCAGTCGTGCACACACACTCCCACGAGTACATGCTGACATTATTTCTTCCACAAGTAAGCCACTTAGCACCACACAACTTCTAAGTTCACATCGTGGGATAGTTTTGTTTAAGCTAAAATCATTGTGTCCTTGGAATGACCATGGAACCACTGTTACATAAGGTTTATTTTATTTTATTTTATTGTGTTTGTGTGTGTGTGTCTGTATATTCTTCTTATATGGTCTGACAAATTTTGTATATCATGTCACGTTGTAGACTTTCTACAAAGTTGTTAGGAGCTGGACTTCAAAAAAGTTTATGACAGGATGGTACTCTCTCTCTCTCTCTCTCCTGAACATATTTTGTTATCTTGTCATCTTCTTATGTTGGAGATTTTATGTTATGCATCATATCATTCATTCTTTCTATAAGATCTAACTCTTGACCTGTGTCATGATGTTCTTCAATCTTGAATTTTGTCATCATCATCATGCAAAAATGTAGGAAGTACTCATTGAGGAGAGATTGCTAATTTTTAGAATAGTCAATTGGAAGGGAATCTGAGTTTTATGAAGAATTTAAAGGCTTTTGGCCTATGTGGAACATATTTTATTGAGAGTTCAATTACTGTTTGACTACTCTGGTTTGGTCTTCCCCATAAAGTTGTATGATGGGAATTTAGTAGGAACTAGGTCCATACCGTTATTACATTGTATTGATAAGTACTAGGTCCAGACTGTTATCATGGAACCAAAGTTAGCAATAGTAAATACTAAGCGTTACAATTTGTGCTTTAGAAAAGACAAGAATTTGATTTTGAAAAATCAAACTGGAATTGTCTGGGGAGGTCTGCAGTGGTGTTATTGACTTCAGATGTTATTTTGTGTTTTGATACTTCTAAAATTAAAAAAACTTCTTTTGTGAGAGAAAAGGCACCATATGATATGCATCTGATTAGGGAAGGTTATTTAGGATTTTGGAAAGTGAAATCTAGTAAAATTTTTGAAGAGAAGTTTGCTCAAACAAAGTTTTATTTGTTGGAAACTTCAAAGGAGTATTAATATTTTGTTACTACTATAGAACAATTAGATTATATTATGGATGAAGTACTCATTATTCTGGAGGAGGCTTGAGCATTGATATTATTTGTAAGTGGTGTTATTCAGTTGATGCAGCATGACAGTAACCCCAGCCTTATTCTTTTAATGCTCTGACTCAGTCTATGTTAACGATAATGTGGGACATCTATTGAGGCTGCTCATCATGTACTGCTTGGCCTTGCAGAGACCAAATTGCTGACATTATTTTAAAGCTGTCGCAATGAAGATGACTGCTTTAAAATCACATGTCTTCTTTAAAATATGTGGAAATTTGTTTTTGATTGATAATGTGAAATCTATTATAGATCCAGGAGAAAGTTGTTACCTTTGTAATTTATTGCTCTTGCTTGATGAATGGAGCTTCATACTTGTATTTTTTAATGTCGGAGTGGACTACTTGTGCAGTAAAATTTTTAAAGCAAGATCTGTGGTTGAGAGTTCATGGGCAGGTTGTTCAAGGGTTGAAATTTAGTGTAATTTAGTGCTTGTCAAATAAGAAAGGTCTTTTAGAACTGATCATTGGTGCCAGAACTAATAAATATATTCACCATTTGGGATGATAATGAGTTGGGTATTATGGGACCCACACCTACTTATCCCTACCCTACCTTTCCTGCTTTTCACATAGAAAGCCCAACAACCTGTCCTGCCTGCCCTGCACCTGGGACAGTTTCTCTATCATTGCCCCAGTGACCTTCTCTAGACTTGTCTCTGTGCTACCAAACCTCAAATGTAAGTTATTCTTGTTGCTCATCTTTTCAGTGAGGGTTGAAAAGAGAGAACTTACCATTATAGATCAATTTGAACCCCTGCAAAGGCAAACCCCAACCATGTTTGAAGATTCTAAATGATCTTCATCATTGTTAGAAAACAAGGCCTTAAATCTAGGTCTTGCATGTGTCAAACAATTACGGAGAAAGGAGTCATAATAAGATGGATGCAACAGTGAACTTCATCATTGTCTTTATCTGCTGCAAAGGAAGTGCAAGTTTTGATGTGGGCATTGGTTTGCAGTGAGAAATTTGAAAGAATGAATTGCCAGAGAGAACCTTTCTGATTTTGATACAAGTTAGCTATTGTGAGAAATTCTAAAAATATGAGGATTTAATAGGTTTGATATTTAATCTAGGTTGTGTGGGTCTCTTTTAATCCTGGCCGCACTCTACATGCAGGTTGAGCATGGTTTTCTCCACCTAAACCTGCCCCAAAACCTCGTTAATCCCTCCCCTAACCCACCCCACAAGTTTAGGCAGTTTGGGGCAGGAGATGCTACTTTTAAATATGGGTTTTCCATATTCAACATTGACCTTGCTCTTTGCCTGCAATCAAATGGTGTCTTAAACAAAAGTAATATCAACCATAATCAAGTGAAATGTTAGTAAAGAAGTTTCAATTGTTCAAGAAGTTTCATTTGTTAAAGTACACCACGTGACTCCATAGTATATTGTGCTGCAGTAATGTCAACTGTGATGCTACATTGTGAACACGATCTTGCTGTAAAACATATGAATAATGACTGGAAATAAAATAATCCATCAAGTTCCCATATGAACCCTGGATTGCCATTATGGATACCAAATTAAAGCTTGACACTTCCAAATATGCTTCTTTTGTTCTTCTATAATCTTGTGCCAATTGACATATCATAATGGAATTGTATTTTGCAATGTATGAATGAATTTAAAGTAGTGTTGTTGACGAGTTGTCTGCGTTTTTTACTCAAGACTCATGCTCCTTGCTGTTGTAGTTGTTGCTTATTATTTATCCTTTTGCAGCGTCATCCTATTTCCAATAGCTGTCACTTTCTATATAACATGGTGGTTTATTCATTTTGTGGATGGATTTTTCTCTCCAATTTATGCTCAGCTGGGCATCAATATCTTTGGTAAGAATATCCATTTTCTTGACTTGCGTATGGATCTAGCCACATATGAACCCATATAAGTTGTGGTTTGATTGCTGAAATTTCTCTGATTGGCATCGCTGTGAACAGTTCTTTTACATGTCTCATTTATTTTGTATTTGATCATATTTTTGGTTAGGTCTCGGTTTTGTTACGTCCATCACATTCATCTTCTTGATCGGAGTGTTCATGTCATCATGGTTGGGGGCATCAGTTTTGGGTCTTGGGGAGTGGTTCATCAAACGGATGCCATTTGTCCGTCTTATTTACAGTGCCTCAAAGCAAATTAGTGCTGCCATATCTCCAGGTATGCTTTCTGTTAATTGTTTCTCCCATTTTTTTTTGTTTTTTGTCGTTTTGGTAGGGATGGGTGATTAATTTTCTTATTTCAATATTGTTGCAGGTCAGAACACACAGGCATTCAAGGAGGTGGCTATCATAAGGCATCCACGTATTGGTGAATATGCATTTGGGTTCATCACTTCATCTTTGGTCCTTCAGGTTAGCAACTTGTTTTTCCGTTCTGGTATTCTTTTCTTTTTCCCCTTATTTTCCTGGCATTTATGGAAGTAAGCATCATCTAATGTGTATCATACAGCACAATCTGTTTGCCATACTTTTTAGTGCATTGTTGCTCAGTTTGTCAATTCTTGCTTTCCAACCTAGAGCTTAGTCTTGATTCCAAGCAATTACAACCTTGTGAAACTATTATCAGCTTGACCTTTTGTTTCAATGATGATATTGAACTTTCTCAAATACCATGTTTTGCTTGCTAATTGCAAGGCCTTTGCTTCTAGCTTCTTGGAATATAGCCTAATATTGGAATATAGCCTAATATTGATACTTGTAGTTTTTATTATTAGTCTTGATACTTGTAAAGTGGTAGTTATTCTTACGCATATTGATATAATTCTATTATGTTCTTAGTTGCTATGTTGCTGTCTGAACTTTTCCCATTGAATTTTTTACTTCTTGCTTCTTTGATATGAGGTTTGATGTTAAGTTCCTGAACAATGGAATTCTCGATGTTGGTGCTTGTAAATTATATATGATCATCTTTGGCTACATATGTGATTACTGTTCTACTAAAGGTAGTGCACAGGTCATTTTGTTGAAACCTGAGAGAACGTAAGAATCAACTGCCAACAAATTGATTTACGTTCATCTTGTCTGATTGCTGAATTTCCCTCATTCAAATGACTGACTTCTCTACTTGGTTTTCCAGAACTATTCAGGTGACGAGGAACTATGTTGTGTATATGTTCCCACTAACCATCTTTATATCGGTGATATACTTCTCGTCAATGCTAAGGATGTTATTAGACCAAACTTGTCTGTTCGGGAAGGAATTGGTAAGAACTCTTCTCTAAAAGTCGTAAATACGTCCTTCAACCTTTTGCCATACATGACCCTTGAGCTATATTATGTTACATGGACTTCCTGTTTCCCCCAAAGTGCCGTGTCCGGCAAATATGACAAGGGTAAGATTGTCGACACCCATATCTAATTTAGACATTTGGATCCAAGGTTCTGAAAAGCGGTTGCGGTCGCCATAACGGTGGTGGTGGCGCGGTTGCGGTTATGGGGTGTAAAGGCCGTAGCGTAACGGTTGCGGTAATTAGAACCGTGAATTTTTTTATTTTTAGCACAATTTAAAAAAAAACTTACCAATATACATATTTTTTTTCCATGATCATATTTATTGGGTTTAAAATAAATATTGATCAATTTTTGTAAATTTTTAAGTATGATCCAATATATTTTATATTTTTAAATCACTATAAACTGAGTTTTTTACATTTTATTTTAATAATTAATGACTTTATATTATACAAAAAACCTATCACTAACTATTATATATAAAATAAACAATGACAAAAGTAAGAGAATAAATAAGAGCCTATATATATATATATACATATTTTAACCAAGTCAAATGGATAATAACCACATCTTTTAGTATTATTATTATTATTATTATCAAACAATATATAGATAGACACAGACAAACAAAATGGTTGAATGATAGCAGCTGAATAGAATAGTATAGGTATTACAATTTCAACAAATCAATAACATGTTCTTCATCTTCCCTCTTCTCTCTTTATCTTCCCTCTTCTCTCTATCCCTCTTCCACCATTTTCAGCTTTTTTTTGTGTTTTTTCGAAAGAAACAGTTCGAATCATTACGTAACGGTGTGTAACAGGCCGTTACGACTGTTACAGCACCGTTACGACCGTTACGGCAGCCGCTACAGCCGACACACCTGTGAATCTCAATTACACTGCAAAAGCGGCCGTAACAGGTGGCGATAATTACCAAAACCGTTACGTAACGGCGTTACGTAACGGTTGCGGCCGTTTTTTAAAACCTTGTTTGGATCCTTTATTTTATTACGATATTGAAGAAAATAAACTCACGTTTGCTAGTGAAGAAACGCTTGCAGCCTCACATAACATAAGGATGAGAGAGAAATTTCATATTTTTTCAAAATTCCTTTTAATTTCAAGTATATTTCAACATAAATTACGACATCTTATCTAAGCCTATTATACAATATGCCATATAGGTGTCCATGACGTGTCCTGTTACATATATCTAACTTTTGGATACATATCCCAATATCTTAAGATTTGAGTTTATGGAAGTTTGACGCTCGGGATACTCACTGCACCCTTGTCGGATACTCGTACTGAGTCCAAGTAGCATAGCTCTTGAGCTGGCATTGCCTACTAACTTGTGTGGTAACCAGGTACCTTGTATGGGAATATCTCATCACTGTCCTTCATTCTTTACTTGCAGAAATTGTCGTGTCTGGGGGCATGTCAATGCCACAGATCTTGTCGACGCTGGATCCAACAACTATTCAAGTGGATAGAATTGGACCCGACAGAAGTTGAGAATCAAGACGGTAGTAGATGTAGTTGAGTTCATTTATCTCCTTCTCATGTTTCAGGCGAAGTCATCAGAATGACCACATGATCTGTATGCATCATCATCTCATGAATCTACCATTTAGATTTTTCGGTTCATGTATCAAATTCTGATGACATATGTAATATTGGTTTTCGTGTACAATGTAGGAAGGTAGCGCTTGTTCGAAAATATATAGTCGGTTTTTGTCACAGGTCAATATAGGTTGTTTGTCTTTGGATTGTTTCACCCTTTTTGGTCATACCTCCTCTACATGTAATGGATGTCACTCATCTCACTTGATGGGTCTTTTTCAATTATAAGTTTTTCCAGATTCCATTTCAGTTTTGTTGATGGAAAATAGGTTCTCTGATGAATCCAGGTTTATGGGGACGCCATGAAGGTTAAAGCTAGGATTTGCTGTTTAAAATGAACATAGAAACAAAAGATTTTCCTTGTTTGGAAATTGGTGAGCAAAATTTAAATTTCTCACTTATGAGCTTACTAATTTGATTTGCACAACAGGACACTCTTGGATTGTGGTTGGTTCCATGATTTGTCCTCAGAACTGTGTCAGTCCCATGTTATTTTGGAGTCAAGTACTTGTCAAGATTTGAGGAAATTGAAAAAGGAAGAAAATGTTAAACTGAGATTTTACCATAGGAGTGTCCAGTAAGCTATCACAAAAGAGTTGTTTCTTGATTAGTTGTTCTGACTCTCCTTTTCTTTTACTTTTTCTTCTCCTTCATTTTTATTTATTTATTTATTTTTATTATTTTTTTTATTTTATTTTTTGTTGAGGAAATTACAGAAAAATGGGATGGAGTAAGAAATTTTTTTAAAATGCAGAGTATCAAAAATAATTGCAACAGAAGTGGAAACTTAAAAATTAATTACAAAAGTATGGTAAAATTTACATTTTGCCCTTTCCTCTTTTACTCTCAACCCTTTTTCTCTTCCCTCTCCCACCCTCTCTAGCCATTGGCAACCCCATTCCTGCGCTACCTCACCTTCCTTAAAGGAGGTTGGGAATGGGGTAGAGCAAAGTGGATCTAGCAGAAATTGAAAAGGGTAGGGGAGGGGTGGTTGACGATTGAGAAGGGTGGTTATCGACTGAGAAGATGAGGGTGAGGGAAAGGGAGGAAGATTGAGAAGACGAGGTGAGAGGCAAAAACGAGAAGACTAAAAAGTAAAGGGATGGTTATAAAAAAAATCTTAGGATTTGCATTTTATAACAAAATAAATTTTTAATTTTGTCAATTTAAACACTAATATTTTGATTTGTTTTCAATCTAAACATTTCATCTATTTTCATTAAGTAAAACTGACGAAAAAAATAGTATTTTAATCATTAAATTCAATGTAGGTATATATAAAATATCAAAAATATTCTTTTTCATTGAATTTAATGATTAAAATATATTTTTTCCGTCGATTTCATTTAATGGATATAGGCAAATAGTTTAGACTGAAAATAAATCAAATTTTTTGGACTTAAATTGATAAAATTAAAAACTTAAGATTATTTTGTTATAATGGTCAAATCCTGATTTTTTTTTTTTTTGGGTGTAATTTTCCCAAAAGTAAATTTACCATGTTTTTGTTATTATTTTTAACTTTCCATATACTGCAATAATTTTTTTGTTCTCTCACATTTTTGCAATTTTTCGAACTTTCTTCCTTCATTTTTTGTAATACAATTTCACCTCTGTTTCTTTTTATCAATTTTCATTCCATGAGCTTCTTCAGTGATATGGTAATATTTATATAAAATTTGACAACCTTTTTTTGTTTCCACATCTTGAACTTAAATAAATATAACAAATTTTATAAACATTTTGTGAGAAATACAACGCAAATAACATTTACAACATTAAAACAACATTGCCAAAATATAATATTTATTATTATGCATTGTTAAAATATATTAATAACTAATCATTTAACTGCTAAATCATTTGAAGTGTTCTTGAATGTTAGCTTATGATGAAAAAGCCCTCGCCAAATATTTAAAAGGAAAATGTGATACAAATTAACATATTTGATAAAATTTTCTTACTAATTGATGTCATACAATAAGAAAATTCTGAAATCCAAAATAACTAGTTTTTTTTAAATAATGTGAATATTGTCACATTGGAGAAAATTTATTACTAGATGCTTAAAAAAAGTTTATAAAATTCATTATTTTATACTATAATTTATTACTCTACTTAAAAAGATAAAAGTTGAAGCTAAAAATACATTAAAAACAAAGGGGAATTTTTTTAAGGTCTCTGTTATTAAAATTTTATAAAATAAAGCATATCCAATATTTTCATAGTAGTTGGGATCCCTTAACATTTTTTCAAAGAAATTTCGATCCAGAGAAATTTGAAATGAGAGAAATTTCCAAACACAGAGAAAAAATGTTTTGAAATTTCTCTAGTTTGCTCAATTTATATATTTTTCTATGTGTTTTGAAATTTTTCTGGATTGAATTTTCTCTAGTTTGCTCACAAATTTCTCTGTGATTTGTTCACAATTTTCTCTGTGTTTCGACCAATTTTCTCTAATTTGCTCATAATTTCTCTATGTTTTAACCAAACCAGAGAAAATTGTGTCTTTTCACATAGAATTTTCAGGCAACCTTCAACAAATACATACACAAAAAGAGATTGAGAAAATCAACAGGCAAAAGGAGAATTCCAGAGAAATTTCATATCTCAAGAGGATATGTTAATGCCGGGGAAATTACAGAGAAAATCAACATGCTAGAGAAATTTTATTTTTACAAATTTCTCTTACTATCACACACAAATCTAACCAATGTTTTAGGCAAACAAAATCAACTTATTAAGAGATAAAGTTTTCACAAAATTCTCTAAAATGACAAAAAAAAATTATCTGTCTTTTAGTTAAAGAAAATCAATTGAAATAGATTTGATGCTTTTTAAAATGTTCATTGTAAAAGCAGATAAATTTTACTTTTACAAATTTCTCTAACTAACACATACAAATCTGGCCCAAGGTAATGAAACCCTAATTACGAATAGAGATGAACTAAAATGAAAATGAACTGACTCAAGGATGAACAGTGCAAATGCGTCAGACAAAATTATGAAGAATGGCAAAGATTTTTGTTGTCGATCGTAAATATGAAACCCTAATGTCATTGTCTATCGTGAAGATAATAATCTCTTTATATAAAATCTTTATTCTTCTTTCTTTCTCTTCTTATCTATCTTTTTTTCTTTTTTATTTTTTTAGTTGCCATGGACGGATAACAAATATATATATACACATAGCTCTGGTTAAGGAATAGTAACAAACAAGTGAGATTCCAAGACATAGCACTGTAATGGTGACTACGATTCTGACTCAACAACAAATTCAGGTGGCGGCGATGCTTCTTATGACGCTACATATTGGCGGCAATGAAGGGTTCGCGAATGTGTCACTGTACGTGGGTTATCTCAATCTGACTGTGAACGAAGGCCATCACAAACAGATCGTCCAAACATATTGAGCAAGCTCCGATGACTTCTAGATCTTTGACGATAGTAGTGGTAGAGGATGATAGAGAAATGATTGTTGTGGAGAGATCTGAAACCTAGAGAGAGAAGAAGAAGAAAGAGAGTAGAGAGAATAAGAGTGTGGGTGTGATATATGGGTGGGAGGGATTTTAAGTTATAAAAAACAATATTGTGGACCTCTCCCATTATTAAAAGTTGGAGAGAGATAGTAAATTAAATATCCCTAAAAAAAAGTAATTGTTAATATATAAATGTGAGAGAAGTCAATACTTTCTTTATATTTTTTCTTGCTAATCCACCATTTTGTAGTTCAAAGGGCAAAATATACATATTTATATGTATTAAACAATAATAAATGAAAAGTTTAAAATAAAATTAGAGAGAGATGAGAAATAACAAACAAAATTTAAAGAAGATTCGATTTGTACTAACTAGAAATAAGATAAGGACAATTCTGTCTAAAATATACAACATCCAAAAGCGAGTAGCTCTAAATGCACACTAAAAATTAGGTTGCATGCCCCATTAATTTGAGCACCTTAATTAAAAATTTAATTTTTTGGATATCTCAAATAATACCTATTATGTCTCTAAAAATCCTACAAACCATAGAAATATACTAGAGACCTACTTTTTACGCCCCATTAGTCTACTATTAGTTACTACACAGGCACAAACTCATTATTCATGGTGGAGTTAACTTGTCTTTTCTGACACCCTCGTCGCTAACTTGCCATCTCCAACCCATCTTTGTCTCCAATCCCTATCGTTTTAGGATATTTTGGCATCAATTTGGGATTTTCGATTGAGTCTTTCAAAAAATAGTTTCTTCGGATACTCAGGGCCAAATAAATGAAATATGTCTGATACTCAATTCTGAACAACAAAAAATCGATTCAAGCTTTTTCACCTAGATAATCAATGTGGAACAAATTAAATATGTCTGGTTACTTAATTTCGAACAACAAAAAATTGATTCCAGCTTTTTCATTTGGATACTCAGTGCCAACAAATTAAATATGTTCGGATTCTTAGTTTCGAACAATAAAAAATTAATTTCACCTATTCTATTTGGATATTTAGTGCCAAACAAATTAAATATGTCCATATACTCAATTATGAAACTATTATATTGCTTTGAATTCTTGGTGCTGAACAAATGAATCACGTGAACAATAGAAAACTAGAACATAGCTAATACCAGATAGTTCTTTTTGTTCGAAATTAGATTATGAAGAAGTTTAAAAATTAAATGTTTGAAAACATAAAGGCGAATATAGACAATTGCTCAGATATTAAATTATGAATAATGACCATTATTTTGAAAACACATTGCCGAATATATAATTTGTTCGCTACTGAATTTCCGAACAAATCTTGTAAACACAATAACCGAAAGTGATGAACATAAATAGAATTTTTAATTTGTCTATAAAAAAATTGTTTACAAACATTTTCTTTATTGTTCATTGTTAATTTCAATATGAAATAGAATGTAAGAATGATTGATTCAAGTAAAATATGGTTGAGTATGAAGATGCAAAGTGAAGAAAGCAAGAAGAGAATAGAAGAGTAAAGGGGCGATTGAGTTTTATTATAAGTGGTATGTCCAAAACACTTTGATTTGTATTTTTCACAACAACAAAAAAGGGTTTTTACGGGGCTAAATGCATGTCGTGGATACGATTCTACAACGCGTAAGGTAACATCATATTATGATCAGTCATGGAAAGTCATTCACTTTCAACGGCATATTGTAGTATGTCGTAAAAGCCCTTTAATAGCGGATCTTGTAAGTCGTGCTTGATTTTTCTACAACTATTTTTGCACGCCATTAAAACCCCTTAACAACGGATCTTGTGTGTGGTGTTTGATATATGAGTCTCAATTCTTGGGACAAATCACAACTCTCCTTGCTCGTCGTAAAATTTGTATGTAGATACAAATTTTGAAACAATGTAGTGTTTCAACACATTTCAAATTTTTATGTTACAAATGTCCATTGTTTAGTTTTTGGACTAAACAATGTTGATTATTTGAATAACAGGTTCCTATTTCTGACCTATATTCCAGATCATTAACTACATATTTTATATAAATGAAACCTCCGATTAATGAAGAACAAAAATAAATAACAGAAGACAATTTAAGAAAAATAAATATTTTATTGAAATTGTTATGGGTTTTGAACCCTTGAATACAAAGTACAATTCTTGGATTTGGAACCCTTTACCTATTCATCGCCATTCTACGTTTGTAGCGTAGACTCTTGAGTTCTCTGGATTTCTTTTCTTCTTTCTTTTAACGACTTCTTTAGCTCTTGATTTCTTTCTCTCTCCCTCTGATCTTCTCACTTCTGATTTTTCTATCTTGTGTGATGGTCCTCATATTTATAGAGGGTATCCAGGTGATAAGAATGCCTCATCCTCAATTTGAATTTCAAATTGAATGATAGCGCCATTTAAATTTTGAATGATAGCACTATATGATTAATCGTATATTTGATTAACCGGATTGATCTTTGGGGTTTCATCTTATGTGGTGTCCTTGCTGTGTAGGCTCTGTAGGTGTCATCTTTTGTAGGCTCCACATGTCACTTGAGTATCTTAAATAACATCGCAGAGATACGACGTTGTTTTATTTATATACTTTAACAGATCAAGTTGATCATTTTAGAGAGTGATTACCTACAACAATCCTATCATAGGCTCTATGTGTGTTATTAACTGATTGATCGTATTTGAAATTTGAACATAAATTTGGTCGAAATTTATGTGCCAACAAATGCCCCCTCGTGACTTGCACAAGTGAAATTTCTTAACTGTGCGAGTCACGACAATTTGGCACTTTTATCTAGATGATCTTTAGGTCTTAGATGAGAGTATTTCTTAGCCTTAGTCATTGGTCCTTGGTCTTTTTTTTTTTTTTTTTTGGTTGATTGCTCCATATAGTCCATGCCCTCCTCCCTCCCCCCCCCCCCTTTTTTTTTTTTTGCATTGGCCTTTTACTTTTGTTGCATGGGTTCTTTTTGTGGACTTGATCCCCCTTTTTTAAGGGTCATGGGTAAAGTCCAAAGATTTAATTGGACCTTTCTTTTTGTAAGCCTCCAACTTGCCACCATTTTTTTACAGTAGATTTTTTCTAGGCCATCATAGATATTGATGGTTAAGGTCCAAGATTTAATTGGGTATTTTCTTTTGTGGGCCTCCAACTTGTCACTTTTTTTTTTTTTTTTTTTTTTTAGGATCAGATTTTTTTTATAGCAAATATATATATATATATATATTTTAGGAGTTTGTCTAAATGAAATAGGATGGATTGGCATTGATAGGATTTCAAATCCTATATGAACTCTTACTTCTTTAGAGTGTTTTAAGAGACCACTACCTCTTTTCTTAAGCAAAAGTTTTTACTTTATATAACACCTATTCATGCATACAACCCATATATATTTTTTCCTGCAGCTTTCTTTCTCTCAGCAGATTTTTTGTTTCCAGAAAATCTTATGCTTCCATCATATTTATTTTTTGTTTCCAACAAATCTCTAGCAGCCTTTTTTTTTTTTTTTTTTTTTTTTTTTTTCCTCCCTTTGCAAATTTTGTAGTGCATATTAGGTCTTCATCCTTCTAGGTTATTTCTATCAGAAGTTGTCTGGCCATTGTCTTTCTTCTCTTCCCAGCAGAAACTGTTCTTCTCACACTTCAAAGAAGGCACAAAAGAATTCTTTCAAATTCCTTTTAATCAGGTATGCTTCCCTTATACCTTCATCATAATATTTGTTGGTTTCTTTTCACATTTTTTTTTTTTTTTTGATGCTACCAAATGAAATTTTTTTTTTTTTTTAACACCCATACCAACTTCATGGATGTCACGCTCATAAATTTTGCATGCAGTAGCATCCCTTGGCCTAACAAGACTTCTATCTCTACATTTTTTTAAAGCATAAGATTTCTTTTCTTCAAGAAATAACAAGTTCTTTTATTGGCAATCAAGCTGTTCATCAAGTATGCAATATGCTTTTTATCCATAACACCCTTTTTTTTTCTTCTTTGCTGCTGCTACCATTGTTTTTTTTTTAATTTTTTGGCTAACCATGAGCCCAAACAAAGACTTTTCTTATTTAAAGAAAAACCTGCTATACCTTTTTTTTTTGTAATAGCATATATTTATTTATTTAGCAGATTTTTACTAAACCCAAATATGAACAAAGACAATCCTCTTTTTTTATTTTTTATTTTATTTTTATTTATTTTTTTATTTTTTTTACAGCAGCAACCTGTTCGTTGCTGTGTTATTTAGTAGTTGTTTTGTTTTGTTTTGTTTGTTTTTTTTTTTTTTTTGTGTGGATATGACCAAATAACCTGTTGTTTGTATCCTTGAGCAAATGAAGAACAGTGGACATTAATTAATGACCAGCAAGATCCCAAGCTACAAAAATTTGTTTTCCCTTTGACTTCTTTGGTGAACCCTCACAAGAATTTTGTCCCTTTTTTTAAAAAAAAAAAAAAAAAAATCTAATCAAGGCCTGCCCCCTCATGATTCGTGCAAAGTGAATTTTAACTGTATGAATTACGACAATGAAGTTTTTTTGTTGTTGTTGTTGTTGTTGTTTTTTTTTTTTTTTTTTCTCTGCAATTATTTCATGTCTTGTTACCTCTTTTGCAGGCAACCTGCAAAAATTCAGAGCTATTTTAGGTATCATTGCCCTTTCTACCCTAATGACAATGATTGGCTGGAATCCTTGATAGTGAATGTGCTCCTTTCACTCCAATGGCTTGAATCCTTGGCAGTGAATGGGCTCCTTTCACCCCAACGGCTTGAAACCTTGGCAGTGAATGGACTCCTTTCACCCCAATGGCTTGGATCCTTGGCAGTGAATGGGTTCCTTTGACCCCAATGGCTTGAAACATTGGCAGTGCATGGGCTCCTTTCACCCCAATGGCTCGAATCCTTTATGCGTGCTTTTGCACAAGCTTCTGAGGGTGTTTCTAAATCAGAAGAAGATGTTCAAATTGTTCTGAATGTTTTAAGCCAGGACAAGAAGAAGAATGGACAACACAGTGTTGTGGAACGTGTTTTTGAAAGGGCTAAGGCTTCTTTTAATGAATGAATGTATTTTTATTTTGTTATTCATTCATTTATTATTTTCCAAAGAACATTTTTTTTTAAAACAATGTATTTATGAAACTTCACTTAGTGAAAGATTTATTTGTTATATGAAATTTCTCAACACAATACATTGATTTGTCTTATTTTAGCCGTACACAGTTTATACTCTTGCGGGCCATGAGTATCCAATCTTTTACCACCTTAGATTTCAGTGGGATATTTTAGCTGTTTAATCACATACAATACCGTTGGTGGTCTTCGATTTATGTTTGGCCGTACACAATTATAATTTTCCGGGCCAGGAGTATCCAATGTTTTACCACCTTAGATTTCAGTAGGGTATTTTAGCAGTTTAACCACATACAATACTGTTGGTGGTCTTCAACTTATGTTTTCCAATGTTTTCCACCTTATATTTCAATGGGGTATTTTAGCAATTTAACCACATACAATACCGTTGGTGGTCTTTAACTTATGTTTGGTCGTACACAGTTTACACTCTTGTGGGCCAAGAGTATCCAATGTTTTACTACCTTAGATTTTGATGGGGGTATTTTAGCAGTTTAACCACATACAATATCGTTAGTGGTCTTCAACTTATGTTTGGTCGTACATAGTTTATACTCTTGCTAGTCAGGAGTATCCAATGTTTTACCACCTTAGATTTTGGTGGGGTATTTTAGCAGTTTAACCACATACAATACTGTTTGTGGTTTTCAACTTATGTTTGGTCGTACACAGTTTATACTTTTGCAAGCCAGGAGTATCCAATGTTTTACCACCTTAGATTTTTGTGGGGTATTTTAGCATTTTAACCACATACAATACCGTTGGTGGTTTTTTTTTTTGTCCTAACTTTTGCCTAGGCCGCCTTTTCGGGTTTTCAACCTAGCAGGCTTGCTCTTATTTTTGCCTAGACTACCCTTTCGGGTTTTCAATCTAGCAAGATTTTTTTTTTTTTTTGTCGCCCGAACTTTTGCCTAGGTCACCCTTTCGGGTTTTCAACCCAGCGGGCATTCTTAAGGGTAATATCTTTTCAAGAACCTTGCATTGGTGGGAGGAATGATTTTGTTACCATCCATCATTATCAACAAATAGGCCCCATTAGAATAAACCTTCTCAATCACATAAGGTCTTTCCCATTTGGGCTCAAGCTTTCTTTTGGTTCTTCGTGAGACTACTATGAGTGTTCTAACTATTAGTACCAAGTCTTCTTTTTTAAAGGAGCGGAGCCTCACTCTTTTATTGAATGCATTTGCCAAACCATTGGCAGGTGCATGATATCTTAATGAATGGTTGTTTTTGATTTTGTACTTGGCAAATAACTTGTTCAAAGCATTACTCCTGAATGGCTGTCCATTATCCATGATGACACTTTCTGGAATCCCGAACTTGTAAATGATATGGGTTTGGATGAACTCAGAGACAACTGTGCTTTTTTATATCCTTTAAAGGCATGGCCTCTGCCCATTTTGAGAAATAGTCAGTAACAACTAGGATGTATCAATATCCTGCTGAAGATGAAGGTACAAAAGGACCAATAATATCCATACCCCATGCTGCAAATGGCCAAGAACAAGTTGTTAAATGTAAAGGCTCTGGGGGTTGGTGGAGAAAGTTCCCATAGAATTAGCAAACTTGGCATCTTCGAGCATAATCTATGCAGTCTGCAATCATAGTCGGCCAATAGTATCCTAATCGTTTTAGCTGCATATGTAATTTAGGACCACTTTGGTGTGCCCCACATACACCCGCATGTACTTCTACCATTACCTCTTGAATACGCTCCTTGGCTATACACCGCATGTACATTCCATCCAAAGACCTTTTGTATAACCTGTCTTTTCATAAGACGAATTTGGTAGCCCTGCGTCTCACTTCAATTCTTTTTACTTTATCTTCAAGTAGCCTACCATGTTGAAGGTAAGCTATGAATGGTTCCCGCCAATCCTTCTCGCTTTCTTCTTTCGTGGTGATGACCAAGATTGAAATCAAGTCAGAAACCTCTTTTTAAAGGTTATAACACCCTTCTTTCACCTATTGTGATAGTAATTGTTTTGCTATCTGGTAAGATGAGTGATGCAGCCAAACTTGTTAGTGAATCAGCTCGAGCATTTGTTCTTCTCTTTACATGGAAAATATGTGTTTTCTTGAGTTGCGAAAGCAATTGATCATCCATTTCATGGTAAGAGATGAGACATGTTTTCTTAACAATGTACTCTTCACAGAGTTGCTTTACCACCAGTTCTGAATCTCCATAAATCGAGAGTTCTTCAATAGGAATATGTAATGCCAATTTTAATATAGCAATTACAGCTTCATATTTTGTCTCATTATTGGAACGTCCTTCACTTAAGGTGAAAGAATGGGTGATTATAGCATTGTCTAGAGTCATAAACACAATCCCAATTCTAGCTTTATTATTTTTAGAATTTTCTTGCTTCTTGCCATCTGGACTCCTTGAAGCTCCATTGAAATACATCTCCCATCCTTTCTGGATCTCTACTTGCATAACCTTTTCATCTGGTAAATCAGTTACTAGGGGTGAGTCATCAGGTATAGGATATGCTGCCAAAAAGTCTGCTAGAGCCAGTCCCTTTACAACTCTTTGGGGGAACATATTCAATTGCAAATTGTTGGAGAATTTTAGCCCACTTTGCAATTTTCCCTAAAAGTACGGGCCGCGAAAGTATATATTTCAAGGGGTCTGCTCTTGATATTAACTTGACTTCGTGTTCTAAGACATAGTGCTTTAGTTTTTGCAAGGCGAACACCAAGGCAAGACATGTCTTTTCAATAAGAGAATAATTGACTTCTGTTCCAACCAGAGTACGACTCAAGTAATACAAAGCATTTTCTTTCCCCTACTCATTGTATGGTGCCAACATTGTCCCTAACGAACCATCTAGGCCTGCTATGTACAACAAGAGTGGTTTCCCTTTTATTGGGCTCATGAGTACTAGAGGCTTCAAAAGATACTCCTTAATACTGTTAAATGCATTTCGACACTGTTGATTCTATTCAAATGGAACACCCTTTTTTACCAATCTTGAGAATGGCAAGCATCGACCTAGCAAGTTAGAAATAAATCTTCTGATATAGGTCAATCTCCCTTGTAGCCCCTTCAATTCCCTTAAATTTCGCAGAGGAGATATTTCAGTAATGGCTTTAATCTTGGTAGGGTCGATTTCAATCCTTTTGTTTCGAACCACAAACCCTAGAATTTTCTTGAGAAAACTCCAAATGCACATTTTAGTGGGTTCATCTTGAGTTTGTATCTCCTTCGAAGATTCTTCTCAATTCTTCCACATGGTTTTTCTTTTCCTTTGTCTTGACGACAAGATCATCAACATTGCATTCGATGGTGTCATAGAGCATATCACCGAAAATTACAGTCATCGCCCTTTGATACGTGGCCCCAGCATTTTTCAGGCTAAAAGGCATTACCTTATAGCAAAAGACTCTTCTTGGAGTCCTGAATGCAGTAATTTCCTCATCTTCAAGTGCCATTCGGATTTGATTATATCTTGAGTATCCATCCATAAAAGACAATGTTTCATATCTAGTAGTTGCATCTACAAGAAGTTCAGTGATGGGCAAGGGAAAGTCATCTTTAGGACAAGCTTCATTGAGATCACGAAAATCAATGCAAACCCTGATTTGACCATTCTTTTTCTTGACCGGCACTAAGTTTGCTAGCCAGGTTGGATATTTAACTTCCTTGATAAATCTTGCATTGATAAGCTTGTCGATTTCAGCTTCAATTTGGGCTGTAAGCTCTGGTTGAGTTCGCCTCTGAGGCTGTTTAACTGGTCGTTTCTCAAGGTGAATTGCAAGCTTATGGATTGCAATCTCTGGATTAAGACCAGGCATCTCACTGTAGTTCCATGCGAATATGTCACGATACTCCCTTAAGAAGGAAATATATTGCTGAGCTTCTTCTTCCTTTAAATTTGCACTAATGAAGGTTGGCTTGTTTTCTCCTTCATCACCCAGATTTACCTCACGAAGGTCATCCACGGTGGCTTGGCCTCATGTTTCAAATTATGTTGGTGCAGGTTGAGCTTCATCTTTGCCAACATCTAGTCATGTTTACTGGAAATTTTTCCTCATCCCCATAATAGCCTAACCCTTCTATCTTGGTGGTGATAATACCGCCTTGCTGGATAGCTTGCTTCACGAAGGTGTTAATGCAAAGTCAAAGGGTGTCTTTGTTCCTGCTAGTATTTTTTTAATTTTTTTAATTTTTATTAACAAGCAGCAGGTTCTTTGGTCATATTCATAAGCAAAGACTTTGTATACAGGTTGTTGAAAAAAAAAATCTACTAAACAACCCTGCAATGAACATGTTGTTGCTATAAAAAAAATAAAAAAAAAATCTGCTAAAAAACACAGCAACGAACAGGTTGTTGCTATAAAAAAAAATAAAAATAAATAAAAAAAAAAAGAAAAGAAGGACTATCTTTGTTCATGTTTGGGTTTAGCAAAAATCTGCTAAATAAATAAATACATGCTATTACAAAAAAGGGTATAGCACGTTTTTCTTTAAACAAGAAAAGACTTTGTTTGGGCTCATGGTTAGCCAAAAAAAAAAAAATGGTAACAGCAATAGAGAAGAAAAAAAAGAGAGGCTGCTAGAGATTTGCTGGAAACAAAATAAAATATGCTGGAAGGCTAAAGATTTTCTGGGAAAAAAAAAAATCTGCTGGGAGGAAGAAAGCTGCAGGAAAAAAAAATATATGGGCTGTATGCATGAATAGGTGTTATATAAAGTAAAAAGTCTTACTTAAGAAAAGAGATAGTGGTCTCTCAAAACACTCTAAAGAAGCAAGAGTTCACATAGGATTTGAAATCCTATCAATACCAATCCATCCTATTTCATTTAGACAAACTCCTAAAATATATATATATCTTCTGTAAAAAAAAAAAATCTGATCCTAAAAAAAAAAATTTTAAAAAAAAAAAAAATGGCAAGTTGTAGGCCCACAAAAGAAAAGGTCCAATTAAATTTTTGGACCTCACCCATGACCCTTAAAAAAGGGGGGGATTAAGTCCACAAAAAGAACCCATGCAACAAAAGTAAAAGGCCCATGCAAAAAAAACAAACAAACAGGCTGAAGTCCATTTAAAAAAAAAAAAAAAAAGGCCAGGAACCAAGGCTAAGAAATAATCCCATCCAAGACCTAAAAATCATCTAGATAAAAGTGCCAAATTGTCGTGATTGGCATAGTTAAGAAATTTCACTTGTGCAAGTTATGAGAAGGCATTTTTTGGCACATAAATTTCAACCAAATTTATGTTCAAATTTCAAATACGGTCAATCAGTTAATGACAAACATAAAGCCAATGATAGGATTGTTTTAGGTAATCACTTTCTAAAATGATAAACTCGATCCGTTAAAGTGTATAAATAAAACAACGTCGCATCTCAGCAACGTTATTCAAGATACTCAAGTGACACGTGGAGCCTACGAAAGATGACACCTGTAGAACCTATACAGCAAGGACACCACACAGGATGAAACCCCAAAGATCAATATGGTTAATCAGATATACGATTAATCATATAGCACTATCATTCAAAATTCAAATGGTGCTATCATTCAATTTGAAATTCAAATTGAGGATGAGGCATTCTTATCACCTGGATGGTCCTCTATAAATATAAGGACTATCGCACAAGATGAGAAAAATCAGAAGTGAGAAGATCAGAGAGAGAGAGAAAGAAATCAAGAGGTAAAGAAGTCGTTACAAGAAAAGAAAAAAAGAAACCCGTAGAACTCAAGAGTCTACGCTACAAACGCAGAATGGCTATGAATAAGTAAAGGGTTCCAAACCCAAGAATTGTTTTAAAACCCATAACAATTTCAATAAAATATTTACTTTTCTTAAATTGTCTTCTGTTATTTATGTTGTTCTTCATTAATCGGAGGTTTCATTTATATAAATTGTGTAATTAACGATCTGGAATACAGATCGGAAATAGGAACCTGCTATTCAAATAATCAACACTGTTTAGTCCAAAAAAATAAACAGTGGACATTTGTAACATAAAATTTTGAAATGTGTTGAAACAATTTTTTGGACTAAACAGTGTTGATTATTTGAATAGCATGTTCCTATTTTCGATATGTATTCCAGATCATTAGTTACACATTTTATATAAATGAAACCTTCGATTAATGAAGAACAAAATAAATAACAGAAGACAATTTAAGAAAAATAAATAGTTTATTGAAATTGTTATGGGTTTTGAACCCTTGAATACAAAGTACAATTCTTGGGCTTGCAACCCTTTACCTATTCATCACCATTCTGCGTTTGTAGCGTAGGCTCTTGAGTTCTCTAGATTTCTTTTTTTCTTTTTTTGTAATTTTTTTAGCTCTTGATTTCTCTCTCTCTCTCTCTCTCTGATCTTCTCACTTCTAATTTTTCTATCTTGTGTGATGGTCCTCATATTTATAGAGGGCTATCAAAGTGATTAGAATGCCTCATCCTCAATTTTAATTTCGAATTGAATGATAGCGCCATTTGAATTTTGAATGATAGCGCTATATGATTAATCGTATATCTGATTAACTGGATTGATCTTTGGGGTTTCATCTTGTGTGGTGTCCTTGTTGTGTAGGCTCTATAAGTTTCATCTTTCGTAAGCTCCACGTGTCACTTGAGTATCTTGAATAACGTCGTTGAGATACGACGTTGTTTTATTTATACACTTTAACGGATCAAGTTGATCATTTTAGAAAGTGATTACCTGCAACAATCCTATCATAGGCTCTATGTGTGTTATTAACTGATTGACCGTATTTGAAATTTGAATATAAATTTGGTTGAAATTTATGTGCCAAAAAATGCCTTCTTGTGACTTGCACAAGCGAAATTTCTTAACTGTGCGAGTCATGACAATTTGGCCCTTTTATCTAAATGATCTTTAGGTCTTGGATGTGATTATTTCTTAGCCTTGGTCCCTGGCCTCTTTTTTTTTTTTGGTTTTTTTTTTTTGTATGGACCTTTTAGTTTTGTTGCATGGGTCCTTTTTGTGGACTTGATCCCCCTTTTTTTAAAGGGTCATGGGTAAGGTCCAAAGATTTCATTGGACCTTTCCTTTTGTGGGCCTCCAACTTGCCACCATTTTTTTACAGCAGATTTTTTCTAGGCCATCATGGATATTGATGGGTAAGGTCCAAGATTTAATTGGGCCTTTTCTTTTGTGGGGCCTCTAACTTGCCACTTTTTTTTTTTTTTTTTTTTTAAGGATCAAATTTTTTTTACCGCAAATATATATATATATATATATATTAGGAGTTTGTCTAAATGAAATATGATGGATTGGCATTGATAGGATTTAAATCCTATATGAACTCTTACTTCTTTGGAGTGTTTTAAGAGACCACTACCTCTTTTCTTAAGCAAGACTTTTTATTTTATTTAATGCCTATTCATGCATACAACCCACATATATTTTTTTTCCTGCTGCTTTCTTCCTCCCAGCAAATTTTTTGTTTCCAGAAAATCTTTATCCTTCCTGCATTTTTTTTTTGTTTCCCGCAAATCTCCAGCAGCCTCTCTTTTTTTCATTTTTTTTCTCTCTCTGCAAATTTGGTAGTGCATATTTGGTCTTTATCCTTCCAGGTATTTCCATCAGAAGTTATCTGGCCATTGTCTTTCTTCTCTTCCCAGCGGAAACTATTCTTCTCACACTTCAAAAAAGGCACAAAAGAATTCCTTCAAATTCCTTTTAATCAGGTATGCTTCCCTTATACCTTCATCATAATATTTGTTGCTTTCTTTTCACCTTTTTTTTTTTTTTTTTTTTTTTTTTTTTTTTTGCTGTTGCCAGAAATTTTTTTTTTTTTTTTAACACCCATACCAAATTTATGGATGTCACGCTCATAAATTTTGCATGCAGTAGCATCCCTTGGCCCAACAAGACTTCTATCTCTTCATATTTTTAAGGCATAAGATTTCTTTTATTCAAGAAAGAACAAGTTCTTTTATTAGCAATCAAGCTGTTCATCAAGTATGCAATATGCCTTTTATTTAATAGCACATTTTTTTTTCTTCTTTGCTGCTACTACCATATTTTTTTTTTTATTTTTTTGCTAACCATGAGCCCAAACAAAGATTTTTCTTGTTTAAAGAAAAACCTGCTATGCCATTTTTTTGTTACAGTATGTATTTATTTATTTAGCATATTTTTGCTAAACCCAAATATGAACAAAGACAGGCCTTTTATTTATTTATTTATTTTTTTACAGTAGCAACCTGTTCGTTGCTTTGTTGTTTAGCGGATTTTTTTTTTTTCAACAGCCTGTATACAAAGTCTTTGCTTATGGATATGACTGAAGAACCTGCTGCTTGTCTCCTTGAACAAATGTGGAACAGTGGACATTAATTACCGACCAGCAAGATCCCAAGCTACAAAATTTGTTTTCCCTTTGACTTCTTTGGCTGAACCCTCACAAATTTTCAGCTCCTTTTGTAGAAATTTGTCTCTTTTTTTTTCTTTTTTCTTTTTTTCTTTTTTTCAACCTTTCATTTTCTTAGGCACTACGCCACTACGCCTCGGACTTTATAACAACCCCAACCTACGATTAACGTTAATTCATGATTTAATATGCCTAATAAGTTATTAAGACCAGATTTTGAATTAATTGCATATGTGTTGCATAATTTGTGATTTTATCTGTTCATCGTAAACACATCTGTTTGAATTTCTGTTTTGTTCTGTAAATCGAAGGTCTTATCGGCATCCAATCACGAAATTGGCTTGATATATGTGCTATTTGGAATTTTTAGAACATTATGGTAGGCTCAATTGAAATTCAATTCGGAACGATTAAATTGGATTAATTTAATACCCATTTGATTAGTTTTAATAAACCAACATTAATGAAGCCTACATAAGGCACCTATTGCCTCCACTCATCTTTCTTTCCTTCATTCAACACACTCTTGATCCTATACACGCACAACTGTGAGAATGAGAGAAGGGGGAGAGATTGGAGTCAATTTGAAGCCAATCTAGCAAGAATTAAAGGAATTGAGGAGAATTTAAGAGTTATAACTTCAATTCTTGTGAACTCAAGCCTCTAGGTAACAATTTTATCCTTAAACCTTGAAATCTAGATTATAATGCATGAACTCAAGAGAATTATGTTGATTTATGCAAGAATTGAGTTAGAACTTGGGAATTGTAAGTCATTCCATGCATACATGTCCATATCATGAAGTTTTGAAGTTCTTTTCATGAGAAATCTCACATGCATGTTCATATTTTGGTTGTAATCTAAGAATTCACCATGTTTTTGAGTTGAATATTTCATTTGGTCATGTTTTGGGAAGATATAAACTCAAATTATGCATGTATGTCATATTCATAGCATGTTCCTACACTTTAAGTTGAATTTTGCTCAATTAGCAAGCCATTGGGCCATGATTTCTTGTAATGATCTTTAATTCATGTTGTTTTGAGAGTTTCCATGTATTTTCTCAAGTTTTGGCCTAGAAAAATCAAGTTTTGGTGCTTAAAGATTAAGTTTTGAACTTGGAGATCAAATCTAGAAATTCCAGAATTTGCATCTGCGCTCGAGCGCAGGAATCCACGCTCAAGCGACCACTTTGAGCGCATGTACTTCCGCTCGAGTGACTTGAAGTACGCTCGAGCGTAAAATGCAAGCCCTCAGAAGTTCTTGTGTTTTGCAACACGCTCGAGCGACAAAAGTCACGCTTGAACGAGGGTCTGAGTCTCACGCTCGAGCGGGGATCGGGCGTCCGTCGAGCGTGAAAAACAAGCAACTAGTACTTTTTTAAAAATTTACAAACCGCTCGAGTGAAGGGAGTTACGCTCAAACGAACCCTTACATTTTGCATGCCCGCTCGAGCGAGGAAAGCCACGCTCGAGCGTGGACCCTGTTTTCAGCAAGTTTAAAAAAATATTTTTAAATGCATTTCTGCATCCTCATTCCATCCTATGCATTCCTAGGCCATGATTAAGACACCATAATGAGGTTAATGAAGTAGAAAAACACCAAAACAAGAAGGAACTAAGTTATCATTTCTGGGTGTGTAATTCAGTATACGTTCGTTCTGTAACTGTGTAGGTCACGCGCCATAAGGAAGTTGAATTGTCTACTTGTAGCATCTGTTATCTGTGAGTAATAACTTAGTAAAGTTATGTTTAAGTTGAATTATTTTCGGTATATGAAATAAGATCTGTTGAATGGAATGTCATGTTTTATACTATGAATGATTGTCCAACAATAACAAGCATTTATGACATTATGCTATGATTCAAGTATGTTACAAGTTCCCGGTACCGGAGGTTCCATATGGAACTGACAAGCTATCTGTACCTGGCTGGAGGTTCCTAGGTGGAACTGACAAGTTTACAAGTTCCCAGTCCAGAGGTTTCTTTATGGAACTAACAAGTTATCCTTACCCGGCCGGAGGTTCTTCTATAGAATTGACAAGTACGATTTAAGATTCTCTGTATGTGTTCTGTCAGTGCTAGCGGATGCACCATGTAAGATTTAGCATGAATCTCTTATCTCTGTATACATGTTCAGAATGAGAATACGAATGTGAACTTTGGTTTCAGACACAGTCATGGAACATAATTCATTTACCCCTTTACTCTGTTATTATTCACTAGGCCACTGCTCACTAGTTATTTATTATGTATGTAAGTGAGCAGGCTCGTGATCAAACTTAAGATGATGCCTGAAGTATTTTTGTGTCTGTCAGCCACCTTTTGCGTCTCACGATGAGATTCTAGATCAAGTCATGTCTTGTGGCTGTGTTAATATGAATGTATAAGACTGTTCTTTTTGCTCTATGAACAAGTTTTCCTTTTATATATACATGAGGTGACGTGTAAATACTGTACCTATGATGTCATTCGTATGTTTATAAAAGTTAAGATTATCAGTCCTATGCATGTCTGCACAACTCGATGGACTATGTATATTTATCTTTTGTGTATTTACTTCTGCAGCCCCTAATTACAAGTCTAATTGTTAAGAGGCCTTCGGTAATCCAAGGATTACTGGCTAGTTACGACGCTAAACCTATAGGGGCGGGTTTGGGTCGTGACAGACTTCCTTAGCTACCTCGCTTATGCCATTGGCTACCTTTTAGGGTATTATTACTCATTCCTTGTACCTCATTTTATTTCATGATGTATACGTACTCAAGGAACTTTTTTCTCTTAGATCATGCCACATTGCAAAATCTGTGGTCCACCTGCGGGAATCACAACTTGTCTTCTCCTACACCTAAGTCTCTTCAAGCCATACATCAAGGTATACTTTATGCATCCACACACACACACACACACACACACACACACATATTCTTTTTACCTTCTATGTTTTCATTGAGTGTCTCCCTCTATTTTCATAGAAAATATATTGGAAGAGGAAGACGAAATTACTTCTGAAACCTTGGAAGGGGCTAAATTCTTGCAGACTTAATTAAAGCAAGTGGAGTTGACAAATTATTTGTCCGACTTGAGGCGCCCCCTGCTCTACTTAGCTTTCTTTTGGGGACTTTATCTAACGAAGCAACCATTCATATTCAAAAAGGTCTTACTATTTCTCTCCAATCAATGACTGATGTTAATGGCATGGTTGTAGTAGCAAACAATGTTTTCACGGTTTTAAAGAATTTGGGTGCAGACTTCACCTCCTTTTACGAGAAGGTGAAGATATTCCTTGAGTGCTTTGCTTTGAAAACCCAGCTTGCAAATTCTTCAATCTTGTCTATTGTAGATCTTGAGCCCCAATACTATGAGAAGAAGCTTCACTTCGACAAAGTTTATGGCGAACATAAAGAGTTGTTTGTTTTAATTATCAAGTCAGATGAGCACATTGCGGGTCTTAATCAAAGGATTATTCAAACCAAAGAATTACTCAAGCAACTTGAAGAGGAATTGTCATCCACCCAAGTGGAGCATGCATCCTTTACGCGTGATTTTCCACAAGCTTCTGAGGGTATTTCTAAATCAAAAGAAGATCTTCAAACTACTCTGAATGTTTTAAGCCAGCACAAGAAGAAGAATGGATAACACAGTATTGTCGAACATGCTTTTGAAAGGGCTAAGGCTTCTTTTAATGAATGAATGTACTTCTATTTTGTTATTTATTCATTTATTATTTCCCAACGAACATAATGTATTTATGAAATTTCGCTCAATGATAGATTTATTTGTTATATGAAATTTCTTAATACAATACATTGATTTGTCTTATTTTAGCTGTTCATAGTTTATACTCTTGTGGGCCATGAGTATTCAATGTTTTACCACCTTAAATTTCAGTGGGGTATTTTAGCAATTTAATCACATACAATACTGTTGCTGGTCTTCAACTTATGTTTAGCTGTACACAGTTTACACTCTTGCGAGGCAGGAGTATCCAATGTTTTACCACCTTAGATTTCGGTGGGGGTATTTTAGCAGTTTAACCACATACAATACCGCTGGTGATCTTCAACTTACGTTTGGCCGCACACAGTCTATACTCTTGCGGGGCAGGAGTATCTAATGTTTTACCACCTTAGATTTCGGTGGGGTATTTTAGCAGTTTAACCACATACAATACCATTGGTGGTCTTCAACTTATGGTTTGGTCGTACACAGTTTATACTCTTGCAGGCTAAGAGTATCCAATGCTTTACCACCTTATATTTCGATGGGGTATTTTAGCAATTTGACCACATACAATACCGTTGGTGGTCTTCAACTTATGTTTGGTCGTACACAGTTTACACTCTTGCGGACCAGAAGTATCCGATGTTTTACCACCTTAGATTTCGGTGGGTTATTTTAGCAGTTTAACCACATACAATACCGTTAGTGTTCTTCAACTTATGTTTGGCCGTGCACAGTTTATACTCTTGCGGACCTAGAGTATCCAATGCTTTACCACCTTAGATTTCGGTAGGGTATTTTAGCAGTTTAACCACATAAAATATCGTTGGTGGTTTTCAACTTATGTTTGGTCATACACAGTTTATACTCTTATGGGCCAGGAATATCCAATGATTTAACACCTTAGATTTTGGTGGGGTATTTTAGCAATTTAACCTCATACAATACCGTTGGTGGTCTTCGACTTATGTTTGTCCGTACATAGTTTATACTCTTACAGGCCAGGAGTATCCAATGATTTAACACCTTAGATTTCTAGTGGGGTATTTTAGCAGTTTAACCACATACAACATCGTTGGTGGTGTTCGACTTATGTTTGGCCGTACACAGTTTATACTCTTGCGAGCCAGGAGCATCCAATGTTTTACCATCTTAGATTTGGGCGGGGTATTTTAGCAGTTTAACCACATACAATACTGTTTGTGGTCTTCGACTTATGTTTGGCCATACACAGTTTATACTCTTGCGGGCCATGAGTATCCAATGTTTTACCACCTTAGATTTCGGTGGGGTATTTTAGCAGTTTAACCACATACAATACCGTTGGTGGTCATCAACTTATGGTTTGGTCGTACACAGTTTATACTCTTGCCGGCCAGGAGTATCCAATGTTTTACCACCTTAGATTTGGGTGGGGTATTTTAGCAAAGACTTTGTATATAGGCTATTAAAAAAAAAAAAATTTGCTAAACAACACAGCAACGAATAGGTTGTTGCTGTAAAAAAAATTAAAAAAAAAAAAAAAAAGAAAGACCGCCTTTATTCATATTTGGGTTTGGCAAAAATCTGCTAAATAAATAAATACATGCTGTTACAAAAAAAGGGTATAGTAGGTTTTTCTTTAAACAAGAAAAGTCTTTATTTAGGCTCATGGTTAGCAAAAAAAAAAAAAAATGGTAGCAGCAATAGAGAAGGAAAAAAAATGCAAAAAAAAAGGGGTGCTATGGATAAAATTCATATTGCATACTTGATGAACAGCTTGATTGCCAATAAAAGAACTTGTTCTTTCTTGAAGAAAAGAAATCTTATGCCTTAAAAAAATTGCAGAGATAGAAGTCTTGTTAGTCTAAGGGATGCTACTGCATGCAAAATTTATGAGCTTGACATCCATGAAGTTGGTATGGGTGTTAAAAGAAATAAATAAATAAAAAAATACATTTATTCATTTTTGTTAGGCCAAGGGGCTGGGAAGTCAAAGTGGTCACTTGATACACTTTCTCCATTGTATGTCCTGGCTGGAGATGTGTATGGTGAACTATCAGGAGAAAAGTCAAGTTCCTAATCTTCATTAGGATTCTCAATTTGAGATGACTTTGCTTGTTTATTGAATGTTTCCATACTTTATCATCTGACCTACACATGCTATTCACCTCATCATCTTTGAAGTGTAGTCATTTTTTCGCCTTTTTCACAAGCTCAGAGTCGGACCTACACCTAGTATCTCCTTGTTCTGTTCCCCTTACATATTCTGGGATGTTTTGATAGTACATTGGTGGTACTGGCGAATATTTTAGAGAAAAGGCTTCTAATGTGTACTCTGGAGAAGCCGGTGTATACTCTGGAGAGTCAGCTATATAAATAGGATATGTGATGCAATCTCCTTCCCTAACTTTTGAACCAACTTCATCCTCATCTTCCTCATCATCACTCAAAACAATGATGATTAGGCAAGGGGCTAAAGTAAACTTTTCCTCCCTCCTTTTATCAAAGTATGTTTGCAACTTCACAGATTGAAATTTTGAAGGCATGAATTCCTCCAATGTGACTGGGACAAGGGGACATTGCTCTAGCTGTTCATCAGGGACCAATTTCTCCCATTTTTCCTTCTTTGGGTTCTTCTTTCATTTTCTCTTACTTTCTTTAACCTTTTTCTATTTTCTGAAAACTTTTGGTTTTTGCTTTTTGGAAACTTTTGGCCTTTGTGTTGTTGAAGCAACCACATTTCTAGCTTTCACTGTGGCATTTTGTTCTTTGCTTCATGCTTTTTGACTAATAAATGACCCATTCACCTTCATTATCATTGCCAACAGTAATTGGGTTAGCAGATGCTTTTTTCTTAAGGAGAGAGCTCGATAATCTTAGAGTCCAAAAGTTCTTGAATTTTATCTTTCAAAACAAAGCACTCCTTTGTCGGATAGCTAATCAAACGATGGTAGGGGTAATACTTTGGATCGTTGGTTTTTTCTACCTCATGTGGTCTTTTCACCTCAGGGAGAGAAATCAACTTTTGCTCTAACAGATCTTCAAACAAGTCTTCGACCAGATCATCTATAAAAGAATATTTCTTTTCCAACCTTTCTTTCATAGTCACCTTTTTGAATTCCTTGGGTTTTCTAGTCCTAACTACAACAGGACCCTTCTTTTTGGTTTCAGCTATGGCTGCAGTCGAGGACTCAACCCTTTCAACCACTCTAGACCTCCTGCGCTTAGCTAGATACAGCTCCATATCATGAGCTTTGGTGCATAGAGCTTTGAATCCTTCAAAAGTTTGAGCCATAAGAGCCGTAGAGAGCTCATGTCGGAAGTTGTTAAGGCACATCCGAATTAACTCTAATTGCGTAAACTTTTGAGGGCAAGCAAATGTCAAAGCTCGCCATTTTGCAATGAAATCTGTAACATGCTCATTGTCATGCTGCTTGATCTCAATCAGTTTTGGTACTCCGTTTTGCTTTTGCGTATTGTAGAACTGTTTAAGGAACTCCTTCACCATGGAATCCCAATTTAGGATTGATCCCTCAGTAAGGTTAGCATACCATATAAATGAAGAACTTTCAAGTGATTGGACAAATAGCTGCAAGCACAGGGCCTCATTCTGGGCTATTGACCCGTATCTTGAAAGAAAATGAACCACATGTTGTCTTGGATCTCTTGTTCCATCAAACATTTTGAAATCTTGTTGGGAAAAACCATAAGGAAATGGAACAACATCTTCCCATGATGGGTAAGGCTTTGCAATTATTTAAAAGTTCTCATCATCTTTTTTCTTGACTTTATTTACTTGTCTCCTCACCATGTCATCAATCATGGCCATGAGCATTAGATTCATACCACCACTGGTTAGATCAGAGTAACAAGGACCATTGCCCCCTGGGGCTAGGGTGCTTTGTATGCCTACGGATGTCCCCATTACAGGTTGTGCCATTTGTTTGGATGCACTTCTTATTCCTGTCATTTGGGCCTACAACTGTTGCATTTGCTCCAACATAGCAGCTATTTCTTGTTTTCTTCTTTCTAGTTGTTCTTGTAAAGGCTACCACTTTTTCCTTGAGACCTTGTTGGTCTTATTGGACCTATGAATTTTCAACTTCTTTGTCAACCTCAGTCATCATAACTGCAACGACTTTGTTGACATCTCTCAATTCATCATTTTCAATATTAGTTGAAACAAACGAGCTAGATGAGACAGAATCATCTTGTTTGTATAAAGGATTATCAATCCCTACAACATTACTCACATTTGAAGCATCTGACCGTGATACTTTGTTTCGAGCCTCACGGGTCATAGATCTTTTTACAGGCCCTTTTATTATTCCCTCCATAGATAGTTCGATCAAGGCAAAAATATTTTCCAAGGGCTGTTTACCCTCCGCCTTTGAGAGGTTTGACTTTCCAGCAAAGGCAAGACTTTCAATTTGTTTTTGGTGTTCATCTTTCGAGAGAGCCTTTTCAGCAGCTCCTATAACATTTGTCGCCACTGTTCTTCGTTCCAATTTCTTTAAGGCCTTATTTCTTCTTTGCCTTTGTCTTTTTGAAACTGGACCATCTGACATATCAAGTCGAGCCCTGAGGGGCATAGAAGGAATTGTTTAGGTTTTTGCAAATTCCTCATGAATTTTCAAAATAGTTCTTACATATTTGGGAATATGGAGGGTAATTTTATGGTGGACCAATTGATATTGATTCAAATCCCGTTGGGCCAACAGGTGTTCCTTTGGCTCCTGAGAGGTGACTGGGATTTGGTTTAACTGACTTTTCGCTTTGAACAAAACTGTCGGTTCGTAGGCCGCAACAGTTTTTTCAACAACTGGGGCATTTCTTCCATCAACAGGAGTTTGGGGTATTACCTTCCTCCCAATGGCCCTAATGATGGCCATGTTTTCAACAGAGGCCCTTTTCTGGGCAAACTCTGCCATTTTAATGAAGTCTTTTACCTTCGTGAGTAGTTAGGCCACAACATTTTTTGTTGCGCCTGCTAAAGCAGCAACAAAGGCCATAGTTGCAACCTAATTAGCCTTCTTTGCCTGAATTAGAAAGCTTTCCGTTCAGGCTGTGGCCCTCACGGTTGCATACTGCTTCGACGCTTTCATATAATCTTCAGCAATCTTTCTCAAACTTTCAGCTTTCTAAAGAAGTGTGGCCTTCTCCGTGATGCCAATTGCCTTTGGGACAACCAAGAGCATTCGCTCCAGAGCCCCTTGGGTGACAAGTCTTGGAGAAATAAGTGCATTTTTCCAGGATTTCATTGGCTTTACCTTAGGGACAGCTAAGAGCATTCATTCCGGAGCCCTTCGGGTGACAGGTGCTATCTCTACCCTTCGTGATTTCAGAACCACTGGAGTGTAGGTTAGCCTCTTGACAGTTGCTTCAGCATTCCTATAACAAAAGAATACGTCAGTAGGTTTCAAATATATATATATATATTGTTTTTCAAAAGATGGGAGGAGAAATAGGTCCCATTGGACGTGCCAGAATTTGTAGACACAAATTTTGAAAAAACGAAGTGTTTCAACACATTTCAAAATTTTATGTTACAAATGTCCACTGTTTAGTTTTTGGACTAAATAGTGTTGATTATTTGAATAGCAGGTTCTTATTTCCAATCTATATTCCAGACCGTTAATCACACATTTTATATAAATGAAACCTCCGATTAATGAAGAACAAAAATAAATAACAGAAGACAATCTAAGAAAAATAAATATTTTATTGAAATTGTCATGGTTTGAACCCTTGAACACAAAGTACAATTCTTAGGTTTGAAACCCTTTACCTATTCATCACTATTCTACGTTTGTAGCATAGGCTCTTGAGTTCTTTGGGTTTTTTTTTCTTCTTTCTTGTAACGACTTCTTTAGCTCTTGATTTCTTTCTCTCTCCCTCTGATCTTCTCACTTATGATTTTTCTTATCTTGTGTGATGGTCCTCATATTTATAGAGTGTCATCCAAGTGATAAGAATGCCTAATCTTCAATTTGAATTTCAAATTGAATGATAATGCCATTTGAATTTTGAATGATAGCGCTATATGATTAGTCATATATTTGATTAACCGGATTGATCTTTGGGTTTTCATCTTGTGTGGTGTCCTTGCTGTGTACGCTCTACAAGTGTCATCTTTCGTAGGCTCCACGTGTCACTTGAGTATCTTGAATAACGTTGCTAAGATACGACGTTGTTTTATTTATACACTTTAACGGATCAAGTTGATCATTTTAGAAAGTGATTACCTACAACAATCCTATCATAGGCTTTATGTGTGTCATTACCTGATTGACCGTATTTGAAATTTGAACATAAATTTGGTTGAAATTTATGTGCCAACATTGTAATACGACTACTTATTATGCCTGCCGTAGAATATGCAGTTTTTTTTTTTTTTTTTTAATTCAGCAGGTTCTATTTGACCAATTCTGTATAATCTAACAAACGTTTCAAACAAGCATCACAAAATATCAATCAACCACCAAAACATTGTTTGAAACATCAAAAAGAAACCATATCCATAAATTATAAACATTCAACAATTGTCTATACATTCCAAACTTTCGCAAACTATATCCTTAAATTGTAAACTGTCCAAAAAGTTTAAACCATCCAAAACTATGCATATGTAAGTTTCTAAGCATATCCAAAACTATTAAGAGATTATTTAAAACTACCGGCAACAATTCCTATACCAGTTGCAACTGTAGCAAACCCACTTGCTCCTATCACAGGGACGATGGTGCCCAATGTATGTGCTAAGGCAACTAAACCCGCGGCAATAATTGGAGCAACTAACCTTGTTGCCAATAAAATATGAATTCATTGAAAAAAAAAAAAAAAAACACACTCTTGTCATCTAATGCTAAATGCATTATATTTGATAACATTTTAAGAAGAATGCTATTAAAAAATGTTATTAAAAATATTTTTTTGTTGTAGTGGGGATATGTTACCTCTTTTGATGTCTAGTCTAAGATAATTCAACCATCTAAGCTTGCAACTCTTACCACATTACTTCAAACCTGCATTTATCAAAAATAAATAAATAAATAAATAAATAATAAATAAAGAGCAAAAGCAAAAATCTAAGTGAAACAATAATTGAAGAATGAGTAGATGAAAAAATAGAGAGAGAAAGAAGAAGAAGAAGAAAGGTTCCAGCTCTCTTTGGGAGGTTTCTCCATCTGGCTTCTCCATGAGACTTTGTTATAGTGAAGTAAAAAACAACTAGCAAACTATACTACAAAGTTGTATTAGAAGAGAATGTGATACTTTGATCATTAGGTTACTCAAGAAATTGCAGTAACTGGTTGTATCAAATGCCATAGAAGTAAATCACTACTTTAGAAAAAATTAAAACAAACAAAACTAATAGCACAACCAAAAAATATAATTTCTATAAAACATATACGAGTCTCAAGTCTAACGAAGCACAAGATTTCAGGACCCAAACCATAGAATCCACATTCTTTTGCAAATTCTCTATCACTCGTGGAGTAGGGACCTACCATAGAAAACACCATCTCGATATAAGTTGAATAGACCACTAAATTGGCAGACAAAAAACATCGATTGTATTTGAATTTTACATTGATGAACAAGCCAACTAGGATTAGATTGAGAGGATTTATCATGATTATATGTGCACATTCACACACACAAATGTTGTCCTATCCTAACTGTGTCGACATCCCATTTTCAAAAAATTCATCAGATTGAAAATTTTGCATTCTGTCTAAGTTCACAGTTCTTAACAATTTAAAGCCTCTTTTTGAAAGTTTCTTTTTTGTGCTTGTATGCATGTTAGAAGTATCTAAATTCACACCTCTTAACAATCTAAATTATTCCTACTACTAATCTAAAGCTGCTTCTTTTACGCGCACACGCGTGTGTGTGTATGAGAGAGAGAGAGAGAGAGAGAGAGAGAGAGAAAGGGAGAGAGATGGGGTATATAGTAATTCTTTAATGAAAACCTTTTTCTATTTCTTTGGGTAATTGGAACCAAATCATATGAATTTACATTCTTCGTAGCAATAGTTCAGCCTTGGAATTTAAACAAAGGGAAAGCCTTTGATTTCTAATTATCTTAACTAAGACATTGGTGTGATATAATACTTTAAGAAGCAAGAAAGTAAATGAACAATAAACATTTGCATGAAAGAACTATATAGTTTCAAGGAATGCTAATCTAGTCCCAGAGAAGTAAGAGAAATTTAAGATCTATTTAGGATTGGGTAATGAAAACATTGGGGGTCCTCTGTCAATGAAGCTCTCAATAGTTCATGAGTGTGGGATAAGTTTATATAGCTCTCAATTTCCAAATCTCAGCCTATGGAACAAGATAGAGATGAAGCCAACTATAACCTTCACTCACCTTGTGCAATCATCATTAAATAGTGATGCAAACCAAAAAAATTAAAGGATTTCGAGATGAAGCCAACTATAACCTTCACTCACCTTGTGCGATCATCATTAAATAGTGATGCAAACCAGAAAAATTAAAGGATTTCGACGCAACCTTAAAATTTACCTGAAAAATGGTCGTTATGGCGTTCTAGGACTTCTGAACCCACAAATTGCAACCATGTTTAGAACACATAAATAACCAAACAAAAATCTTTAACCTTACGGATAAATTCCTTAGTTCTCTCGATGGTAACATGTTTAATGCTCAATTTGCTTTCTATTATAAATTTGTCAACATATTATCCAAGCCCCATTGTTTTCATCCTAAATAATATATAAGGAATAAATTATCATTTTGTAGTACTCATAGAAACTAGAATACAGAATCTCTATGCACAAATGATATAAGAAAGCTTTTTTCTCTTTCTCCAGTTCTAACATCCCACATTGCAATTAGAATAAAGAAAAGAAAGAAAGAGAAACAACAAAGGAAATGAAAGAAAGAAAGAAATAAAAAAAAAGAGAAAAAACCTCCTCCTTGATGTTCAAATTAAAACTGAAGCTCACCTTGCACGACAACATCTCAACTGTACAATCTTCATCTGTTGGGGTCACTTCAAAGTTCAGAAGTTGCACTCTTGGCAAGGTACACCTATATAGAAGCTAGTAGCATGACAAAAAAAAAAAAAAAACCAGTAACAACAATAACCATTGGCCAACTGCATAGCACTAGCACTAAACAACACCAGCACACAGGCCAGCAGGCCAGTACAACAGAACAATAGCAAAATAACAGAACTCTATATGGCTAACACCAGTGCAGCATATCAACACTAACACTAGTGGCATAAACAGCAAACTAAAACCAACAACATAGATAGCACAGACAACATAGCACAAACAGGTGCAGACAACACAAACAACATAGACAATATATAGCCAACAACACATACAACACAACATAAACAAATGACCTTACAACAGGCCATAAGAACCAGTTTACCTAGCCAAGACAATATGTAGAAGTTGCACTAGAAGGTTCTGTTCAAACTCCACATACCAAAGACCATGGGGAGGGAGGTTGAACAAAATAGATGCAAACAAATACAATTACTCAGCCAACTAGAGATAGCAAACAGGACCATAGCACTAACAAATTTGAGACAGACAAGGTTGTAGACAACTCACGCATATAGTCCTTAATCACTCAACCCTCAACAACACTCAACACTCCAAACAGTATACAAGCTAATTCACACTCAACCTATAACAAAGATTTCCCTAACAAGAGTGCCAGCTTTACAATCTGCAGAACAAATAGTTAGAGAAAAGGAATATGGCTCACATCCCTCATCACACAAACAACAGAACCTATATGTAGAACCTTACCAAACTCAACCCTCCTCCCTACTAAAAAACCAGCTTGACAGCTTGCAAAGTACAAGATTAGAACACAAATATAAAATAGATTTATGACAAATTTATACGGTGCTAAAACTCACTTTGAGGACAAATTTATATGAGATTCACATACATCAAATGCACTCTTAAGTATCTCAACTCAAATGACAGTGCATGATAACGCTACTAGACTTATTCCTCATCCATCCACATACCACTATAATTACAGTATACACCTGCAAGTGAAAAAAAAAAAATCGAAGCAATAGATAACATTTAGGTGCTTGATGACATAATAAATCAAAACATATGATATGCTAGTTCGATGATAGGTGTTCTGTTTTTCACCTTTGTTTAAAAGCTTATTGGTTGAAGAAGTTTTCTCAGCTTTTTTCATGATCACTATTTGGTGATAGCTCTAATATGACACAACTTAAGTGCAAAACTGCACCTCATTATTAGACTTGTGTTTTCTATACTTTAAGGTTGTGTCCTATCAATAAGATGGATGGAAAACTAACTACTCACCATTTCAGTCTTATTTGTTACCCCTTGGTTAAAGTTTTAACACTAAATTTAAATCCAAATTGTGTTGTAGAAGATCTATCTTTTGTTGATTCCTCACATATAACAATTATGAACTATCTTTAAGTTGCTAAGGACAATATGATTTCATTTCAATTAAGGAAATGCAAATACTATTCATCAATGTCCATGTAGTATTAAAGAAAAATTAAATTTCAAATAACATCATTGTCACGCCCAAATTTTTAATTACTCGGAAACATTACCAAAGCCTGTAATTTAGGTCCATTTCTTTTTTTTTTTTTACAAACATCCATTACCCTTGAGTAATAGAAATACAATGATACATGTTTTCTCTCTCTCTCAATGAATATTACAATGACAACAATACATGCCAATCTCCTCCTGAGAAGCTACAAATAAATAAATACAAATATCAATACACAACAATTACTTCCTTCACATCGCAATAAAATTACACAAACAGACATATAGACTTCATAACTCTTCAACTATGAATCCAAACTTTCTTCCTGTAAAAAGATAAAACAACAAGGGGTGAGCACGAATACCCAGTAGGAATCTTATAGTTCTCAATCAATAACTAACACACAGATAGAAATGATCATGCATGAAGGGTGATACCATATAGTAGGGTGACATTTTATAATTTCAAAATATCATAAGTAAATTACATTTTTTCAAAAACTATTCAAACACTTTTAAGAAAACTTTCAGCCATTAAAAATCATCCCTTAACTTTAGAAAACCACGGATCCTTGTGAAACAAACATATTTAAGAAAACAACATCATTTAAAAGTTATTAACCAATTCCCAAAATATTTCTCATTCAGTTTCCATTTTTAATATTCCTCTTTTTCTTTCATTCTTCCTTTCTACTCATTATATGTATCTAGAACTTCATAACTTCAAGTTCAAGTTCCCTTTTTGATTCGCTAACAATTCTCCTATACTCAATTCACACCATTATTTACACTCTCAGATTTCATTTCAAGGTAACACAAGATTAACAAACCCCTTTCAATTCAGTTTCTTATTTATTTACAGAACAATACTCATAATTTACCTTTATTGTCGCAACTAATTCATTAAGTTCACCATCACCAATCCATAATCCACTTTCCACTTCAATTTCCATTCTTTCAATTAATTTCATACCAATTACCGGATCCAATCACAAGTCATCTCCATGAGTCACATGCTTTACCGGTCACAAGCTGGAAGGAACGCGGAACCTCACGCTTTATCGGTCACAAGCCGGAAGGAATGCGGAACCTTGCGCTTTACCGGTCACAAGCCAGAAGGAACGCGGAACCTCACGCTTTACCGGGCACTACTCCGGAAGGAAGGCAGAACCTGTCTCAAGCGCCATGCTTTGCCGGCTCAACATACGGCGGGAAACGGATCCCAAAATAACATCACAATCCATCATTATGATTTGTGGGCAATGCCAACACATCTTCCATTATTTCCATACACATTAGTTCAATACACATCTACCAGATATTAAAATACCATTTACATAACAAGTACAAATATGTTCCACGACCTTCTTCATTATCCATTAAATCATTCATTGTTTTGTCACACAAAAATATAACAACACATCCATAGAGGCAAAGATTCATCTTTCAAGTGTTCACAATTCCTGGGTTCAAACTATTTCTTTATTTTTCCATATTATTATCAAGTCTTCAAATTCAATTTTTATAACCCATTGATTATCAATTACTACCCAAGGTTATAAATTAAATCTCCAACATTTGATTTCGTTGATACAATTCCTTCATATAATACCGTCATATTTCACAATCTCCCATTTATCATTATTCACACTCATCTTAACCCAACATAGGCTTGATTTCATAAATTTAGTGTTAATTGAAGTATTCTTCATTTTCCAAAAATAAACTTCATAACTAGAGTTAAGCATAAATTTGGGTTTTTAGTTTTGAGGTATGAAAATCACTTTCTAATTACACAATAAAATTCTTCAATCTACACTTCATCATCTTATCACAAATTCCATATCATTAACAAATCTATTTCCCCCAAACTTTATTTCATATTAGAGCATGATTTACAATATCCATAACGAAGGTTCATTCACTAATTTTTAATATAATTTTCAAACACTTCCAACGTCCAATTAAACTTGTATATATATAACTCAACCTCTCAATTTCATGATTCTACTTTCAATTTAGGCAAAATCATTAATTATCATCATGAATCAACTTAGGGTTTTCAAGAAAAATTCAAACTTCTTAAACCATTACTTTTCATTCTAATTTCCCCATTGATTATACACCCAAGGTTCATAATCCATAATCTTAACTCAACAATTGAACCCCAACACTTCAAACCCTAAACCCCTAAATTTCATGATATAACACTATATGCTCAAAAATGTAGATTTTGCATTTATATAATCAAAATACCACAAATCTATCTATTAATGCAAGTATTGAAGGAGAACTAGGACCCCTACCTCAAGAATCAAGCAAAAGAGCAAAGCTTTGATGAGAATCCTTCACAAATCCGAATTCCAATTGGTAGAAAATGTTGAACTTCAAGCCTTCTTCACTTTTTGGCAAGGGATCTTGGCCAAATCTTTGAGAAATTGGAGGTATTTGGGCCGAAATCTCTAGGGTTTTCGGACCTAGGGTGAGAGGAATGAAGAGAGGAGATGGAAGTGTGAAAAATGATCTAGAAATTCACTTTTAAACTTGCTGAATTCGCGCAGTCCGTTCGAGCGTCACTTTCCCCGCTCGAGCGTACCTGCTTCCAGCACAGATTCCAAAACTTCAAACGGCCATAACTCTCTCATTCGGACTCCGTTCTAGGTTGTTCTTGTGTCCAAATCGAAGCCCTGGAAATAAGATTTCCAATGGTTCTAGCCTCACATCCAAATTCAAAGTGTGGAAAAAGAAAAGGGCAAAAGAGTGACGGCTGTTCATAGGAAAAATTATCCAAATTAAATTCTTGGTTCACTCTTACTTTACCATTGTGTTACCACTTCAATCAATACCCCAAAATAAAATAAGGAGGTTCCAAATACACTAATAAAAATGTCAAGGGCAATCTCACTCTCCACGCTTGAGCATCGATTTCCACGCTCGAGCGCGCACAAACCAACAAAGCCGTCCGCTTGAGCGACCACTCCTACGCTCGAGCGGGAATTCACAACTCTCTGAATTTCGGACCATCTGCAAAAATGCTGGGAACCTCTCAAGTTCGCTCGAGCGGAGGGAAAAATTCTAGATCGTTACAATCTTCCCCCCTTAAGAAATTTCGTCCCCGAAATTGCATCTGTGCTAACAAAATAGCAACAACCTTATACTTCCCAATTCTTAACAACCCCTAGTCCAAAAATAAAGAATGAGAACATCCACATATATATCCACCAAACCTTAACAACTTTCAATTACGCCTTACTTCAATTCTAAACCCAAAAGTACAAAGTGTCACAATCTCTCTTCCTTAAGAAATTTAGTCCTCGAAATGAAAAAAACCAAACAAAAGAAAACTCAATCATGAATGGAAACACGCCCTTTAATGTTCAAAACTAGATCCACACTCGGGATAAATTCTCAATTTCTGATTTGATACCTCAGTGTTCCAAAGATACCCAAATGAGAAAAATTACAAGGAAGAGATTACGATTTACTTTCGATCAACAAACAGATCAAAATCCAACGGGTAAGGAGCAACACTAATTACCTGTAATCCCAAAGTCCATAATAACTTCCCAACTAACAACTAAGCGGACAATGTCTATCGAACGGCCAAAACTCAATTTCAAGGAAACTAACATTGCAAGCCGTAAAAGAATCATCATTATTAGCATTCACGACCTACATAGTAAACATGTTGTGGTTAGGAAATTATTTACAACATGCAAAAAAAGCAAGTCGTAAAAGTGAGAAATCACGGCTTGCATTTACTGTATCTTGTTGATGTGAAGCCGTGAAAACCCAGTTTTGTTGTAGTGTTTTTTAATTTTAAATTATTTTAAATATGTATATAATTGTAATATTTTTTTTCTGAAAAAATGCTAGAGATACAGAGAGGCTCTAAATGAACCCCATTTTGTTGGTTGGACACCCCAAATTTCATTTTTTTAAAAAATAATATTTTACATTTTTATTCAATTACTAAATTAGCCAAAACCCCAACTCCGGTGGACTTCTTCAGCTTCGGCTACCCGTCCAATTCTGACCATTCCCGACCAGCCCTTTCATGCTACACCTCAACCCTTCCCAACCTTCGATGCCATCCTTCAATGCTTTCTAACCCTTCACCTCCCACCATTTCCTACATCCCTCCAAAACTATCTCGCCCCTCTCCAACCATCTCTTCTTCTTCTTCGTCGCAATCGCAACCCCATCTTAATCTCACTCCTCTATTGCAAACCCCGTGCCTCATCTTCCTTCTTCTTCTTCTTCTTCTTTTTACTTCCTCCTAAATAATTGACCTATGGTTTTTAAAAAACCCTAACTCTAGATCAAGGATTTTTAGAAGAAGAATAAAAAGAAGATAAAGGGACGATAGAGGTGGTGATGGATGATGGGGAAGGAAGTGAGAGATCTAATTGGAGGGAGAAAGTGTAATTGTGAAGGAATTCACTGGTGGAGAATGGGCTGGTGGTAGAAGGTGGCGGTTGTGATGGAGAGAAAAAGAGTGAGGTGTCGCGCCAGTGATGACAGTGGTAGTGTTGCTTCGGCAATGGCAGTGGCGGCGCCGACGCTAGAGCCAAAGATGGAGGGTGACTAAAATAGGTAGAGGTAGGGTTGGGATTAGGGATGTAATAATGGCCCGGTCAGGCCCATCCGGGCCCGAGCTCGGGCTCGGGCCAAACCAAGTAGGCTTCACAAGCTCTCGCTTTTTTAGCTAGTCAGGCCGACCCATGGGCCAAAAAGTGGGGCCTAGGTCCGAGCCCGAGCCCACTCATAATAGGGCCTAGGGCCTGGGCTCGGGCCTAGGGCCTAGGTTGCTGGCCGGGCCTAGTCGAGCTTTTTTTTTTTTTTTTTTTTTAATATTAGGAATAAAAATTTAAAAAAAAATTATACTAGAGTATTTTAGTTAAGATTAATGAGATGTTTTGTTTGGTTATGTAATGTAATGTTTCATGGTGATATTTAAATTTAATTATATGTGATTTATGTTTTTTTAATTATGAACTTATAACTAAAAAAGTATGCAATTATGTAATTTTTTTCTTTCAAAATGAATAATTTTATATATATGAAAATGAAACTTTCAATATTACAATATTAAATTATGTATATAACATTTATTGAATAAATAATTTTTATTTCAAAATGAAATAAAATATTACAAAAATTGATATTATTAAATAAATTACGTGTAGATTACTGATGATGGTAGAGCAATTGCATCACTATAGGTCAAGTACATCCCAACTAGGTTGGCACCTACTAGCCTACCAATCATTTACATTATACTCCACCTCAATAATCTAATACAAAAGAAAAAAACACAAAATGAAATGAAATAGTAAAAAACAAATTGTTGATCAATCATCGGAGGAGACAGACATTTCAGTCGCGTTGCTCAAGGATATGTCATCCAAATCATTTTGAATTCGCTCATTTTCACTACAATTTTGTCTTCTTGTAAGCGCATGCATATGATCTCTGGATATTATCAGTACCTCAACCATTTCGGGTGAAAGCCTGCTCCGGTAATCGCTTAGCACCCGTCCACCTGCACTAAAAGCTGTTTCTGAAGCAACTGTAGAACTAAAAACAGTTAGTATATCACGGGCCATCTGTGAAACCATAGGCTATTTAGTTTCATTTTGTTTCCACTATTTCAAAATGTCAAAATCATCGGAATCATCCACTGACGGACTTTCCAAATGACGTTGTAGTTCATAACTATTTACACTTGTATGTTGAGATATCCTTCTACTTTTTATTACTGAAAAAACACTTAATCTCCTGCCTCGAAATGAGATTGCTAGTCTAGTGTGTGTAGGTGTATTTACAGATGCAACTGCCCTGTATTCTTCAAATAATCTGTTGCATGTTTGCATAATAGGGGCAAACTGTGTTTAATCAGTGAAAATACGTTCTAAAAATTCTTGTAAACCAATTTCTTTACACCTAGGATCAATTATTATGGCTAAACCTAATAGATGAGACAAATGATCAAAATATTTATCAAATATTTCTTTCATTGAAGTAATAATGGTTATATAATATTCATTACCCATATATTTTATGAAAACTTTAATTGTTTCTGCTAGCATATGTAAAACAAATGGTAAAGTAGGAATATATATATATAAGAAAATAATTTTTTTGAAATATCGAAAACTTTAAAAAAATCTTTATACAAGGCTACTTTGAGCCAATTAAGTTCAGTGGGAGTCAATACTCCTCCTATTGATGTTGTTGTAAAAAATAAATCTATTGCTCTTCTTTGTTTACAAATTATTTTTAACATATTATATGTTGAATTCCATCTACTATCTACATCTAAAATTAATTTTCTAAATGACATATTTTCTCGTTGACAAATTTTTCTGTATTCCGAAATTCGATTACCAAAAGACATAGTAGTAACAATTGCATTTTTTTATTACAAGTACAGAAGTTTCATATATATACATAACTTCTTTAACAATCAAATTGAAAATATGAGTACAACAATGAACGTGAAATAAATCACCATCAACAAGTAATTGTAAAGTTGATTTTAAATTGGCTACAGTTTGATTATAATATGATGCATTATCTAAACTAATCGTAAATATTTTATTTTGTAAAGTCCACTCGTATAATACATTTCTTCTACATCAAGCGAATGACCAGTGTATGGAAGTTCAACTAATTTAAATGAAATAATTATTTTATTTAATTTCCAATCATTATCGATAAAATGTGCAGTGATATATTGATATTCAAAATCATTATTTGACCACAGATTAGATGTTAAACAAACTCTTCCATTCAAATTTTTAAAAATGTCAAATAATTCACTTTTAACATCCTCAAATTTCTTTAAAATCCCGTTTCTAGTAGCATTTCTTGAAAAACTTTGATATTGCGGTACAAAACTTTCGTGAATCATTTCGGTAAAATCGAGACATTCACCAATAGTAAAAGGTTGTTCTTTTTTTAATAATAGAATCAACTAAAGAATTTTGTGCACATGTAGGATCATGTGAAAATGTTTGCAAATTACCAGTTGATGAAACCCCTAATTGCATTTGATTTCGAATATTAGGTTGTTGCTTTTGTAAATGTTTGTTAGCATCCCTTTTTAGATGACTAGTACCCCTGCAGATGCAGCACTAAGTAAATGTGCACAATATTTATATTTTGCTTTAAATGTAATTGTACCATCATGATTATTTATAGATATTTTTTCAAAATGTTCCCAAACACTACTACTTCTGCTCCTAGATGATGATCCAACTGTTGGAAGGGAGATATTAGAAGGAGAATCAACAGATTCATGTTGTGTAGTATATGTATCAACATCGACATAAACATTAGGCATATTAGGATCCATAATAATGTAACTAAACAATATATAAGAATTAACAATTAATTTAAATAATATGTAAATACAATCAGTAAAAAATAATTATTAATATATGTGCACAAATAATTAATGAAAAAAATGAGTAGCTAATAAATTTAATTAAGCTAATTAATGTTACCGACTGGCGAATGCGATACAGAAATTTGCTTCTTTTGATAAAAGTTTCTTGTTGCACAATTGCAATTGTCACTTAAGGATGACACTTCAAAATTAATTGAGAGTTGAGAGAGATTGAGAGTTTAAGAGAGATTGAGAGAGTTTAAGAGAGAGAGAATTATTTGTTGTGAGATTTATTTTGAAAAATGAAAGATATTTATAGTAGTTTTAATTATGACCGTTTGAATTATGACCATTTGTATATATATTACTGTTTGAGTTGAGTGATTGATAAGGAGATGCAACAGACCAATTTCGGCTAGGCTAGTAGGGGTGGACGGGACAAAGAGAGAGAGACAGTGGCAGCCGTTCTTTTTGATCAAAAGAATGGAGCTAGAGATAGATATCAAAATATTGCCATGCTCTAGCCTTTCAAGTTTTCAGGGATTCTCTCTTGTATATACGGAATATAATGAATATTTTATAACTTTGCCTCCACTCTCTTCTATGTTTGTTATCGTCTAATCCTAATGATGAATAAATATTTTTTCAATACATTAAATTTGCTCACCACGCCACTCCACTTTTACATGTTATTTTATGTTTGTAATAGTTATAGGTAATATGTAACTCATGCCTGCTATAGCAGAAGAGTAGGTTAGGCTCCATTTCTCTCTCTCTCTCTCTCTCTCTCCCCTCTTGTTTCGGCTGCAAGAGTAGGTTAGCCACAGTGACAGTGTAGTGTGCCAATGGGTCACACTCCATTTCTCTCTCTTGGCCAAAGAAAAAATTATTATTAGTTTGATTTTAATTTAATAAATTATTATTATTTTGTGTTTTATTTTTAAATTATTAATGTTATTTATTTAATTATATAAATTTTTATTTCTACAAGATTAATTTTTATTTAATTATTTTTATAAGATCAATCTTTTTATTTTTTATTTTTTTTAATTATTTAACCATTGCAAATTGTTTTTTATTTTTATTTTTTGAAATTTGACCATTGGTAGAAAGAGGGCCAAATGGGTGGGCTGGGCTGCCCGCAGGGCTCGAATTTTTTTTAGGCCTAGCCGGGCCCTAAATGGAAGGCCTAAGCCCAAGGTATTGGGCTCGGGCTCTGCCTCGGGCTCGTGCTCGGGCTTGACTGGACCGAAACGGGCTAGGCCCACCTTGGGCTTTGGGCCGCCCACGGGCCTCAGGCCATTTTTACACCCCTAGTTGGGATTACGTGGGGTGTCTAAACATTTTTTTTAATCACAATTCAAATTTTGATATGGGGTCACAATAAATGAGGTGCATTTAGAGCCACTTAGAGATATAACAAAGAATCTATCAAAAAAATTATTAAACACTCACATGGGTGTGAAACCCATACTTATGTGGTATCCTTTTCTATATGATATATGACTCACACTCATATGAGTGTTTGATAATTTTTTTTAATAAATTCGTTAGTGTATCTTTAGCATGGCTTTTTTAAAAAAAATAAAAATAAAAATTAATCACTCGTTTAGCATGTTGGTTGAGTTGGCTTTTTTGTTAAAATAGTTACAAAAAGATAAAATAGACTAAAAAGTCAATAAAAATATCACATAAACCATAATCATTTAATTTTTTTTCTCATAAAAGTTAAAAAAGCTAAAAAAATTCATCTTAAATAAGATTTCTTAATTTCAAATTAAAATAGCCAAAAAAATGAAAAAGTCAAAAAACTAACACACGCTCCAAACAAACCCTAAGGTAGCCCAATCTAGATTTTAGGTGCAAATAGGAATTTGGGGTGCTTGCTGTGCTTGTTGGATAAATGGATGGTTTTTAAAGTTGAAAATAGTTTTGGGGAGTTCACTTCCCGCCATATAATAGCCGGTAAAAGGTGGAAGGTGTTAAGAATTGGGTACCCTCTATCTCGCCGTATCAAGTCGGCAAAAGGTGGAATGTGTTAAGAAATGTGTTGAGTCGGTGATGATATTTGTGAATTATGATGAACTTGTGAGATTACAATTTGATGTGTACTTTGGTACGGAGGGGAAATGCATATGGTAATTATTTGAAAAGAATGGACAGTGAAATAGTAATTGGATAAGAGATTGGTGATAATGAACTCACCGGGTTGTTTGTACCTATAAGGAAAGATTAAAAGTTTTGTATTTGTAATTAATTGAGAAATTGAATTAAATGGGTTTATTATTCTTGTGTTATGTTGAATTATAATTGATAATGCAAATGTGGATGTGATGTAGTTGTTAGACAAGTAGGAGTTGAGTGTAGGAGAATTGTTATTGAATAAAAAGGAGATTTGAACTTCTACGTTATGGGGTTGTAGCAATCATGGATAAACAAGTGAGGATAGAGTGTATGAGGGTTATTTTTAGAGTATTAAGGGAATTTCACTTTGAGGTTATGGAATTATAATAATTGTGAATAATAAAAAGGTAAATAGAAATGAAATGAGGAATACTTTGGAATTGGGTTAATGAATTTAAAATGATATTGTTCCGTAAACATATTTATTTTCAAAAGGGATTTATGGTTGTCTGATGATGAGGAATACTTTTTAAAGATGAAAGGTTTCTTTGAAACATTCAAATAAATTTTGAGAAAATGGTACTGTACGTATAATATTTTGAAAATTTAAAAATGTTACCTTACTATATGGTATCACCTTACATGCATGATCATTTCTATCTATGTGTTAGCTATTGTTGCAGAACTATGAGATTTCTACTGGGCATAAATGCTCACCCCTTGTTGTTTTATTTCTTTTTCAGGAAGAGAAATTCAGATTCATTAGTTGAAGGGTTATGGGGTCCGTGTATCTTTTATGTGTAATTTTATCATAGATGTAAAAAGAATGAATAGTGTATTTTATATATTTGTAGCTCCACAGTAGAAGCTAGACATTTATTATTGTTATTGTTATATTCATTGAGAGAGAACATGTATTAATTTGTTTCTATTACCCAAGAGTAATGGATATTTAAAAAAAAAAATAGACTTAAATTACAAACTTTAATAATATTTTCGAATAATTAAAATTTGAGACATGACACACAATCTCATTTGTTTGGGCTTCAAGTATTACGCATAGCACAGCAGACACCCCAACTCCTACGAGCCTCTCGCATTCTCATTTGTTTGGGCTTCAAGTGTAACGCACAGCACAACAAAGCACAACACGGCACAGGACAGCTGGCACCCCAACTCTTGCAAGTAGGGGTGTGCGCGGTGTGGTTCGAGCGGTTTGAAAGTAAAATTACAAACCGAATGGCAGGTTAGCGGATTGGTAGATTGACAAATTGTGGTTTGGTTGATTTTTGACGGATTGATGGATTGAAGAATATTCTAACTAATTATTATATATTTGCATAATATATAACACTAATTTATACAATATTTTTTAGATATATAACACAAAGTAATTTTACATAATATGTTTCATATATATAACTACTAATTTGTAATAAATTTATATCTTAAATCTCTCTCATACTTATTTTTATATTCAAATTTTATTAAAAGTTAAAAAATATATATGTATTAACTATAGCATAGTAGAACAATTCAATTGACGAATTATAAATTTTAAAATTTAAAACAATATAAATTAATACCAATCGATACGATTTTAACGAATTAAGCAATATTTTGCGCACCACCCGCAAGTAAAGACTCCCGCATTCTCATTTGTTTGGGCTTCAAGTGTTACGCACCCAGCGCATGATAAAAACCCTACTCAGAACTACCCAAAAAACACGGCCTACAAAGCTGAGAAACCCTAGTTCCTCTCTCTCTCTCTCTCTCTCTCTCTATATATATATATATATGCGCACAATCGAATGAATGAACTCAGCCTCCTTTCGTATTTTGTATACGCGAATGGCAGTCTTCCATGGCGATGAGCTCAGCCTCCTTTCGTATTTTGTATATGCGAATTCATGAGTGTGTGTTTTGTGTGTCTGAAAGTGAAAATTTACAAAGCAATAGTTTTACTTTGAGTTTTGATTTAATTTTTCTTCAATATCCTGATGAGTGAATCACAAAACTGAAGCATATGCATATAGATATATACTTAAAATCATGAGTAGCGATCTGTATGTATATATATATATATATGTTGTGGTTTATGTGGAGCACTGAGGTACGATGATGATTACATGTGATTGGTCTCGTTCGTCGTAATGGCAGCCATTGCCTTGCCGACCATCCTGATATATCACCACCCATAAACTGAGTCCTCAAAAAAGACCTCTCTTTTTTCCTCTATATTTTTCAATCCAAGCTTTTCAAGCTCTATTTTTTATTTTGTATATATATATGTATGTATTTATGTGTCTGTGGTGTCTATATTTCATATGGGTTTTTTTTTTTATTTTAGTTTTCTGTTTGTAAATTGGCCAATGATTAAACAATTTTTAATAGACAAGCATATGTCTGAAACATATTGTGTTGACAAACTAATCTTCTCTATGAGGCCAACTAGATGCTAGTACATTTGTTTTTAATTTTTTTGTTGGTTCTTTATTTTTTTTTAACAGATCTGTGCATCTCCTACTCTTGACTCAAACTTGTATCAAATATAAATTTGCATAAACTTAATCAACAACCTCTTCCATTACTTAAATTTTTAAAGACAATTTTGAAGCTTCCAAAATTTTTAACTTTTCCGTCACTGAAATTTATGCTTAAATTTGAGTGTGTCAATTGGAGTGAGCTTTCACTCAAATTTGAGTAAAATCTGAGTGAGGGCTGGACATAGCCTAATTAATATATGATTACTCATGTTTACAACCAAGCTGCTGTTGAGTGAAATTTTGTGACCAGTGGATGGTGTTGAGTCCTAATATATGACTACTTTATTACTTTAACCTCTTTTGAAAGAACCAAGAGGTGGTAAACTTTTGATTTTGATTTATGCTTTATTTTGTTTTTGCCTTTTCATTCTTTTCAAATTTTAGCTTTTTTTCTTTTTTTTTTTTTTTTTTTTTTTTTGCCGGGTAGAAATCATGTAGTTGTATCTGTGTGTGTTTGTCTTGTTGAGTGTCTGTTTGTGTCAAACAGGGTCATATGATGATTTCATGCATAGTTCAGATGATAATATATGATTATACATTTGAATGTCTTTCGCTCCTATCTGATGACTCCGTTTGGGTTTTCTCAGTTGCTGTATACTGTAAGTTCTGTCTGTGTTGATTTTGTATGTGATCATTAATTTTGTAGATACCCCAAAATTTTGATGCTCTTATGTGAGGCTGGTGTGCAATCATGGTAGTCAAACTCTGTTCAAGATGTATTGAGGCTCCTTTATTTCTTTTATGTGCGTCATGGTTTTTTTTATCTGGGTTTAATAATTGTGTTGGGACTGTGTTTAGTCTTGTTTGTCGTAAGGTTGAAAATTCATCTTGCTCACCATCCTTTTCAATTATTGCTGTTAAATTGTCTTTATATTCTAGTTTCCTTTTTGTCCTTCACTATGATTGCCTATTATTTGTCTTGCAGTAAATTGCATTATAAAATCAATTTTACATTTGAATGTCCTTTGTTGCTTTCTCTTGGTTCTTGCTTTGAGTGGGTGTTTGTTCTTTAGAGCAACTCCATAATTATGCAGAAAGATAGCAGTTGTACCTTGGATAAACAATTTTTTTATTGTTTTGAGAACTTGTGCTAGTCTCATGTGCGTTCAACCTATTCAGGGAGTTTGTTGGAATATGATTTCTGGACTAAACAGCTCTCTAAAATAGCTATGAAATAGTTTGATTCAATAACATCCCTATCCATATGTTTTAGCAAATTCTGAGTTTCATCTCCCAAAATTAGTTAATGTCTTTAATAGCCTCCCTATGATTGACAATTATGTGTTCGAAAAACTGAAACATATGGTGATGACTCTAACTTGATACTACTATGTTTCTTGTTTTTTTTTCTTCATTTTTTCTATTGGCTTTGTAATTTTATTTGAGATTTGCCAATGCCAATGATGAAATAAATAGTAGTGTGCAATATATGATTAATCATGATTACTATCATTATCATACTAGATTGAGTTCAATTTTATTTACTCACCTTCTTGTTGTGTAAACATAATCCCACCTTTTGATTGCTTCCTCCAAAGCAGTTAACTCCATTCCTAACATTTAACTTGTTTTGGAAGAACCAAGAGGTGGTTAACTTTTACTTGTCATAAAGGTGGGTGAACAAAATTGTTCTCATACTATCTTCTGAGGCATTGTTTTGTTTTTATTTTTATGGGTTTGGTCAATGAGTGCCCTAAGGGCATTGGTTAACAATGTTTAAATTGATTGTACATTACATGTTACATGCACTCCCATGCAGTATGTACAAGCATGTCAAGCTTCTTATCGAGTGCCCTAAGGACACTCATTAACAAAACTCTATTTTTATTTTCTTGTCTTGCTGAGTGTTTAAATTAACCCAACAGGGTCACATGATGATTTCAAGCACAGTTCAAATGATAATTTATGATTATACATTTGAATGTCTTTTGCTCCTATCTGTTGACTTTTGTTTTTATTTTATCAGTTTGTTTTTGTTTGTCAATTTCCTTTAATTTTGCAGATACCTGAACTTTGATGCTGTTATGCTGGTGTGCAATCGTGGTAAATCAAACTCTGGTTATGTTTTATTTAGGATTCTTAGTTTCTTTAATTTGACATCAAAGACTGTTTTTGTTAGCAAGGTTTAATTATTGTGTGTTTGGGAATGTTGTTTATTATTTGTGTGATATAAAATGCTTTTTTTTTTTTTGGTTAATTTTTTCTTAGATTTTTTTAAAAACAATATACTTCTCAAGTCAACTAGATTAGATAAATTTAAAAAGTAAAAAAAAAAAATTGACAGAATATTTTTAAAAAGCTCACTATAGGCAAAAAAATGAAAAACAAAATCTCAAAAATAAAAACAAACAAGTGAGTGACTTTTATAATAAAATCAAAATGTTCTTTGGTGTGATCAAAGAATTCATGGTATGAAAATGAGAACATGCCCAATCCCATCAGTTTTGGAGATCTTCTATCGGATTTTGTTAATCTATTTTTGTTTACTATTCCAAATATATGCAAGGCTTCCAGCCATTTTTTATTTGCTTCATTCTAAATCTTAGATGTTATAATTTGCTTATATGTTAAATTGATTTATGTCCTGTGTCAGGATGTTTAATTTGGGATCTTCGAGACCTTTGACAAGGAAGCTGGTATGAACTTTAATGATTCATTTTTGCTCTTCTTTGGTTCCGTAACTTTTGTATTAAAGTGGGTTCAGTTATATATTTTTTGGGTCAATGATTATGCAATTCTTACAAGATAAGCATATGTTTGAAACAGCCAGTGTTAACAACTAATCTTTTCAATGATATCTGGTACTTGCATCTTTGCATTCATTTTTAATATGTTTTGTTTTTAATTTTTTTAGTTTTGGGTGATGATTTAATTGGTACTATATACAGGAAGAAAATTATTTTTGACCTGTGTTTGTGTACTTATTTGATGGGACGTAAGGCTTGATTTGGTTTGTTTTGGTTTGTGTACTTATTTGTTTTTGCTCTTTGCGTATGTGCGCAATAACTATGACATTTGTACCTTTGTTTCTTTCTTTTCTTTGAGTGAGCGTTTGTTCCTTCTACTGACTCCAACAATGGTTAATCTTTTTTCTTCAAATTTTAATTAAACGATGAGTTCTCTATTCTCAAGGGGCTTTTTCATAAAGCTTCTCTAACAATGCTCTTTATGTTCTCTATTATTTTTTTAACTTGATGGTTATATTTTAAATATATATATACATTATCTTTAATTTTTTTTAAAAACTATAAATATTTTAAAAAATAAATGATGTTAGATGGGCTGTAACTTTGAAGCCAAAATTGTTTTAAAGAGGATGTGAAAATCAATTCTTCTTGTTTTGGGAACCTGCACTAGCCTTTTGAGCCTTTTCTAAAATAGGGAGGTTTTGGGGGAGTTTGTTGGAACTCTTTTTGAACTCTTTTTGAACTAAAAAGATATCCAGAACAGCTAAAAAACGAAAAATGCTAGGGACTCCAAATTTTTTTACCAAAATTTATATCAAACACCCATGTAGAAGCCACACTCATATGAGTGTTTGGTAAAATTTTTGGTAGAATTTTGGAGGTCCCTAGCATTGCTCCTAAAAAAATTGTGTGATGGAAGTTGAGCATCTCCAATAACTTTCTTAGAGCATTTCCAATGGCAAGCTATTTGAGTTGCCATTGCCAAAAGTTGACAAGAGTTCTAAGCCTTATTTTTAAGCTGTATCTGGTGTCTTTCTTCAACAAAATAGGTCTAACAACATCCTAAAGAGACTCCATATTTTAGTTAATGACTGCATAACTCTAAATATGTTTATAGTCATTGTAGACTCCCAAAAATAAGAAAATACATTTTTATTACTGTTTCTAACCAGGTAATTAGATGCAGTAATTGCATTTGAGTGGTATTTGGTGAAACAAATTACAAAATGCTAAGAAATTTATTTTAATTGCAGTAGAGGTGGGAATAAATAAGATAATTATCATGGGGTGAAATATATTTCTTGAATTGACCAAACTAGTCACCTGTCAATTTCTTCTCTATTCTTTATTTCTCTTTGCATGCACATTTTCTTCCTTATTTTTCTATATTTTTTTGCTATTCCTTCTTGCAGTCTTCCCACGTTAAACATGATTATCTTTTCATTTTTGATGAAATAAGAAATAATATTTAAATGGAATGGAGGAAGGAGAGGAGTTACAGGGGAAGTGAGTTCCTGAATAGAGAACTCACTTTTTACCTAAAATTTGGAGAAAGATTGTTGGTGAAGTTTGTTCTACAACTTCTCCAACGGACATTTTGTTCATATTTTTTGGCTAAGTTTAGGAAGGACGCACCAAAAACAGCTCTCTATGTAGTATATTCTATTGAAACAGTCGCTACAGAATTTTAAAATACATACAATGCATATTTTATTGTAACAGAAGGCAATAAAATATTGCAGTAGGAAAAACTGTGTTTATTGTTTATATCCAAAAAAAAAAGAAACTTATTGCGAACTCAACTAGTAATTGTTAATGGCTGTTTTTAATCTATATGGTATGATTTCAATTAAATTGCATATTTTTTAATTGAAAAGGTTTGAAGAAAGTATATTTAAACTGAATAGAGAAAGAGTAGAGAATACTTTCAGAGGAATAATGCTAGATGTACCTAATATTTTATATATTATTTGATACCATCACATCATGTGGGTTTCACACTTTATTTAAGGAGAGAGTAACATCTTGTGTAGAATATTAGGTACATCTAGCATTGTTGTTTCAGAAGAGAAGCTGTACTAGTGTCTACACAAGACAAGGAAAATTTGTAGAAAAATTACAGAGTATTGTTGTTTTTATTAGCTTTTTCTTTCCCATTTTTTTAACTGAGGTTAAAGATGGTAGTTGGCATCTTCTTTTACATGAATTGTTGGCATGAGAGGTCGGTTGATGAATAGTATCACGGTTCAGATGATAATTTCAATGATTATTACTCTGCATATTCGTTGCTCCTATCTGACGACTATCTTTTGTTTTTACTTCATGTGTACGTCACTGGATGGATTTCACATACACAACAATTTTGCCATGTATGTAAATGACGCATCATATTCAAAATAGGCTCGTATTACTGTTTTTTTTTTTTTCCTTCTCACATCCCCTGATGAAAGAAAAGTAATTTTGTAAGCTGCATCCAGTCAGGAAAAAAAAGTGTGGTGTGCCACTTTCTTGTCCTTCACCTTTAATGTGTGTACATGGTGTTTTCAGTCCTTGTAATCTGACTGGTTTCCTCTTGTTTCTCCTCCCCCATCTCTGTCTACCCCTTGTCTCCCATTTCACGAGCCACATTTTTTCTTCCCCTTGCATATTTTCATTTTAGACCAGTGCTTGATATGTTTCAATTATAATTTGAATTGCTTTGTTCTCTCCTGGGTAAGGCATTATCTACTGTCCGAATGTTTCTGTTAAACTTCAAGATAAATCAAGCTGTCCCATCTTGCACTATTTTCATTGTCTTCTCTAGGCACTGTCTTTGGGCTGGTTTGTGTTTTTGTTTGTCTGCCTGCTAGTGGAGTCCTTCATTTGGTGCTATGAAGGTAACCACTGCTATGAATAATTCTTTTGTCCTATCAGTTATTGGTTGAGTTAGTGGTTTAGGCTCCCTCATTGTAAATCACGTTATCATTATTGCTAGGAGAAATCTGTGGTGCACACACCCCTTTAGGTTATATCATGTACACTGCCATCAGCTACTATCCTAAATGCTCTAAGTTACGACGTAATGTGTTTGAAGTTACAATCCAACCAGATTATGTCGCAACTCTAGTAAGAGTTTTAATATGGAGTTACAATTCAATGTGGTTGTTGTCCTAACTTTGATCACATCATGTCGTAACACATCCCCCACTACAAACTGGCCCTTATTGCTATCAGTTTTTTAATTATAGGTTTATGTCATTGTGACACCCAACATGTTTTCATGTTTATTGAAGTTCACATAAAATTTGCGTGGGTATGTTCCTATGCACAATCTTTGCAGGTTAAGGCAGTCGAACGCGGGAAATGTGTTGCCAAATGTAGTCTCTGTGAATGTCCCTCAAATTTGATTGCATGTGAATCGTTTAACTGGATCATTTTATCTTCAGAAACTGATTCATGCAAATTGGAGCCACTCAATTAGATGATTTGAAAGTGATTTCTACATCCAGCTGCTGCCAATACATGTGTAATTGGAGCATAAATGTTCAATGTGAAGGTACATTCTGAGCTAACTTTTAGCTTTGAAGATGGTTTTGCGTTGTAATGAGATTCATTTCAACAGTTCCAACTGAAACATGTTTGTGCAAACATTGTTTTATGAGTTGTATTGTGGTCCTGTTTGGTAGGGTTTATTTTCAGTTTATTTTAATTTTTAGTTTAATTTAAGCTATTTTGATGTGTTTGGTTCAGCTTAACAATATATAGCTTATAGCTTTTTGTAAGTCAAAAATCAACTTATTCTTTGAGTGAAGGAGGAGAAGTTTAGGTAGCGTTTTGGTAGAGTTTTGTAAATGTGATTTGAGAGTATGAGTTGCATTTTGAATTTGTGTGTTGTGGAATTATGATTTGAGTGTAGAAAATTTGTTTAGTAAAGAGTTTTGAAAATAGTTTTGAAAAGAGTTTTGATTTGAGTGGGGAATTGTTGATGTGATATTTGATATGTGATACAAAAATTTACAACTCATAACTAAATATATAATTTAAAATTATTTTAAAGTACATTAAAAATTTTAAAAATTTCAGAAATTGGTTTTTTTGATTATATAAATCAATTGTAAAAAAAAAAAAATTCACTATTCCGGTCAACCGGCTGGACGACCGGCCGGACGTCCCATTAGGCAAAATTTTCAAAAAAAAAAAAGAAAAACGCGTCTGTCAAAACAGAAAAACGCAGGTGTTCTGTGCAGAGTTTTGGAATCATCGTTTGAGAACACTAACCAAACACCATACTTGAATTAACGTGTGGAATCATGATTTGAATTCACAACCAAACAGAGTCTTAATTTATAAGTCAAAAAGTAATTTATGTTCACAACTATAAGTTATAAGTTGTTAAGGTATAAACTGTAATCACTTTTTTACAGTTTTACCAAACGGGGCCAATGAATTGTTTTACTTTATTTGAGAAAACATTTAATGAAATACTCGTTGTGCCTAATATGTCTATTTTGTTTCTTGGTTTTTTTTTTTTTTTTTTTCTTTTTTCCTTGTAATACATAAATGAGGTAATTGTGTTTCTATTGCAACAACAGAGTAGAGTGGCAGTTGGGTTTCTATGAATTGCATAGTTCCGTTAACATGCTTACAAAAAATCAAAACAGATTATGTGAGTTTGTCTTCTTGTCTTCTGTCTCTGTCAGACCACACTACTTATAGCCAAGTTTGTCAATTGTGATGGTTCAGTTCTCTCTGGTTAATTTCTCACTTTTTGCAATTATCGCCATGTGTTTGTTCTTTCTAGCTCATTCACGGCCTGCTCAATGGTTCATTTATGAACAAAAGTCGACTTAGGCCACGTTTGGTTGGTTCATTTATGAACAAAAGTCGACTTAGGCCACGTTTGGTTGGCGGATTAGGTTAGATGAGATTGTTAGTGAAATAATTATTAGTGTAGAGATTGTTAATGTGGGGATTGTTAGTGAGGGGATTAAGTAAAAGTGTGTTTATTTTGATGATAGTGTGATATAATTAGTGATGGGATTGCTAAATTATTATATATAAAATAAATAAATAAATTATTTCTATATTAAAAAAAATTAAAACAAATATTAAAGTAAACAAGTGCACTTGGTAAAAAAAAATAAAATTAAAAAAATAATTTTTTTTATATAAAATAGAGTCAATCCCTTCACTATTTTCTTAATTCCATCCAAAATCTATCCAAACTAATCCCCCTGTGTGAGGGTATTCACAGTCCCATGAGACTACTAGTCCTTTTCTATTTTTGTCAACTAAACATGAGTTATGTAAGGTCCACAGGATTGGCAGTACAATCCCCCATGAAGCCAAACAACCCTGGCCATAAGGAAACATAAATTATTACACTAGTCTAGAACATTACAAGATTGCGTGTTCAATCAAGTGTTTTATGATTTTATAATATATTCTTATCATTTGATCATGTAAGCATAACTCGTCTATTATTGAGCCAGCACACAATTCAGTGCAGGGGTTTTCGAAAAGTTGGGACAGACTGTTGAGTGAATGCTCAAACAAACTTGGAAAATGTTGGCCTTGTTTGGTTTGTTTTTGAGAAATAAATTTTGGAAATTTTTTTTTAAAATTTTATTTGGTTTAGTGATTTTGAAAAAAAATAAAAATAAATCACTTTCTATTTCTTACACATCAATTAATAATTTTTTCTTTCTTCTCTCATTTTCAGTCACTTTTTTTCTCACAGACATCTACAACAAAATATCAAATCATCTCAAACTCCTAAACTCCCAAACTCTCATAATCCAAAACTATTTCCAAAATATACAACAAAACAAATCAAAAAAATTTCTAAACTCTTTCTCCAAGATTTTTGTTTGAAAATTTATCTTCCAAAACCAAACCAAACACACCCTTTATTTCCACACACCTAGTTATTTAAGTACACACACTTAATGAAATATTATTTTAATGACAATTATATCTTAAACTAAAATGACCATAATTGACATTTACCAATACCCATAATATTATGTGAAAATATTCTCTATACACATCTTTTGAAACAAAACAAAAAAAAATCTCACATTTTGAGTAAAAATAAAAAATAAACCCTAGTATCTTGAGATTTTTAGAAAAACTTGAAATTCAAGTTTATGAAAAAGTTTTGAACATTGATTTATTAATTTATTTCACTAACTCTCTAATATTTTACCTATTAAAAAAAAAAAAAAAAAAAAAAGCCTCATCGGATAAATTAGGATTGGATATTTTACCTTTATCTTTAAGTTGGCTGTTAATTTTTTTAATTTCATTAAGGATAGATTGGTTGGCTGTTTGAAGGTGTTTTACTTCTGTTTTTTAATACATTAATTTTTATTTTTAAATCTTGGATAGTTGTCGGCTTTTCAATTGATTGAGAAACTTGCATGTGGTTAAGAACTTCTTTTATGCTATAATGTTCAATTGGAATTATTTCTTCTGTTTTTAGATTCTGATAACATATTTTTAAGAATTTTAGTTTCATTTCTAGATCGTTAATCTGGTTTGCTAATTCTAACATAGACTTTTGGTCATCAGTTAAAACATTGAGGCTGGGCTCTGTTAAGTCTAAATCATTCATTTCAACTATTGTTTTCCAATAATTTGTTTTGGTTTGAGCATCCAGAGCATTTATTTTACTGGTCTTACAAGAACATTGTGCTGGATTATCTGAGTCAGAACTAGACTCAGATGGGGAATAAATTTCTACTAATCCATCCTTTGAGTTAGATGTACTATTTGTACTAGAAAGGGTTTGCAAAATCTGTTGTTGAAGTTGCTCATCCAAGGACGTCTCATTAAATTTTTGTTTCAATTTAGCTCTAAATTTATTCACGTAATGTCCTGTTGTTCCACAAACAAGTGATTTGTGATTTATCTTTCTTTGGATAAGATTTCTATTTACCTTTAATTGATCTTGTAGGCTTTTGATAAGACTGTTGGGGATTATATTTATTCTTTTTGGAGTATGATTTCCTAAAAGATTTTCTTTATGGTTTATGTTGTCTATGCTTCTTAGATTTAGAAGGACACTGGATTTTGGTTTCGTAGGCAAATTGATCACAAAATTCATCTAATTCTTTTCTACCTGTTAAATTCTGCTTCTTCATAAGATACTAGAGTTTAAGGTCATTACAAACGGAAAAACCTTCTTCAACTATGATTCTTATGAGCTGACCATTAGTGTACTGGTTGAAAGGGATAGACATTCTATTATGGCGATCCCTTAGTTTCTTGCAGATTTTTTCGACAAAGAGGTTAGAAAGACCACCAATGAATTTGGCTTTCCAGTGTTCACTGTTAGCATCCTGGCGTTGCATTACCTTTAACATAAACACATCTTTATACCATCGAAAATGGATTAGAGATGGGCAACAAAGGTTCTGTAGGAGTTCTCTACTTCTATCACTGTTAGCTACATCTGGTCCTACAAAATGGTAGAGAATGGTTTGGGTAAGGGTGTAATCAGCATCTTCCCTATTTCTGATGGTTCCTATTATGGGATCGGTATCTATCTTAAAGGAATTAAGAATTTCATTTTGTTGTGTGGCGGTAAGAACATTATCCCACCATCTTTTAAGGATACCGGTATAGCCATTGACAATAAATCGGGCGATTTGGCTATAAGAATTGTCATTCTGTTTACAAACAATGGCATACATCATAATATGGTAGATTGTTTCAAATATTTGGTACTCGGTATATCCATCAATATTCCATTCATAAATAGTCTTACCATGGTAGGCTTTCTAGGAATGAAGAAAATCTTCTTCATATAAAATATCCTGGGGTGTAGTAACTACTAGGTCTGGTTAAAGCCATGTAGGATGTCTGTTTAGGGAAATAGGTTTTGTTTACATATTGGATATCCTGAAAATTATTCTGAATCTCAAGAATATGAAAGGGTGACAATTCATCATCCTCATCCTCATCCTCATCTAGAGATTGTTGGTAATTCTGATTGTTTAGCATATTTAGTTGAGAACTGGATTGCCCTAGCTTCATGTCTTTGATTTTATTCACAAGAACATCCGGAAATTCATTATCCTGTTTGACTGATCTAAGCTTGAAAGTAGAAATTTCTAAAGGTGGTTTAATATTAACGGGATGTATAGGTTTAGGTTCAGGCTTCTTTTGATCAATTTTTTGAGTCTGAAGTAATTCTGTTATGGTCATTTCAATTTGGTTTAATTGATTGCCTACTGTTTGAAAATGAAGATTTGTATAATTATTCTGTTTCATTATTGGGGCAAGATCTTTAACCCAAATAATATCTCGTTTTTCAAATCCATCTGGTGGTTTTACAAAAGCAATAATGTGTAAAGATTGACTGGAATAATTTACCCCTGGTGCTAATTCTACAGATAAAGGAGCAGGTTGTACAAATTTAATGGTTTGACCATCTATAGTAGGCCAAGATTTCTGTAAGTCGTCTAAAACATTTAATTCTGATGATGATAGATACTCTATTATAGTTGCATATTCATAATACCATTCAACAAAAGGTTTCATTATTTGATATTTTTCAAGATGAAAATAATACTGTTTTTTAAGCTTCTTAAGTTCTGGAGAACTATGGATCTGAAAATACCATATCCTAAATTCTTGGTATTTATCTTGCATAAAATCCTGATTTAATTGTTTTCTTATTTCACTTCCTAGTGTAAAATCCATTATATTTCAAAATTTATGTCACTAGCTGTTAGGCTGTAAGGCCTTCTGTTTTCATACACTCTGTGAAGTATTTGATTTTTTGATACATGAATTCCTTGAATCACAGGGTCTGTAAGCAGATCACTCTTTATGAACTTTTTTTTTCAAATTTTTTTAAAAATTGTTTTTCAGTTAAGTCTAGTAGAACTCAAAAGTGTAAATTTAAAATTAAAAAAAGTTCACTAATGCTCTGTTTGTTTCAACAAAAAATAATTTCATAAATATTTTTTGTTCTAGAAAATAATCTTCCAGAAAATATATATATACATTTTTATGTTAATTGGTGGTGATAGCAAGACGAAGGTGGTGGTGTGGTGATAAGGTGGCGGCAACAACGATGGCTATAGTGATAGTATTGATAGCTGTTGTGATAGTGTTATGGTAGTGGAGATCATGGTGATGGTGGTAGTGTGGTGATATTGATAAAATTTTAGTCTAAAAAATAAAAGTAAAAAATATTTTTCTATCTAAATAGTCTTATTTTTCGTTGACAATAAAAAGTGTTATTTTTTATTCTACCAAGGAGAATTTATTAGAAAAATTTCTTTTAAGTATATGTATTCTAATTAGTCTATAAGATATTCATGTATTCCAATAAGTCATATTATTTTGGACATTTGATTCACTAAATCCTAATTCTTATATTTAAGGTATTTTATAAACAATTTTATCTTTATAAATATTTTTTAAACCCTTAGCAACTTGGTGATGTGAGCATTCACATTAAATAAATTTGAGAGTGTGAATGTTTACATCATAGAATATTCACACTATCAATGTGAATATTAATGCACACTTTACTCTATAATTATTAGAGATATTGTGATAACTATATTACCTGTAGAATTTATTGAAAATAAAATTTACTTATAAATCACATTTTGAAGAATGATGATCCATTTAGTCGCAATGATTTTTTTATAAACTAATTAGTCTCATTGATTTTAGAAATGTAGATTTAATATATTATTTGAAAATTAGATTTACGATTATACCCTTATTTCTATCATGTTTCCTTATCTTTTTTCTTTTATGCTAGAAATGTAAGGTACACAATTTATAAGAATTTGGAATAAATTTTTGTATGATAATCTTTTTTATTTGGAAAACATTTCAAAAAGAGTACAAAAATGACTTGAAATATAGGATTCTTCAAATATTCCAAAACGATATGAGATTCTTCAAATATTTCAAAAGGAGTACAAAAACTCCTTAGTAAGTTTCGGACAAATGTGTAATTTCAAATTGTAACACTCCAATGTAGCATTCAAACGCAACACCAATGTAACACTTCAAAAAGAAAATCCTTAGTATGTTTTTTCCAAACATAACACTTAAAAAAAAACTCCTTAGTATAATACTCTAATGTAACACACAAAAAAATTCCTTAGTGTATTTTTTTCAAACATAACACTCTAATATAACACTCCAAAAAAATTTCTTAGTATAACACTCTAATATAACATACAAAAAAAACTTCTTAGTGCACCTTTTTCAAACGTAACACTCCAATATAACACTTTAAAAAAATTTCTTAGTGTAACACTTTAATGTAACACATAAAAAACTTTTTAGTATACCTTTTCCAAACATAACACTCCAAAAAATTCCTTAGTGTAACACTTTAATGTAACACAAAAAAAATTCATTAGTATACATTTTTCAAGAGTAACACTCCAAAAAAAGTATGTGAGATTCTTCAAACCATTGCAAAAGGATAAGGGATTCTTCAAACCATTCCAAAAGAAGTACAAAAAATTCTTAGTAAATCTTGACAAATGTATAATTTCAAACTGTGAGCGTTACGTTTGGAAAAAGTACATTAAAGAGTTTTTAAGTGTGTTACGTTGGAGTATGTTATATTGAAGTGTTACGTTTGCGATTACATTAATTGGAGTGTTACGTTTGGAAAAAATATACGAATGAGTTTTTTTTCCAGTATTACGTTGTTACGTTTAGGAAAAGTACATCAAGAAGTATTTTTATGTATTATATTAGAGTGTTACGCTATTAGAGTATTACATTTTTGTTTATAATGTGAGATTTGTTCCAAAAGAAGAGAAAATCTAATGGATTACCCAAATGTGTAATTTTACATTTGGAGAAACTCACTTTTATCGCTAAAAAATTAACCTAAACATATAAATAACTATCATTTTATGTAATATTTATTTTAATGGGACCTCTGAGTGCATACGAAAAAAATGATGACTAAACAACTTACAAGATTATATTTTAAAATTTATTGGTGGTTCACCTTTACTAAAATATAAGAAAATAATTTATATTAAGTAAATTATAAATAGGTGAAAAAAATTACGAATAAATATCCCTGGTACAAAACATCAAAAGAAAAATATAAAAATATTTTTCGTCCAGTAGAAAAAATAAATAAAAAAAAACTATCAAAAAAAAGTCTAAAAACGCGCGCAAAACCGTCCCCGTGTCCGTTTCACCGTTTTTTTCGTTCCCCAAGAGAGCAACAGAGAGAGAGAGAGAGAGAGAGAGAGAGAGAATTAGAACTAGTCACAGTGAACGATCAGATCAGAGAGAGAGAGAGAGAGAGAAACGAGAATCACTCGGATCTCCATATTCTTGACGATGAATTTCAACATTCTAAATTCACTCTTCGAAATGCACTTGTTTAATCCTCTCTTCACTCCTCGCCGCGTGTCATTATATCTTTTTTTTCTTCTTCTTCTTCTACTACTACTACCCATTTTGCCAATGAATTCAACTTCATGCGTCTGTTTGTCATTTCGAGCATTTCTTCTCAGATTTTCTCCAGAAAATAAACTAGAATTTTACAGAGAAACTGCACCAGCATTATTTGGGTTTTCCCCACCATTCAGTTTATCATGTGACGCTTCGAATTGGAACAATTCGTTGCCATTCTGATCAATTTCAAAGATGATCCAAGACCCACAAATGATAACCCTAGACCTAGACGAAGATGAAGATGAAGATCAAGATCAAGACTCAGATCCATTATCACCATCATCTCCCAATCAAACCCAATACTTCGTGCAGAGCCCTCCATCTTCCGAGTCTCACGACGGCGGCGATTGTAATAGGAGTCCTATGCAGCAGTCCACTCAGTCCGACGAGAGCAGCCCCTTGAATTCCTCTCTGCATTCGTTGAGCAGTGGAAGCCGGTTTTCGAGCAGGTCCTGGAAGGTGAATTGGAAGCTGTTTCCTCCGATTGATGAGGTGGAAGAGACTTTTGATGACTTTAATCTGTTTGATAAATGTCCTAATATTAGGCCTTGGCATTGTTTGCTTCTGCTGTTTGGGTCTGTTTTTCTCTTTACTCTCCTCTGTTTGATCATTGGGGGCATCAGTAGGCCTTACAGACCTCAAGTGGCCATCGAGGTATGGATTCTAATTTACTTCAATCTTCAACTACCCACTGTTTGTATATCTATTTTGTTATTTGTAGGATTGCATAATCTGTGAAACTTAGAAACTAAATGCACAAAGTGGTTAAAGGAAGGTACAAACTAGAGTTTAATGCCAATTGACAGAGGAATTACCGAGAGAGACGTGATTGTTTAATCTGTAAAGACCTAAAAAAACTCAAGTGTTCTCTCAAATTTATGATAGTTAAATATGGTTGTTAGAATTATACGATTCACAATTCATAGGATTTGAAACGAATTTCAACAAAAAGAATTCGAATAATGGTGTTGAATCAGAAATTGAGTGAATCCTACAATTCACTATGATTTGCACAATTCACCACGTCAGTACTGTTTTTATTTTTGTTTACATAATGCATGAAACGTCATTTTTCGCCAAACTATGAAAATATATAGAAGAGATTAATTAGTTATATTGATATACATGATTTTACATGTATATACATATATAGAATTTAGTGATATTGATAATTTACTTTATGTATTTTTATATGTATATATATATATAGAATTGTATTTTATATTAAATAAAATAAATCTTACGATTCACAATTCGATTCGCAATTTGACAACAATGTTTTTTGAAGTTTTTAAAAAATAGACGCAATATATTTATTCCAGTACTGGATATTTGTTTTGGGTACCTGCTATGCGTGCAGACCAGCACCAGATACCGTACGACATAATTGTAGTACCCATGCTTCATAGCATCATATCTCTCAAAAGAGAAGATATACATTGAATAGTAGAGCTGTAGGTGAATCCCCATATTTACTAAGCCTATACAGTCTTCCTTTCTCAGTCTGTGACTCCTTTTACAATTGGTAGGATGGGAAAAGGAGAAGGGAAAGCTGCATCACACTTTCTAATATCATCAGTTGTCTTTTGAATTAGTGTTGAGGAGGGTGTGCTGTGGAGATTGAAACTCTGGAGATTCCTTCCTCTCCAGATGTGGTATAAAGCTACACTTAGAGTAAGAGATAGTATGTATAGTGTTGACATTAACTTTTTCCCTCTGATTATTTTGGATTATTTAATGCAATTCCCTGTTCTATTCCTGAGGCTCCCTAAAGGCTGCGCTTCTTCTTAAAATGAATTTCCATATATCTGCCGAGTAGGGGCAATTTCTATATTTCCCAGCCAGTCCTGATTATTTTGGCATTTTGGAGCAGCTTGTCTCTCTCTATAATTTCTCTGTTAATTGAAAGAATTTCACTATGCAATGCAACAATTCGACATGCCAAGGTTCTGTTAGAAATTTCCACTCCTTTCTGAGTTGAATTCTCCTTCAATTTCTTATTCGTGGTTCGCTTAAGCAAATCAATCATGCTCAAATCATTCAATTGTATGACAACTGAATTTTTATGGAGATTTCTGGCTTTCAGAGTGTTTTTCACCACATGTTTTGCCTTCTTGTTTGTGTATTGATACATATTTTGCTACGGTGACAATATTGAAGGATTTTAAAGACATTTTCAGGTTAATACCAGTATTACCAGCTCAATTAGCCAATAAAATTAGTGAATGTTTTACAGTAGGGGCCCATTTTCGCTAAATTTGTAGCATTGAATGCCCAGACCTTAGTCTATTAAATTTTCTGGATGTCTTGATCAATAAATCTTTTAATTTTGAAATTTTTTATCGTTTACGATCTTGAGAAATTCCAGGAGCTGGGTTGATTGCGGATACTTCTTTTTCTTTTTTGCTGGGAAAGATTGCTTATACTTCTTGAGTATCACATATTGCAAATTTGTATGATGGTACACAGTGACATGCTAGATCAAGTTTAGTCTATGATATTCCATAACTGATTTGTGTAAATGATCTTTTGTTTGTCCTGTCTCGTCTTATCAGTAAATTTCATTGTTCTCAGAGTTTGCTCTTCAATCACAGACTTCGCGATGAAAATTAAAAGATCCCTGGAACTGTGTCTTTTGTATATTTTTATCCATGGTTGGTTATGTAGAATTTATTCAAGACACTCGCAATCTGCCAATAAAATTTTATCTTTTTAAATTCTTGGAATGTTTTATTGTTTTCTCTTTCTATCATATCTAAATTATTTATCTCCTTATGGAGAACCCTTTTCTTTCAGAGCTTGATGGTAAATAATTTCTACTTTGGAGAAGGATCAGACAACGCAGGGGTCCCAACTGAGTATCTGACAGTGAACTGTTCAGTGGAGATGACTATATACAACCCTGCTAAATTTTTTGGCATGCATGTCAGCTTCACTCCTGCTGGTCTATTCTATTATGAGATTACTGTTGCAACTGGTCAGGTCAGTTTTTTTTTTTTTTTCTTATATATATTGGCTGCCAATTCAGGTTTATATGTATGAAAAACTTCATAAATTTGTAGACAATAATGGGTTATATGACACATCAATATTGTCCTGGTAAGTCAGATGATCATTTTGCAGAGCCAATAGCCGAAAAATTATGAAATAAGATACCAAGCACATTCAACATTGAACTTTGACTTGTGGACTTGAATTGCTCTTTATTTGTATATATATATATATTTAAATTATCTGAATCCTGAAATGATTCACGAAACTCATTCATATTGCTTTCAACTTCCCTGATCTTTGTATTACGCAAACACGTAGAACATTTCTTACACTTGTTCGTAATAGAAATTAAAAGAAAAAAAAAATGCTGAAGCTAACCATATATTGATTGACCTAATTAAACATGGATGTTTGATTTGTGGTCTTCAATTGCTCATTGACCTAGTTTCTTTAATATATTTTTCTAAAATTTCCTGACTAGTAAAATTGATTATTGAACAAAAATGCTGAATTGAAGCTAATCATATCTTGATTGAAACATTTGTTCCAGCTGAAGAAATATTACCAACCGAGAACGAGCCACCATATCGTGTCTCTGAACCTCGAAGGCAAAAGGGTCCCCCTTTATGGAGCCGGGCCAAGCTTAGTGGTGTCAGACAGCCGTGGTGGAGTTCCATGTAGGTTGGAATTTGACATCCGTTCACTAGCAAATGTAGTGGGAGTGTTAGTGAGGACAAAGCATCGAATGCATATCTCTTGTTCCTTGATTGTCAACTCTAGGAACACCGAAGCCATTAAATTCAAGGAGAATCCTTGTAGATATGATTGAGGAAATTGGAGTTTCACATGAATAAATACCCATCTACATGTTCAAACATTGACGTAGCTGATGAGATGATTCTCTTCAACTGAAGGATGAAATTTGAAAGCTAGAGATCATATTTATCATCATCACCATGGAATGGTGCAATTGTTAGGCCTTAAGTTCATTTTGCTCTGTTTTGTGATAGTGGTGTCTTTTTTATTCCTCCTCGGTGGGTGGTGGGTGCAATTTTGATCATTGTGCTTCTCTAGTTAGGAGCTTGTTTTTTGTATTTAAGTTTGTAAGTGATCATGATTTTGTTTTGACATTTATGTTTGAAAGAAGCTAAATTTAATTCTTTTTTGGGTTAGGAAAGTGGAAATTCACCTTCTTCTTTTGTTAGGTGCTTGTTTTTTGTATTTAAGTTTGTAAGTGATCATGATTTTGTCTTCACATTTATGTTTGAAAGAAGCTAAATTTAATTATTTTTTTGGTTAGGAAAGTGGAAATTCACATTCTTCTTTTGTTAGGAGCTTGTTTTTTTGTATTTAAGTTTGTAAGTGATCATGATTTTGTTTTGACATTTATGTTTGAAAGAAGCTAAATTTAATTATTTTTTTGTATAGGAAAATTGAAATTCACCTTCTTCTTTTTCCTGTTTGATTACCCTTAAAAAATGAATAATATATCATCATCTTTTTTCTTTTCTTTATCTTAATCTAAGATTGAAAAATAGCATTAAGTCAATATTATGAACATTAGACTTCTGAACTCATTGAATGCTATTGAGTAATGTACTTTGACTAGTTGTGTATGTGTTCATCCTTATTTGTTAAATCATCAATTTTTCTAAACACCTAAATTTTTAGGAAATAGGATCACCAATGTATATCAAGTTAAAACACCTATTCTCATGTATGCAAGGTATATCAAGTTATTCAACGCCCATTCTCGTATTATGTTGAAGTCATCGCTTGTCTTGAAAGATTAAGCTTATAAGAAGTAGGTCTGACAATGTATATCAAGTTATCCAATTATGATCTCAATCGATTGATTCATATCATAACCCTTGTTCAATTTCATTAGAAAATTCGAATAGCAACAGAGACAGGTTAGCAGAGCCTACCACCTAAGCCAGCAATGCCAATTAGTAGGCATTGTTTTTTATGTTTCAATGTTTGATACAACAGAAATATTTTTTGTGATCAACAATAAACAAGATTATTTAGGCAAAAAACATTTTTTTTTTCTTTTTACTTTTTAAAACATTTCCTGATTATGGTTTTACCATCACCTATCTACCACCACCTCCGTCACCCTTGCTATCGGTACTACCACCACCACCATCATCCTACCACTATTACTACTACTACCACTACTACTACCACTACCACCACCGCCATTGCCCCACCACAGCTGCCCACCACCACCACCGTTACCACCACTACATCAACACTATCACAACTATTAGCACATTAATTTTAAGGTCACAATCAACACAAAAAAAATATTTTCCACAACATTTTTTGTAAAATGTTTTTCGCCAAAATAAACAGAAGCAGAATGTTGTCAATAAAATGATCTGTGGTGCATCCAACAATGCCTAAGAATTTGAACCAATTTGAGCACAAGGAAAACAACCAAACTTAATGAGACAATACTCATTTTTCAAAAGTAAAGCTACTTTCATTACTTCAACAAAGAATTGATAGTATCTTTGTCTGCTCGGAATCATTTGCAACTGTGTACATACAATTTAAGCAGATTGACTTTTGCTTCACAAAGGAACTCAATCAGTGATCCCTGATATAACGGATCTGTATGTTGTATGTATAACTAAAAGTAGCAATAGAAATTAGTCGAAGCTAAAAAACTGCTCACCTGTGCCTTTCATCAGTTTCAGAGCACGACTCTACACGAATTTGAATATGGCCCATAAAATCCCACCTGCATTTCGGGCAGCCTGTGCCATGTCATCAGCGGTTTGGCCGCAGCTCCACACCTACCAGAGACAAACATCAATTTAGTTGCCATACTCAGCCTCTCAGACGACGACCTAGAACATTTCAGCACCATCCGGGTTCTTGCCTTAGATGTCCCATTTTGGTTGGTTATGACTACACTAGATAGATTGAAGCGAGTGGAATAATCAGGACTGAGGTTTTCCTTATGGTAAACTCTCTCGGGGCTCTCTTTTGTTATTTCATTCTTGTCATTATTATGAATCATTCGTTGATTTTCTTCAACATCATTCATAACTCTCTTGACTTCACTTGCCAATCCAATGGCACGCCACGCATCAGCAACGAGCCGAACTGTACTCTCCTCTGGATGAACACCCTTCTCTTCCATAATTTGAAGCAACTCTTCCGCTTTCCACGGATGTTTTGCTTCTCCGTATCCCCATATTAGTGTTTCAAAAGTTTTCAAATTGGGGGAAATGCCAATTTTACACATTGTCTTATAAACCTTCCGGGCATGCTCCATTTTGCCTGCACTGCACCAGCCGCTGATGATTGTCGTGAAAATCACAACGCTTGGGTGGACTTTGTATTTTTCCATGATTTTCAGGATGGATTCGGCCCTGTCGGGGTTTCCAGCACGCACATATCCTTTTGCAAGAATGCTGAATGCATGGATGTCAGGTTCTACACCAGCTTTGACCATGTCATCGAAGATGTCTTGGCATTTGTCCATGAGTCCTGCTGAACTCCACGCATTCATGATGGTGCTGAATGTTATCACGTCTGGTTTGACCCCGAATTCTTCCATCAGCGTCAGTGTCTGCCAGAATAACGCTCATTGTAAGTGATACAGGGAAGGGAAGTGTTTAGAATGAAGAGAGATGACAAGAACAAACACAAATCTAAACACAAAATTGGAAAGTGAGAACATCCTATTTCCTGAGTTCTGGATTATAAATTTAAGCGAAACCATACTATCTCACTTTTGAGAATTCTCCAAACCAAAGAAAAATGCTAGTGAATAAATACTAACTTTATCATCTTTCACATTTAGAAGCCGTGCTTTATTGGTTGTCCATCCAGTGATGGTAAAGGGAGAGAATTTTCTATATTTTCATTTATTTTCCTTCATATTCTAAGAAAATAGTTCAATTCATGATGTTTGAGAGTGCTTTTCTTTACTCTCTTGGATTGCACGACTACTTAAAAGGGGTAGAAAGGAAAAAAGAAAGACTTATCACTCCACTATTTTCATTCTTTTTATCCAACCCAAGGGATGAACAACTGTGTCTGCAACTCCATCTTATTATCCACGGTCGATACAGTTTCACTATCATCAAAAAAGATTACAAACGAGATATAAAGATAGCCACCCCCTCAATATACATAGAATTAGGACAGCAGGTCACAAGTGCGGAAATACCAAAAGTAATCTTACTCCAAATTCAGGGCACAATTATCAGTTTCACAAAATTGGATCTCCAATCGAGTGGTTAGTGTTCAATGCTTATCAGTATCCACAAAACTCAACCATATTAAAGCCATGAGTGAAATCCTAGTTGCTGATCGAAAAAAAAAACTTTTTTGCTGATAAAAAAAAAAAAAATGTGAAATCCTAGTCACCAAAGGCAGGCAGGCCTTCAAGGCAAAAGAGATATAAATGTCAAACTCAGAGGGCTTGCTTAGTTATGTTTTTGTTTTCTGTATTCATTTTCCAGAAAACAAAAAAAATGTGTTTGGCATACTGTTTCTGAAAATTCTTCCTGAGAATTTTTTCTAAAATCAACCCACTTTTCATGAGACACCAAAAAGTTATTTTAGAATTTGCAAAACAATTTTGACACAAAATTGAAAATAATATGTGGGTGTTTTCGAACATTTCATTGCTTTTGTTTCCAAATACATGAAAACAAAAGCAGAGAAAATAAAAACATGTACAACCAAGCTCGGAAAATCTGGAGTAACTTTTAAGCAAAGAAAATATTCATGACTTTGCTGTCCCTAGCAGACAGATGAGTATGTGCAGGATGATATTGGTACTGGTAATTGAATAATTGGAAACAATAATTTGTTTTGATCATGAACTGTTTGGTAGACATCAACTATTATAAGTATAAATCATCTAAGTGATTTTTTAACACGTGGAACGCACCTCATCAACTCCATCTGTGTCAGTAATGTCAAGAAATCCTTTGATAAGGGAATTGAAAACAACAAGATTTGGATGCACTCTAAGATCCTTCATCCTGTACATGAATCTCAAGGCATCCACCATATTTCCTTCCTTACAGTATCCATTAATGATGATTCCACAAGTCCGCTGATTGGGCAGCACTTTGTTATTCTGCATCTCCAATATCATTCCTTCGGCTCTACTTGTTTCCCCATTTTGAGAGTAAGCCCGTGCCAATGTATTGTAAGTGACAACATCGGGTCTCAAACCAGATGAAACCATCCTATACACCACATTCCATGCCTGTTCAATGTTGTTCTTGATACACCAGGCTCGGGCAAGAATATTATATGTCTTATCATTTGGTTTCACGTTTTCTTCATTCGACATTAGTTCCAACACTTTCAAAGCTTCTTCAGGCTTGCCAACGATCCCAAACCCTTTAATTAATGTGTTAAATGTGCTAGTTGTAGGCTTACACCCACTCTCCTTCATTTTTTGGAAGATTTTCATGGCATCTTTGACATTGCCTGATTCAGAGAAAGCGTTAATCATTGCATTGAAGAAAATTGTGTCAGGCTTGAGACCATTCTCTTCAACCTTAGAGAGGAGTGATGGAATGGACTTGAAATGCTTTTGGAGGGTCAAGGCAGCTAAGAGAGTTGTGTATGTTACGAGAGTTGGCTTGTGTCCTTCTTCTGTCAAGCCTTTGAAAATTGTGTGGACTTCTTGAGGCTTTCCCTTCTCGATTAAAATGTTCATCAGCTTTGTTCTTGAACGAACTGTCGTACAACTATTGTTCCCCAAACATACAAGGCAGTGGGATTGCATTTGGGAACTTATAGAAGTTGAAATTGGGCGTGTTAGGTCCTTCTCATGTATATGTGGTTCCTAAGAGATTCAAATATCAAATGTTTGACAAATAGAAAAAGGAGTATGCGTCTATGCATGAATTTGAGTGTGTTGTGCATGCAAGTATATCAGAATTTGCAATTGGTAATACAAACAGGCCTAACAAACTGGTACACCATTTCAGATGGAAAAAAAAAAGCCATATTTCCACGAAGAAGTCCATATTGTTGGATGTGGAGAACAGTTGCATTCTCAAAATCACATCTTCGAAAAAGCAATCAGGATCCAGACAAGTAGAGTTCATTTGGTCAGTCCTGATAGGAAATATGAATGTCTGAAAATCAAAACAAGTTGGTCATCTGTTCTCATGAATATTAGCAATGGAAAAAGAAGGGCACATTAATATTGATAAAGGGAATATTACGTGTTGTAAAAGAAATAGTGTCCAAGAAGCATATTAGTATAAAATTTTCAACACCAAAATAAACGACTATAATGTGAGCATTTCATTTTCCCTCACAAATAAAAAATAAAAAAAAATAAAAAATCAACCAATACATACAATTGAGTTCTTCATATTATACTCAACAATAAGCATGGTACATATGAGTGCAGCCAGTATTTGGTCAATGGACTTGAAAGCGGCTCAGTAAAGGTTTCAAGAAAATGCAAGAAAAAGCAATTCATCAAAGATATTGACAGGAATCAAATATACTGATTGAGTTGTAGTCACAATACCATGGTAGGTGATGCATGGATCCATTTCTTGCTCGCAATTGTGCCATTTTGTTGTTTTCCAGTGATGACAGAATGAGCCTTCTCTTTACCAAACTCTCCCATTTCTTCTCTACCTGACCTAATATCTCTGCAGACTTATTGCTTTGATTGATTATAAATACCAAGTTACCAACAACCAGGCTACAGAACTTGCATTTCAACCAAATTCGTGTCGTCAGCATAGAGTTCTAGAGTGTCATATCATTCATACTGAGATCCTACGACCAAACAATCAAAATATTAACGTAACATGGATTGTAGGGATGAGTCAGCTCAAAATAAAAGGTCACACTTCGGCTGCCATTAGATGCATGCAATTCTTAAAAGTATCCAAAATATAGGTAGAAATTAGACCAATTTGCCAACTGGCAATGAACTGTGCAGAAGGCTCAGAGTGGGAACAAATCAGTCTTGGCACATAAATGCAATTACATAGTATAAAAACACACACTCATTCTTCTCCCCAAACGCTCATGGGCCTGTGGAGTTTTGAATTATTTAGTACAAAATAGAAGCATGCCCCAGCAAGTGCAAAAAGAATTCCAAAACCAAATCAATTGATAAAATATACTAAAATTACAGTTTGATGACATGTGTCCATTGTGTGTACCCAACGTGTCTGACTGGAAAAAGAAAAAAGAAAAAAGAAAAGGGGACACTTCCTCCAGCGTGAGTGGAGTGTGTCTAACACGTGTCCGGATCATGTTTGACGGTATCTGTGTCTGAACATAATCGTGATGTGGTGTTTCATTACATCAACCTATAACCATACTTCTTGGTGGAAAGCTATAAGTTTCACTATAACATCTATCGTAAGTGGTAATAATAACTGCACATACTTTATTGGCGGAAAGCTACAAGTTTCACTATGACATCTATTGTAAATGGTAATAATAACTGCATATACTGCAAGAACATGTAACAAAATGTAAATTTTGATTCCATAGGCAATAGCTCGTCTTCTTGACCTTTCAACCACTGAGGCATGCACCTTGTTCGTTGGAGAAAATTAAGCTTGACAAACCAGCATTCGAGGCCTCATTTATCACATGTTAATGCAAAATCTCCAAGAGCAATGCATTTATTTTCACCATCTAACCACAATCCAGTTCCATTGATGCAAGAAAAAGAATAAAAAAATCAAAACAAACCATACTAAGCCAAATTAAGTCTTTCCACTCTAGTGGAGTTGGTTACATGAATCTTTTTTCATTATTCTCTGTTAAGGGCTATATGCTCAATTAAATTAACGAAACTAAAGTTTGTCAAAATGTAAATCAGGCTGAACCAGGTTGCGTCATCTCCTAAGCAAGCAGAAGAGAAGAACATAGCGATGCCCTTCCCAGCATATTACTAGGATCTACAATCTAAGAACATTGGACATCAAATACATACTGAAAGAAGAAGAAAGCAATCTGGTATTTCAAAGCATACTGATTTTGGGGAACAGAAACAGATAAAATCTTGTTCCATAATTCAAACACAGCAGGCACTGCCAATTTACTCTTTGACACAATAACGAATTGGGTATTGCATGAACACAGAATTCAAAGCATAAAAATCATAACCCTCACATGGGTATTCTAAAATTCAAGCAAACACCAAATTTTATAATTCAGAAACATGAGAAGCCAAACCCAAAGAACTTCATGGTGGGTCAAATTAAGAACAACAAAAATGAAAGAATGTTCAAAGCTAGTTGTGGTTTTACCTCTTACAGTTCAGCAACTGAGAGAGAGAGAGAGAGAGAGAGAGAGAGATGAGTGGTAAAAGTTGCAGAGATTGAATCGCGTGTAAGAGTGTTGTTGGGTGGTAAGTAGTGACATCAATCAGCCAATGTTATCCACAAATCAGAAATCAGAATGGAGTGTGTGAATTTTAATTGGTTGATGAGGGTCTTTGAGCAAGTTATATTTCTAGGAGCATATTCTGCCACGTTTTCATGCACTGCACTATAAAGTTTTTATTTTTATTTTTAAATTCACCTTAAATCTTATGATTCATTATTTAAATTCAAGAAAAAATGTTTTAAAAAATATAATTTAAAAAAGAAATTTACAAAAATTTAAATAAAATCATGCTTTTAAAACAAGTGCGGCTATTTGGCCCACATCTTTTCTTTGGACCCAGCACTTCTATATACCTGATACATCAAAATTGTTCATCATTTTTTGTTTGGGTAAATTATAGTAAACCTTCTTAAATTATAATTCATTTATACTTTATTTCATGAATTTTAAAATTTAATGAGTGTATTTGTTTGAATGGACTGGATAGAAGGGATTAGAATCCACCGGACTATTAGTCTAGGGATATATTGTTCCCGGACTATTTAGTTAGATTAGATTTGCATCCCATGTTTGTTTAGTCATAAGATTTGATGTCAAGAAATGATTATTTAGTTGAATAGAATATGAATCCTATGCTTATTTGGGATATTATGGATAAGGATAAATGTTTAAATGACTATTTTACCCTTTTCAATTATTTACTAAGTAATAGCAATATTAAACATATCTTTAATATTTTAATTATTTTTAACTAAATGAAATAAAAATTTATATTTATTTTATTTTTTTCATAATTAAATAAATTTATTTTTTAAAATTAAATAAATTAAATATCAATAAAAATATATGTTATTTTTTAATTAAAATTTTTAAAAAAATAATAATTAAATAAAAAAATCTATTAAAATTTAAATAATGAAATTAAATAAAATATAAACAAAATTTTAAAATAAAACATCAATAAAATATCTACAAAAATTATTTTAAAAAATTAAATAAATAAAACATCAATAAAAATTAAATAAAATTATTTTATTTTTAAATTGAGACATTTATATTTTATTAAATTTTACTAAATATAATACATAATTAAGTAGTAGAGGGTCAAAATGGTCATTTTATCACCTAATTCCATATCCCCCCTTATCCCTCCATTTGTGTCCCACCCCCTCATGGGACACAATAGTCCAATGGATTTGAGACTATTAGTCCGGATGGACTAATAGTCCAATCCCATAGAATAATCCCTCAAAACTAACACACTCAATAGGTAATCACTTTAAAGTATTATCTTGTTACAATTAACATCTTCCATTAGGATTTTGTTAATGATTTGCACAAAATCAGGTCCTATGTGAAGCCTATGACACATTTATTGAATTTTTATGACAATAATATTCTTACCTGGTGATCCATTTGCCCTTTACTACTAAGATAAGAAAGACAAAATCTAAATGAGATTATCATATAAGAATATTATTATCCTTTAAAATTAATAAGTGTATCATGTGTTTTATACATGATATAATTCTACTTAAATCCCTAAGAAAATCCTAATGAAAGATGTCTAGTTTGTTGTTAAGTTTTAAGTTTATGAGGCAAAATGCAAAAAGAGTCATAATTGAAAGGAGTTCAATGTAATTTATTTTATTTTATTTTATTTATTTGTTCCTTTGAGCATCCTATATAGTTAACTCTACTTGCAACTCTTTTCCTTCAACAATCCTCTTACCTCCAGCCCTTCTTCCTCACTAGTGACTCCCTTCTTTTCCTCAGACCCACTATTTCCTAGTCTCATCTTTCCCCATCAATGACTTCCATCTCCAACTTCAACCACAACTACAATACCTCCGACAACCCCTTTTCACTATTAGTAGCCTCCCTCTAGTTCCTCTGTTGCCTTTTCCAGGCCCATTCATTCCTCATCTGTCACCCCTAGTCATATCTTTACCTATTTGCGATCTCTCTTTCTATCTTTCGAATGTGATCGTGAGCTAGGGCTGCCGGGTGCTATGAAGGGGTAAGGGAGGGTTACAAGGCTTTAAAGGGCATATGAAAGGCCTACAAGAGATGATGCGAAGGGATGGAGAAGGTTGCAAGGTTACGAGAGGCGCTCCACGAAGGTAGAGAGGGTTGAACAGAGACAATAAGAAGCGGGGATGGTGGGATAAGGTGGAGAGGGTGTTGGGGATGGCTATTGGAGGTGGAAAGGGGTTAAGAGTGGTGGTCAGAGATAGTGGTAAAGTGTGGTGGCTAGGATAGGCAGAAATTAAGGTTAGGATTTGGATGTTAGGATAAGAGTAAGAAAGAAATTTTATGATAGAATGAATTGTAATAAATAAAATTAAAAAAAGTAAATTACATTCACCTCATAAAATTTAGTAAAAAAGACAACAAGTCATATAAATTTGACATAATTGTATTGGGTTCCTTTAAAATTTTAATTCACACAATATTTAGTCTATTTTTCAATATTAAATTCATTAGTCATATGAATAGAAACATTATATTTCATATTTTTTACACAAAAATATATATTTTAATTCGTTCATTTTTGTGTCCCCGCACCATTTGCATTATTATTATTATTATTATTATTTTATCTTTTTAATCCTGCTAAAGGAAGTATCAGTGTAACTATAATTACTGTAATGTTTTTAAAATCTTAAGATAAATTAGTGTAATTTATCTTGTAAAAATTATGAAGAGGTGAGGGGTTCAATAAAAAAAATGTAGACATATTAGTATTTAGTAGCACCATTTTAAAACAAGAATTCAATAAAGCTATGTTTTTAAAACAACTCGACAAAATTAAAATCGTGTTTTGAAATTATGAATTCATAAAATGGAGTATAAATTTAACAAATAAATTAAAAATGATTAAATTAAGATAATATATTTTAGGGAGAATTTCAAAAAAGTAGAGGGTAAAAAAAACAATTTAAAAATGATGATAATATAAATTTTTATTGCATAAATTTATGTATAAACCATTTGTACTCTATTATTTTGTCTTCATATTACTTTTTTTTTTTTTGAAATTCTTCCTATATTTTAAGATGATATAAATTTAGGCCAAGTTTGTCTATCCTAAATAAGTATATACTTTTTATCTTTTTATCATCACATCATCTCTCTATTTTTCTACACATTTTTTATAAAAAGACAAAAAATATATTTATTTAGGTCATCCCAAACAACCCCTTAATTTTAAAAAGGAAAATCAACCTCCCAATTTTTAGCTTTGCGAACCATGAAACTTTGGCAGCCACATACACCACACAAACCACATAGGAAAATTCCAAACAAAAGATTCATATGGATGCGAGCCCCAATATTCTTTCCTCTTATCTCCTTAAGTACGTTCCCATTTTGATTAAAATTATGAGGTACTTACGTATAGATCCTAATAAGTGAATTTATTATTTAATATATTTTATGTAAAAAATTTTCATAAAAAAAGTTTTTAATTGTAAGTTTTAATAACAATTTATAAAAATCATGACAAAAAAAAAATCACTAATTATCAGTTTTTAGCAACGTATGAAAAAAATTGTTATAAAAAATTATTTTTAGCGACAATTTTACTAAGATTTATTTTCAATAGGATTTGATAGGAATTAAGTCCAACTATTAGGATCTATTTGTAGTTTATCCTAAAATTATAAATTAAATAAAGGATTTAAATAATTTGGAGGTAGATTGATATATTAAAGAATATTTTTAATCAATTATCAAGTATTTACATAATATATAATACTAATTTACATAATATATATATTTTTTATATAGGAGACAACCTAATTTTGCATAATATTTTTCATATATATAATTATTAATTTATAATAAATTTCACATCTTGAATCTTTTACACTTATTTTTATTTTGATATTGCACTAGAGGTTAACAAATATATATGTATTAACTATAGTGAAGTGGAACGGTTTCGAAAGTGGATTATAAATTTTTCTTCTTGTGATATTTTTGTCACATTCTTAACCAATTATCAAACATTTGCATAATATATAACACTAAGTTATATAATGTTTTTCATATATATGACAGAAACTAATTTTACAAAATATTTTTCATATATATAACTACTAATTTATAACAAATTTCATATCTTAAATTTTTCACACTCATTTTTACTTTGATATTTCACTAGAGATTAAAAAATATATATATGTATTAACTATAGCGAAGTGGAGCGGTTTCGAAAGCGAATTATAAATTTTAAAGTTTAATTCGTAATTAGTGGATAAAGTGGTGCAAATTGGTGCAGTTCAGTAGAGTTTTAGTGGATTGGGCGGTATTTCCCATTTGAAAAAAAAAAAAGATTAATTACATACAAACAAAAATTATATAGTATTTTCATACATAATGATGTGATTTAATGATGACTTTTCACTTTAAAATAAAGAGTAATGCTATACAAATATAAAATTTATATATAATTTTCATATATAATGATGTGTATTATTGTGGACAGTGGCGTAGCCAGGAATTTGATAGAGAGGGGGCACAAATTAATGATAACATCAGTGTGTTTGGTTTGAGTTTTTTGAATTAAATTTTTAAAAAATTGAATTTTTTGATTTTCGTGTTTTTTTTGTTTTTAGTGAATATTTTTAAAATTTTAAAAATATTTTTTTTTTTTTTTAGATGAATTTTACTTAGATGTATTTAAAAAATTTGTGAAAAAATATTTTAAAAAATTAATAAATACATAAAAATACAAATAATGTATAGAATTTTCATATATATATATTTTTTGTATTTTTGGTATTTAGTGAATTTTTAAAAGGTTTTTTTCACAAATTTTTTACTTTTTAGGTATATTTATGTTAGATATGTCTAAAAATTAAAAAAATTCAGTAAAAATAAATAAAAAACCCGAAAAACAAGAAAGTAGAATTTTCTAAAAAGTATTTTTGGAAAACTCTAACCAAGCAAATTTTTTTATTTTTATTTTTATAATAAACAACAATGAGATATTACTAAACTTAATTATTAAGAGTCCATTTGGATAAATGTGAATTTTAAATTATAGGATTTGAGATTAAATTTTATATAAATATTGGGGAGTAACTATTTATAGGTAGATTGAAAAATTAAAAAAGAAGATAAGTTGAGATAGAAATAATATATTTTAGTAGAGAAATTCTATAAAACACACCATAAAAAAAAGTGTCTATCATATGTCGTAATTATGATTTTCGTGGGCTTTAGTTATGGCACATTATAGTGTTAGATATAATTTAGTTATAACTTCTTGTGGTTCTTATTTTGGCTATTAATATATATCAAGTAATAGTTAGTTATGATTCATTTTGATATTAGTTATGACCTATTGTAATTTTTTACTTTTTTTTATAATTGAAGATGTGTTACTTGATTATAATTTATATAGTGGTCATTTTAGTTATGAATGGAAAAAAACATATGGAGGACAAACTCTACATGTCAAATGTACATAACAATCCAATAAATTTCATATATCTTCATTGAGGTTAATTATGTTTGCATGTCAATAATTATAGACATCATCATTATATTGAAATTTTTATAAATAATAATATAACTTATCATAGTCTCTTTACTTTTAATCAAAAATAACCATTATTGTTCTCATAATTTTAAAAATATCATTGACATTTCACTTTAAATAATATTTTTATAAATTTTTTTATTTAAAATATTTTCTTTATATTTAAAAAAAAAAAAATCCAAAATCCCAGGGGGGGCACGTGACCCCCTGGGCCTTGGGTGCCTCCGCCCCTGATTGCGGACCTTTCATTTCAAACAATATACTATTAAAAATGAGTTTATTTATAATAATGGTAATGTTATATCATTTTTGTAGATTTTTTTGTATGAATTTTATATATGAATAATATATTTCTAAAACAAAGCACTTATAAAAATGACTTATATTTATAACAATATGTTTGTCATATGCTTCTTGTAATATTTTTTGGTATGAATTATATATATAAATATATATATATATATATATATATTAGATTTGTATGGATGAAAATGCTAATGTATTGTAGGACAAATGGAAGTGTAAAAAAGACATTAATTGATGAAATGAGAATATAAAAAGGTTATTTTAAAGAGAAAATTAGTGAAACATCCCTCTCTAACTTTGTGTAGTAGGAGAGATCCAATATATATTTATTTTTATTAGCTAAGATCCCTCAACATTTTCACAGAAAAAATTTGACTTAGAGAAATTTTGCCCGACTCAAAGAAATTTTGAAATTTCTCTGTGAAATTTGAGAAATTTCACCCGACTGAGAGAAATTGTGGCCACGACTTAGGCCCCGTTTGGAAACAGGCTTATTTAGTAACTTTTTGGCTATTTGGCTAAAATATGAGCTTAAAAAAACTAGTATGTTTGGGATGACTTTTTGGCTTTTTACGAAAAGATCTGCAAAAAGTAGAGAGAAAAGAGAATCTTTGACTTTTTGGTATGGGTTGTTAGCTTTTTGGCTAATTTAGTAATTTTTTGACTTTTTGGCTAAAAGGGAGGATTCCCAAACGAGGCCTTAGAGAAATTTCAAATTTCAATGGTATGATCACAGAGAAATTTCTCTGAATCGGACAAAATTTCTCTGAATCGAATTTTCTCTGTAGAAATGTTGAGAGACCTTAACTATTATGAAAATATTGTATGTCTTTTTATCTTATAAAATTTTAATATCAAGGATATTGAAATTTTTTTTCCCTATTTTAAATGGTTGACCTTCTTTCAAGTTTAAATATGATTTTGAGAGAATTTGAAGGGTTCATGAGACTTATTGTAAGTCATGTTTCGATAATTCAAACCATTTATTTTGTAGGGTTTTCTATGTATATCATTCATGAAAATTTTTAAGTCGATCTGATAATTATAATATTTTTATTTATCGCGTTTATCTTTTAAAAAATGAACAACAAATATATTTGGAGAGCTTACGAAATGAACGGTTTAAATTATCGAAATGAAACCCATAATAAGTTCTACAAAGCTCTCAAATTTTCTCAAGTTTAAATTTAAACTTGAAAAAAACTCAATCCTCGAAATTAATTAGGTAGAAGGTATTACACATTATGGGTAGAAGGTATTACAAAACCCCATAAATAAAATGGTGTTGGTTTTTTGATATATTTTAATTCAAATTATTTTTGTTTTACTAATTTTTTTATAAAATTATGTCAAAAATTTTTTTTTTTGTTTCTTATTTCATATTCATGTTGATTAGATGATCTTAAAAAAAATATTATTTTTAAATAAAAAAATTTAGAAAAGACAAATTAAACCAAATTTTCGAAGTGTTTTTTTTTTAATGTAAAATTTGGCATATTTTTATATTTAGTGAATTTTTTTAAAACTATATTAATTTTTTTATAAAATTTTAATCATTTAATCAAGACATAAAAATCAAAAAAAGTTCAAAGACATGCAAAAATAAGTTGACGTTTTAGTTTTAACTAAACGTTTATCATTTTTTTATTAAAATTTTGTCATATCATAAAATTTTAATTCTACTCTATTTCTAAATTTCTAAATCACCTTAATCCCTTACTCTTGTTCCCAATAGCTATGCCCGTAGCCCCTTTCATTGTCTAGGCACCACCAAATCCTTTTTTCTTTCCCGACAACAATAGAAAAATTGTGACAAAAAGAGAACGAAAGAAATTGCAAAGAAGGCGGCATCGGTGCCACACCACTAAATTCCGTCATATTACAAACGATAGTCTACAATAATAGTAAAATTGATGCAAAATTAGATAATAGAAAAAATTGTTAAAAAATCCAATCTAGCATTTATGTGCATTCCTTTATATTATAAACGACAGTCTACAATAATAGTAAAATTGACGCAAAATTAGATAATAGAGAAAATTGTTGAAAAATCCAATCTAGCAATTGCGTAAGGTGTTAGGAACAGCAGATTTTTTTGTTGGCAAGAAATCCACGCTTTATGAAATAGTTTGATAAGAAATCATTTTACTATTTTGGAAAACATTTTATTTCTAATTTTACCCTTTTAATTTTTATTAACACCTATCTATTGAAATTTTTATTCTATTTGTTGAATTTTTTTATTCTATCTGTGTGAAATTCTAGTTGTTGAAATTCTTGTCCAAAATTTTCTTATCTATGGAAATTTACCAAGCCAATTTTTCCTATTTGTTAAATTTCAATAAAGCTTTATTTTTCCTATCTGTTATAGATCCCAATAATAACACCATAAAAAAGTCAAATTATCTGTTGACATTTGCACGCGCACACACACACAAACAGAATGCTAAGGTTCTGCTTCATCAAATCAACAAATAAGGAGAGAGAGAGAGAGAGAGAGATGAGAGAGTGATCTATTCAAAATTAACAATTCCAATTCTCTCAGATGGGCTCTCAAATCCTCCAAATCCAAATCTTTCAACTCAGACATTGTAAATATGGGTTTTTAATTTTCTTTTATTTTCTTTATATGTTTCTAGAGAACCAAATAGGGGATTATGAAGAAAAAGAAAAAAAATTTCCAACCAGAGTTGCAGAACCAAGCTTCATCATCATCATCAACAAAAAACAACAACAAAGATCAACAACAACAACAAAGATTTACGTGTTCCATTCCTTTCTTCGGCCACAACACCACCTCCTCAATGCGTCACATACCTCAATTTTTCAGTCGTAGTTAGAGAAACAAGAAGGACATGGGCTTCAAACACAAAGCAAGTGGTCTAAAGCTTGATTGTTGATTGGCAAAGAAGAACATAGACTACGACTCGATGACCTTGTCATCCTCGAAGACTTCATCTCTTCAAACTCGATCGCTCGATTTATCGCCTTATGGTGAGAGAACTAGCTTTAGGGTTCTCAAAATTGATGGAAAATTCGATATAATTTTGACAAAGAAAAAAGTTTGGGAGATCTCTAAAATATGAGCTTTAAGGCTATCTCCAACGTTGCATCAAATCCATTATCAAATTCAAATTTGGTGAAAAAGTACTATTTTTTGTGCTCCAATGGTTTCATCAAACTTGTATTAAATTGAGAAAATAACAAATGTTTAACCAAACTGAGGATCTGGGCACCTTTCACCAGAACACTATGCAAGACCATTGCGGATGGTACACACAGGACGACCAGCTGGTGGTCCTCCCGATCATCCTATTACTTGAACAATTCCCAGAATAGAGTTTGGACTGTCAACGGGCTTCCAAAGTTGTTTGTCTCCAAAGCAAATCTGTCTCTACCTTCTCGTCATTCTTTGAATTCTCTCTCTCTCTTTCTCTCTCTCTCTCTCTCTCTCTCTCTCTATACATTTGCCAGATCTTTCAAAAGGCATATATCGCATAAACATCAGAAATAAGTTCCAATCAGAACATAAAACAACAAGAAGAACATAAAATTGGTACCAAATATCACTACTCACCAAAGCAAGCTGGGGTTTTCTATACCCAAATCTCATTCTTTATCTTGAAACAGAAGAGATATTGACCTCGTTGGACTCTTTTTGAAATTTAGCCAAAAGCTTTAATGGTTCAAACTTAATATCTTCCCCAAAATCTAACCCACCAATCTCCTTCCACAACATCAAATCCCCAGAAGCTAATTCCTTTCCTCCTCGCCATGAATTCTTCAATTTTTCAATCACTGAACCAGGCAAGAACATCTAAAAGAGAACAAGAAAGAAGAACACAGCAACTGTGCAAATCCATTGAAGATAATCAATCTTCTTAAACAAGAACAACCTAACGAATCTCAATCTGGGTCTTTGACCAAATGGGTTTCTCTCATTCCTGCTTGCTGATGATGAAGAAGAGCGATGCAGAGTTTGATCTCTCTTCAACGAAAAGCCACTTTCAAGAGAACCCATTTAGAGTCCAATCAACAAAAAATCATAGAAATTGACAAAACATGTATGTATATATGTGTGGAGAGCAATATAGATATACAGAGATGGAAATCAAGATTGAGAGGGGAGAGAGAGACAAAAAAATTTCATTTGCTCTTGACTGTCAACAGGCTGGTGATTTTTTTTTTTTTTTTTCAGTTGCTCTTTCTGGTCGACCGGTTGGTCATCCCCTGAACAACTTGTGTTTTGATGAGAGTAACAAATTCACCGTTGGAATGGCTGATATCAAATAGAGCAATTCGTGATTTCTTTTACTCATATTTGATAAAATATTTGGTAAACCATTAAAGATGTCCTAAGGGGCTCTAGGGGTGGGCCTTACTTATTAATATGATGCTTTTTTTTTTTTTTTTTTTTTTTTTTTGAATTTTCACATTATTAGAGTTCAATTAGAGCTTTAAAATTAGAGGGATGTATCATTGTTGTTCAACAAATTTGATCTGTATATATAAAATGGGTAATTTGGTCATTTGGGGAAGCATGTCCTTATTGATAAAAAAAATTTAGCGCGTGAATTATTGGACAAAAAAAAATTTAAATTTAGATTTATTGCTTGAGCACCCTAGATAATATAAGCATAAAATTAATATCATTAAAAAGATAAAGAGTTAAATTATTAATTACACTAACACCCCCTTTATTTGTTTGAAATCACACTATCACCCCACTTTTTTTCTTTCTTAAAATCACATTGCCACCCCTTGCAGGGAATGTAGTTTAGATCTATTTAGTTAAAAGATCAAATGGCTTTTATATCTTCATATGCCTAAGTAAACATTTCACTTAGGTCTCATTTGTCAATTATACATTTTAGCCAAAAGTTAAAAGTCACTATAAGTTATTACATCACTCTCTATATTTTTTATATGTTTTTTCGTAAAAAGTCAAAAAGTTATTAAAATAGTCTGTTTCCAAACGAGGCCTTAATCTACCTAAAAAGTACATATTTTATTTTATTTTTTTCTCTAGATTTTGTTTGATTGAGTTTTTGGAACTTGTTTTGTGATTTTTTTTTTTAAAAAAAATTATAAATTAGTTTGACGAAAATAAACACAAAAAAGTATTTTTGAATTTTAAATAATAATTTATATCCTAAAAATGAGAGAACTTTATGAAAGAATGAGTAGTTTATTATTTTTTCACCAATATAATTTTTGAATTTTTTACAAAAAAAATAAATTCTAAAAAATCAACCAAATAGAGAAAAACAAACATGTCAATACACTTTGGTAGGAGTGTAAAAATGGCTTGCGGCTCGTACGTGGCTTGAAACTCTCTTGTGGCCCGGGGTGGGCCCAGCCCATTTAGGCTCGTTTGGGCCCGGGCCCGAGCCCAACCCGAGTCTCTGGACCTGATCTTGGGCCATCATTTTAAAGTCTGACCCGCCTCGCCTGGCCCATCGGCCCGCTTAAGACCTACTTAAGGCCTGGCTCGAGGCCTGACCCGTCGGAGGCCCAGTGTCTTTTTTAGGAAAAAATAATAAAATTTTGATAGAAAAAATTTAAAAAAACAAAAAGAAATAGTCAGGCCGACCCAAGCCCAAGGCCAGGCCCAGGCCTACCGGCCCGTCCAAGGCTTGAATACCCTTGGGCCTGGGCCTAATTTTTTGGTCCATGGAAAGGCTCGAACTAGCCTGAATTTTGGCAAAAGTCCTTGAGGCCCAACATAGATTGGGTCGGGCTCGGACCCGGGTGGGTCGAGCTGGGCTGGGCCAAATTTACACTCCTACACTTTGGGAACTCCCTATAATAGTCAAAAAGTTATTTAAAAAACTAAAATATCAAAGAATTGTACAAAAAAGTCAAAAATTCATTTTTACCTTTTGCCCATTTTTTTGTTGTAAAAAGCCAAAATTTCATCCTAAACATACTCTAATTTTTTTCCTCATATTTTAGCTAAAAAATTATTAAAATAGCATATTTCCAAACCAATCTTAGAATAGTAAAAAAGTCAAAAAGTCACTGCAAAAAAATTAACTATTATCTCCATTTTTTTACATATCTTTTTAGAAAAAAATATAAAAAATCAATTAAAATAACTAATTTACCAAAAATCTCACTTAGCTTAAGCTAGCAAAACAAACATCTCATCTCATAGAAATGAAATGCAAATTCATTTAAGGGCAATTTTGACATTTAGGCCTTTTTTGGGTATACAAAAAAAAAAAGCCAACTTATTGACTTATTGATTTATTGGGGTTACATCACTTCTTTTTGTAATAAACAAAAAAGTCAACGTATAAGGCATACCCAAAACAACCCTTAGGCCATCTCCAATCCTTCATCAAATTTAAATTTGATAAAATCCTAGATAAAACGGTGCTTCAACCGTTTCATCAAACTAAGATCAAATGAAGGGAGAATTATATTTTTCATCAAATCAAGGGAGCTTTTATCCTTTCTTCAAATTTTGCAGTTGGCTATTGGTAGACGACTAGCTGGACAACCAGTTGATCGGTCGAGTTTTGGGCTATATTAGGAATTTTATAAAAAGATTTGATGAAAATTTACTCTACACCGGATGATCAACCGATTTGATGAAAATGTACTCTTTACCATTGGACTGCGTCATATCATATCAAACTTTTCATCAAATTTTTATTCAAATTTGATGAAAATTTTGATAAAGGATTTGAGATGCTATAAAAATTTGATCTGATATGATGCACTCTAATCATTTTCATCAATTCTGCCGGTTGTTCAGTTGATCGTCCAGTGTAGAGTAAATCACTACAAGAATTGCATTTTTCGCAACACAACAAAATATGCTGCTAAAAGGGAAAACTCGTCAGCAAAGAGTTTCGCCGACACACAGAGTTACATCGGCAACCCGTAGGCAAAAGTGAGTCGGCAAAACTTTTTGCCATCGAAATTATCATTGTGTTGGTAAAAGTAATGCCTTTAGCGAAAAACATAGTCGTCGATAAAAGCCTTCATCCATCGTCGGCAATTTACTTTGCGTCAATAAAAGTAGTTCAAATATGATGATTGTGTGGCATTTTCCTCTCACAAATTTGCATCGGCAAAAAATACACTTTTAGCAACAAAATATGAGTCAGCAAAAGTAAACTTTTGGCGACACATTTACGTCGGCAAATGTTTCCATTTGCCGATGATTTTTTTGTCGAGAAAGCTTTACTTTTGGCAAAGACAAATTTGCATCGGCAAAAAATACACTTCTAGCAACACAATATGAGTCGGCAAAAGTAAACTTTTGACAACACATTTACGTCGATAAATGTTGCCATTTACCGACGAGTTGTTTGTCGAGAAAGCTTCAATTTTTGGCAACGACAAATTTACATCAGCAAAAATAATTAAAAATTATTTATATTTTTTATAAGATTTCTTTTACCGACAATTGATTGTCACTAAAAATGCAAAAATCACTAGCATATATATACTGCACATATGATAATAATTTTTTATAAAATGCTCCCCTATGACTTTTCCCTACTTATAATAACCTGTATTTCTTTGTAAAACATACCAAAAAAAAAATCTATATATAACAAATAATACAAACTAAACTTAACACTACATCGTAACAATTAGTATTGCAACCAAATTAATATCAAATGCATTTCAATATCCCAAATTTCATTCAAATATCCAACAATACTAAACATAAGAATCCTAAAATGTGTCCAACTATCCAACAATCCCAAACATAATAATTTCGAAAAGTATCCAAACATTCAACAAAATAACCTATAAAATGAAACAAAGAAGAATAAAATGAATGCCCACATATGAAACGACAAATTATCATATCTTTAATGACCATATATGTCACTACTGAACCACGAACGTCCATCACCAACCTGTGAACAAAAGGATAAAAATATGAGTATTTTATCAATACATTAACTTCAAAAATAATATACAAATATAGTTAAAATTAATTGAATTAGTTAAACTTATTTCATTTTTAAGTGTGAAGTGTTCATACACGCGAGTTTGAGCTTCATAGGAATAAAGCTACTTTTGAGAATGTGGTGTAAAACCCAGTCCATATCATAAACTTAATTAACCAAATGAACTAGGAACATATCCTATTAGAGATCCTACTGTTCAAACACAGGAAATTGATCCCTTAAAGAATACTTGTGTTCTTACTAACAGTGAAAATTAGTGCCGACATCCTTATTGTTTGCCAAGTTTTTAATCGATGGCCTGTGGTCGCAAAGCACTTTCAATGCCGGTGCTGCATGGATACCAGTGGACAGCAGGGGAAATCAGATAGTGAAGAAGAATTCTCTTTTGTTACTTCATTAACTCTAAAAACAGAAGCTACAGCGTGACTAGAAGTACTAAAGTGGTGTGTGGACAACAATGTTAAGGTAGCTACTATATTTAATATTAGTCCAAAGAATTAAGGTCGGACAAGCTATGGAATGGAATCTGAAGCATCTTTTGCTTTTCATTATGTTACCTTTGTAAAATGGTAGACTTAGTTGGTATAACTCTTTTTCTTTTTTTTTTTTTCTTTTTTTTTTTTTTTTTTTTGAGCATCAACAAAATTTTATTAAAAAATGGAAAATTGAAAGAGGACAAGAAGTCCTCATACAAAGAATTAAAGTCTCGTGCTTATATTGTGAGTTTTTGCAAGTCACTTTTGTCCTTACTAAGGTGTTCAAATCAATTCCTGGGCATTTTCATGATTATTACATGGTTTTTCCTATTTTAAAGCTAAAGAGTTCAAAAAATGCAAGTTTGAGCTTAATTTTCAAATCAGGAGTCTAGTTGTCACGCCCTAAACCCATCTCTAAAAGTTTGGGCATGATCACTTCAGAAACGGACAGTTAATTCGATACATACTACATATGGGGCCTGAACGGAAGCATTTAATAACATAAAATAATACAAAATAACATCCATCGAGCTCATACCTATATGCCAGGATCCCAAAGTGCCATGAAACAGTTCCAAATATGATAGACAGATATACAAGAAACAGATATTTGCAGTTACACAATAACATATATGGACATATGTACAGAACCAGCCTCGCATGTGGGCGTACAACAAAAATGTTGGTAAAGAAGGTTATACACGACCAATTAAAAGATTAAAGACCAAACTAGGGGTCACTAAGGGAACGCCACAAAACACATAAGCTCCTTCACATTGCTTGACCAAAAAGGAGTGACCAAAGCTGAACTAAGACCGACCTCCAGGTTGATTGCCTATAGAGACAGATATAACACAAGGTGAGCGAGGTTCAGTGAATAATAATACTTAAACAATTTAATGAAAGACTTGAATTATAATGTATATAAGGACAGAGGTCACATGGTTAATCTTTTCCTGTAAATATTTCCAAAACGACCTTGGGTCCAATCTTTACACAGAGTGGCTTTACGCCCAGTATCACACAGAACGGCCTTAGGCCCAACAGATTTAGCAGAGCGGCCTCAGGCCCAACAGATTTATACAAAGCGGCCTCTGGCCCAACAGATTTATACAGAGCGACCTCTAGCCTAACAGATTTATACAGAGCGGCCTCTGGCCTAACAGATTATACAGAATGGCCTCTGGCCTAACAGATTATACAGAATGGCCTCTAGCCTAACAGATTATACAGAATAGCCATAGGCCCAGATATCATCAGAATAGACTAGTCCCAGAGTCATACAGAGGCACACAAATTCTTTCAATCATTCACATGAGTTAACATAGCTAATTTGTGTTTAACAGAATGCTACTGATAATTATTAGCAAGAGGTAAGCGTATTTTACAGATTGGCCTTAGGCTCAGATATTAACAAAGCAGAGTGATTCCAGAGTCGTATCAATGTACGCAGATTTTCCAATCATTTGTAAATATTAACGTACTAACTTGCGAAGAACAGAGCGTTAATAATAACAATTATTAACGATAGGTAAATGTACGATTACAGTACTAGTACTCACAGTGCTGTAGCGGAGCGATTATTTCTCCCGGGTTGTGACCTACATATATGCATAACTCATACATTAGTTCATTTTTCCTTTTAAAATTGTTGCTGATTCGTTTCGCTTCGAATAAATTTACAAACATTTAAAGGCATCAACTACAATTTTCAACAATATTAGAGGGTCCAGCAGGTGAAACAGAGCAGACAGAAATTTCCAGCATGGGCCGCACGTGCGGCTGTGAGCCCCGCATGTGCGGCAGTGGCTCCCGCATGTGCAGTTGGGAGGTCCCGCACGTGCCTTTTTTCCAGTAACCAAAACCCAAAATGCTCTGCTTTTCCGCACGTGCGGCCATGACCCCCGCACGTGCAGCGATTTGCTCTGTTTGTGCAGTCCGAATTTCAAGCAAAACCCAATTTTTGGTGAACATGTACAAGGCTCAAAATAGATCCATTAATTGCCAGAACATGGTTCAAAAATCATGTAAATAGGAAGTACAAACATACAACAGTTTGAATATGAATTAAATCTTTAATTCCTTGAAACTCATAAACACTACTTACCTCTATGATATTTTCAAATCTCCACACATACACATATGTATAACCATTTATTCATATAGAGGAATTCAAGCTTGATAATTGAAGAAATAAGATGCGATTTCTCACTAGATAGTTCAAATTGAATCAAAATAACTAAATGATAACATTATCTTGCTAATTATCCAACATACATACACAAGACCTCAAGTACAACCCTAGGCCACACACAATATTGAGGGATTCTTACTCCAAATCAAGAAAAGGGGTTGAACTAGGTGGCTAAACTCACCTCGGGCTTCAATCTCTAGATACTCTCTCAATTCCTCAATCCTCTTCCTTGTAGATCTTCTCTCTTAGTTCCTATTCTCTTCACACTTTTTTCTCAAGAGATATTTTGATGAGGAAGCTTCTAAGTCCCAAGTTCAAAGAGACACTTATAGATATACATATATAAAGGTTGAATAAAGAGAAAATTTAATCAGTTTAATCATTCCAAATTGAAATTTCACAGAAAATCATATTATGACTTAAAAATCATGCTGATCTCAAATGTAAAATCAATTTCAGATTATTAAGCTTCTAAGGCCTTTAATTTCTGTTCTAATCATCTCAATTGAAACAGATTTTTCTCCTATTAGACAGATATGAATCTATATTCATAAGATTCACTTAATTAAACTTAATTTCACATAAAATTTCACAGTAAGCATTCAAATGCTCAGAATAAGGGACTGGAAGCATACCAGAAAACATATGCGAGGGTCGGGTTATTACACTAGTGCTTGTTCCGTGAGTTTGTATAAGTCACTTTGGTCCTTACTAAGCTGTTTGAACTGAGTATTGGGTATTTCTATGGCTAATTCAAAAATTTTTCCTCCGGATTCCAAATTTCAACCTTAATTGTTTGAAAAATGCATATTTGAGCTTAATTTTAAAATGGGGAATCCTTTGATTGTTCCATGATATAGCGACCCCGGTCTTTTTCCCATTTGATTATTGTATCCGGACTTACGTCCCGTGGATTTCGCTGTTATATTTGTTGTTGTTGTCCTTTAATTCCTTATTCTTGGGTTATAGGATGTGTTTAGCAGGTTGGTTGCAGATTGGTTGGGTTTAGAAACCAAGTCTGCATGTTCAGTTTTTGGCTTGGTCGCTCGAGCGAGCTCCTCTTCGCTCGAGCGAGGTCTTCGTTTTTGGTTCTTCGCTCGAGCGAGAATTCCTTGGCTCGAGCGAGCTTTGCGTCCAGTACTTAGACCTGAGAGATGTGTTTCTTGGCTCGAGCGAGCTTCCTTCGCTCGAGCGAGCGAGGTGTATGTTTTCGAGTTCTTCGCTCGAGCGAGCTTTCCTTCGCTCGAGCGAGCTTCTGGGTTGCAGACCTGAAGCATCGCGTTTTTGGCTCGAGCGAGCTTTTCTTCGCTCGAGCGAGGATTTCTTGTGTCTGGTCGCTCGAGCGACCATGTCTTCGCTCGAGCGAGCCTGTCCAGTTTAAATACGCAGAAACAGTTTTAAAACGTTTTTTTTATAACTTTTTGATCCAGAAACCCTAGTTACGACCATTCTCTCTCCAAACTCACCTTCTCTCCTAGGTTTGATCTAGTTAGGGTGTGTTTTTACCCTAGTTGCTTTACAAATAAGATAGAGGAGAGTGAGGGCTTTCATTTAATCTGAACGGTTGTTGATTTGGAGCACTTGGGAGTTTGGGCTATCATCTTCATCTTCTCCTTTTTGAGTAATTCCTTCGAGGTAGGGATTTCCTACTCCATTTATATGTTTTAATCCTAAGTGTTGGTATTTTGGTATGTGGGGGTAGTTTGGTAATTTTGGGAGAATCCTTAGGGTTTTGGCTTAGATTAATTTGTATAATTAATTTAAGGGAAAAATGTGAAATTGGGTTTAATTCATGACGTTGGGGAAATTATGAGATAAATGGTATAGTTGGGTAGTTTAAATACTTACCTATGAGAATGTTGATTTTACATTCATTGTTGTATTTATTTCTTGTTTAGAAATAACTGTTTTGGGCTATCGGTGGAGGATAGCCATTGATTGTTGTAGACCTTGCATGCGGCTTAGGTATAACTGAAATTATGTCACTTATGTTGACTGTTGAATTAATACAGAACATTACTTGTATTGATTATGTGTTGTATATGGCAATTGTGTGTTTCATTGCATATGCATTTCATTTGGAGGAGATAGGGGATGAACTCCACGGTTTAGGGGAAGATAGGGGATGGACCTCTAAATCGGATTTGTTGGGAGGAGATAGGGGATGGACTCCAGTAGCATCACTCATATGTGTGCTTATTGATAATAGCAATATTGCTATTTGTTGTTGATATGATGCATCATTATAATGTGTATCAATTGGAAGTATGGAAGTGTTGTGATTTGAGCTTTAGTCTCATTTATTTTGTGACATCTGAATCACTATTATAGTTGGCCAGGTTCTGAGCCATAATGATATAATTTGGAAGTTGAATAAATATTGGAAAGTGAAAAGTGTCATAGACAATATGTCATAGACAATGTAGACATTCGTGTCATGAAATTGGAAATTGATTATCTTGTGTTAACCATGTATCGAATGCTAATACTTTAGTTAATTCTTATGTTTGGTTTAGTATTTTTCTACTGGGCTGTGGCTCACCCTATATGGGAACTTCATTTTCAGGTTCAGGTGGTTCACTACCTCCAAGGACTTAGCTTGTGAGGATTTGGACTCGAAGACTTGCTTTATTTTATTTGTTTTTATTTGAATAACTTGTAAACTTTCAAGCCTAGGGCTTTATTTGTTTTTGAGTTAGAACTCATGGAATTGTGTCCAAGTGTTGGCTTGGCAAGATGTAGCCCATAGGGCATTTATTATTTGTTTTTATTTTATGGTACTCTGATGAATGGAATAAGATATTTTATTTCTTTATAATTCCGCATGTTAATATTATGTATTATGGGTTTATTTTTTGAGGGCGTTACACATGAGTTTCTACAAGTTAGTTTAATTATTACTAAGTTGTTCGTGCTAATTCTTGGTCATTTTCCGTGACTATTTCATGCTTTTTCCCTCTAAATGCTTATTTTCAACCATAAATACTAAAAAAATATTTTGTTCTTATTTTTATGCTTACTTTTGGTTGGCAAGAAGTCAACCACAACAAAAGAAAGTCAAAACAATAAACACTAATGGAACCTCACTTCCCTTGTTTTAAAGTTGACCTAAAAGCAGCAAATAATACTTAAGACCTAAACCAACAACATCAAACCTGCCATATAAGCACCACAAATCAGCACCCACAGACAGTGGCGGAGCCAAGAAATTAAAGTAGAGGGGGCCAGGGGCGGAGGGAAGGAAGGACGAGGGAGGTCACATGCCCCCCCTCAGTTTTGAGATTTTTTTTGTTGTGTGTGTGTGTGTGTGTGTCTTGTTCTCATATACAAAATGTATATTTTTTTTCTTAACATGTTTTTTGATTAAGGATTTATTATATTGTTCACAACAAGTAGTTATTTGATATTTTAAGGGCATGTTTGATTAAAAGGATTAAAGTATGAAATTGAGATTATTAATCCGTGGGCCCAATTATCCTATGTTTGTTTTGACATTTTGGTTTATGATTATTAATCCAATGGATAATTAATCCAACAAATTTGTAAGATTATTAGTAATGGGGTAGGGGTGAGATATTGAATACCACACTAATTTGATAGGATTATTAATACTTCACTATTAGTCTTGTGAATCAAACATGACCTAAGAGCACTATCTGGTATTATTTATGTAATAGTTTAAACCAATAGTATAGCGAAAAATCTTATAAATTGGATATAATGAACTCATTATTTTCAAGCAATTGACAGACTGCTTAGTGTGATTTATGATTTCTCATACTTTGAGCATCACGTAGGCAATGTTATATGGTATTCTAAGACTGTTTAATAATTTTCATTCGAAACACATAATTTATAAGCAATGTCATCTCTTTAATATTTTTCTATTAAATAAAAATTAAATAGATTTTATAATAATTTGTGTTATAAACGATGTGTTTTTATTTTCTAAAATTAAGAATTTTGATCCATAAGTTTGTGTTAAAATTATAAACTTACATCACCATCCCGCACCGAGCTATTTTACACTATTATACAATTTTAATTTGTTCCTATTAATAATGAATATGTAATTTTTTATGCTTAAATTTGGCTCATAAAATTATTATTATCTTAATGTTCATCAAGATTTTTTTAAAATAAAAAATTATAATTAATAGTGCCCCTTCTAACTTAATTTCCTGCCTCCGCCACTGGAGGGGGCACTTTATAATTTTAATTTTTTTTGGTGATCAACAATAAAATAATAATAATTTTATGAGCTAAATTTAAATATAAAAATTTAATTATTTATTATTAATAGCAACTAATCAAAATTCTATAATAATGTGGAATAATTCGGACACAATAGTAATGTAAGTATGCAATTTTAGCACAAAAAATTACAAATTAAAATTCTTAATTTTAGAAAATAGAAGCAAATCATTTATAGCACAAATCATTATAAAATTTCAATTAGTTTTATTTGATAGAAAAATATTAGAGAGATAGTATTGATTACAAAAATGTGTTTTGAATAGAAATTATTAGATAATCCCAGAATATTATGTGGTGTTGATGACGTGGTGCTTTGGATATAAGAAATCGCAACTCACACTAAGTGATTCATCTATTATCTTCCAATTACCTAACAATAATGAATTACTATGTTCCATTCATAAAATTTGACACCATATTATTGATTTAGACCACCACATAAATAACACCACATGGCGCTCTAAAAGTACTAAATAGACTACATATTGTGTGTGAACAATGCAACAAAAAAAAAAAAAAACAAAACTGAGGGGGGCACGTGACCCCCTGTGGCTCCGCCACTGCCCACAGACAACAACAAAACCAGCTCCAATACAGTAGCAATCATGCCACAAAGTGTTGAATGCTACTTGGATATTTATGGTACTGTTGCTAGTAGCATCAAGCATCTGGTTTTGTTTATTCCCAGCTAGGTTGGGTCCATACTAAAGGCTGCTATGGACTGCACAATAATAAGGTTTAGAGTGCCATGTGTTGAGCCATTTGTTAGAGGTGGCTGCTTATGTGTTGTGTCTAGATACATAGTTCTAACTTGCAATCCATTAATTTCCTTTTAGTTTTTTCATTTCTTATTTCTCTCATATTTTTTGTTAATTTAATTGACCATATACATAAGCAATTCTGAGATTTTATTAGCAAAAAATCAAGATTATTGAACTTGATGTTAGCATAATCTCTATATCATTGCCCTTGAAGCAGTACTAAGACTTTTTTTTTTTTTCTTGTTGTGTGTGTGGTTATTTTCTTCACAAAGTGGATGATATATTGATTCCAAACAATAAAGCTGTAATAGTGGAAAACAAAAGGGGGAAAACGGAAGTAAAAGATATAAGATTTGCAGATATAAAAATTTGACCACCATTTTCAATTTAAACTACCAGTAAGCAAATATAATGCTAGAGACATAACTGACTGATTTTGATGGGTTCTAACAATTGATAGGGGCTTCTTTAGGGGCTGTGTTTAAGTGGTGCGAGTCTTGTCCTAGTCCAGATTTGTGTCATATTTATGTTTTAGATTTTTATAGAAATGTATTGCATATTGTAAGTTTATATAATTTTAGATTGCTGACACATGTTATTCAAGTTAAATAAAATAAATCAGTTTAATGAGGTGTCAAATTTAACTCTATTTCAACCGAGACAATTCATCCTCCCTTACACCCAATGCATCCTCCCCAACATTGTTGCTTGGAACTAACACTGGAATACTTTCTAGATCTATCCCATTTTTTGCAGCCAACATTTGAATAACAACTTGCATTGTACTGATGTTTTGAGCCTGGTCAACTAACTACTTTTCCTGGTAAGCTAATTGTTGTTGCTGGTCAACTAACTGTTGTTGAAGAACAATCACCTCGGAGTTAGGAGTCTCAAAATGTGTGGAAGATAAAGTAGTATCCTTGCAGATGTCATCTCGGTAGAATAAGTGTATCTTCATTGGAAGTACTTCTCGCTTCCCTAGGTGTTTGTGAAGCTACTAGGCAAGCTGCATGCCTACTTTTCTTACCAGGACCCATATGAATATCTTGACATAATATAAAAATGAATTGTTAATACATTTTCAATAATTTAAGGATGCTTCTCATTAAAAAAATAAAAATAAATAATTGAAATAACTAGATATAACACAAGTAATATAACAAGTGAAAAAAATAGACAAATGACTTTTTATTAAAGAATAAATTCAAATATTATACACACACGTATTACCTCAATCACTTGAGAATCAAAAGACTTGTCATCATCACTTGAAGAACTCAGTCCTTCATCATCCTCAAGTGGTTGATAGTTCTCGTCATTATCACTTTCACCCACCTTTCTCTTTCCCTCCCTAGTACTTTTACTACTGTCCCTTTGAATAGAGCAAAACATTGAATTCTTGATGGTCTTTATCCCTAGAGTATCAAATTTGATTTTATTTTTTTGAATTTTATTTATTTATTTATTTTTGTCCTTCTCATACTTCGTCATCTTCTAGACCAACTAGCCGGGCTTTAGAAATAATTTACCATTTTTGGACATCTTTCCAACTATGTATATGGCATATAATTACATGAAACGAAGTGTGTAACCATGCTATGAAATTTGAAAAACAATGCCATGAAAAATGTAAACCAAGCAATTCATTATTAAATTATATCACTTGTCCATATAATAAAAAAGCAAACACTACATATCATAATCCATATCAAGATCTATAAGTCAACATCTTGGTTTCAAATGGTTTTAAATTGATGGTGCAACATAATAAATAAATGGTTTTATATTGGTTTTCATGGAGATGAAGTTATATTATCTAATTGATGTGATGGAAAATGTTGTATAATTAAATCCAGTAATCACAAATTGATGCCGAAGTATAATTAATTAATTAAATAAATCCAAAGCTTGTTGATTCAACACTTTCTGAAGCATTATTAGCTTTAATTAATCATAGTGGAAGGGGAAAATCAAGATAGCTAGCTTCTTGAGAAGGATTGGCATCCTAAATAGCAATATGGATGTGTGCTGTGTATTCTGCAAAGAGGTGGAGGAAAACACAAATCATGTCCTACTTCACTGTCCCTTTGTATGGCTGATTTGGTCTCATTTTCTTCAATGGTGGGGGCTACAATGGGTTGTTCCAGGGTCTGCACAGAGCTTATTTCTTTGGTGGGCTGGAGTTCATCTAAGAAAAAATGAGAAGAAGATTTGGAGTGTCATTCCATTAGCTGTTTTGTGGTCTATTTGGAAACAGAGGAATGAAAATGTTTTCAATGGTGTGTAGCCCAACCTTAAGGACTTGTGTGAAACTGATTTTCCTTGAAGTTTGAAAAAAATACAAGTTCTATAATTTGGCATAATTACAGTAATTTCTTTTTTAATAAGGTCAAAGAGATCAAAATTAATGCAGATTGTATGAAGACAACAACACATGATGTAAAATATATATTTTAATGTAAATGAGATGAAAATATTATTTTTTTATTTATACAAGTACTGAATTTCTGATAAAAAGAGACTAAGTATTATAACGAATTAAAACATTAAAAGAGTTCAATATAATTATATTAAATTTATAAGACTTCTTGTATGTTTTTCAAGTCTCAAAATAATCAAGTAATTAAGTAATGAAAAGATTTGTAGGCACTACTACTCTTTACAGTTTGTAAACAATTTTTTCGGACTCCTGTTTCAGCCATCTTAACTACTTCTCACTTTGTTGATGCTAAGGACACCTCAACTTAGGCCACAATGTACTCTCTCCACCAGCATTCTCTCAGTTCATCTTTATCCCAAATCCATACTAACCAAGATTTGCAGGTTGATACACACAAGACTAATAATTACAATATTAGTCTAAACCAAAATCACATAGACAAGAAGATTGCAATAAAGATGCAAAGTTATCAAGCAGTTTCAAAACTTTAAAAAAATTGAGGGTTGTAGATTTGGTCGGTGATACATATTAAAAAAATAATAATAATAAGAATAAAGTTCAGAAAAAAAACAAGAAAAAAAATACAAAGCAGAAAAATAGCATCAAATAATAATAATAATAATAATATGAATTGAAAAGAATCAATCCTGTCAATTCAATCAGAAACATTATTCATACAATGCAATCTAATAAGAAATAGCGTCAAATAAGCAATGGAAAAAAAAATCTTTAAAAAGCCCTAGCAATTCACCAGAAGCTACAGATATAAATTATAATGGTTCTCCCCTAGTTCAAAACTCAATAGAAAGCTAATAGTGTTAATCATGTTGTTTAATTTTGATAATGTCTAAAATATTATTTAAAAAATTTAGATTTTTTAATATACATATTTTATATTATTTGACACAAAATATTATATAGGTTGTATGACATATTTGTTATAAATATTATTTATATGGAAATATTTTGAATATATCATTATTCACTTTTTGATAAATTTAAAATTGATTAGTTGTATTATTTTGACAAAATTGATTAATTTGTTGGCTGGTCACTATTCACTTTTTGACAAATTTAAAATTGATTAATTGTATTATTTTGACAAAGTTGATTGATTGGTTGACTGGTCACTGTTCACTTTTTGACAAATTTAAAACTGATAATTGTATTATTTTGACAAAATTCATTGATTGGTTGTATTATTTTGACAAATGTGATATTGATGAATTGTTTCCTTTTGATATACTCACATGGGATGATTGGTTATTTGAGTGTATTTATAGTCTCTTCAACAATTACAAAACTTTTAGAAGGTATATATATATATTTCTTTATCTTATATGTATATATATATATATATATGATATTATATTCATAAGTGTGAATTGAATTTTACATTCAAAATGTTGATTTAACTTGTCTGCAAAAGCTTGACAAAGAGAAATACTTTATATGTATATAATATTAAAATTATATAAAAGACAATGGCAGTGGAATTTGCATCATATTAATATAATATTTTAAAATAAGATGAGCCAGATATCTTGTCATAGAAATTTGCAAGCACTTTATAAAATATAGTTTGAACTACTTGTAAAAAAAAATATTTATGGTGTGTTATTATATATATATATAATATAATATGTAATTGTAGTGATTGTAGGAGGATATTTATTCTTGAAGATGTTTGAATTTACCTGCATAAAGAAAAAGAAAAAGGTGCAAGTTGGCACAATCTTCATGTTGCGTTTGACTTCAAAGAACACCATAATGATGGAGCATTGTGCTGTCTCCACTTGATCCGAAGGAGCATCTGTCTCTCCAACGGGTATATTTTTTGGTATAAATAGAAGTATTTGGTGTGGAGAAAAATTAAGAACTTGAAGAGAAAAAATTTGTGTGTTCCAAAATTTTGAGTGTATTGTATTATGCTCTTTCACTTTCAGATTTAAGTATAGTCTTTGTTTTTACATTTTCATATTTGCTCTCTGTGAGAAAATTATTGTAAAAGAGGGTTAAAGTACCTCTTATTTTTATTCATTATTTTGTAAGAAATTTTTTTATAAGGGTAAGGCATTTATTGTTGAGTGAGGCTCAATAGATAAAAGTAAGATCTGTGTAAAATCCACAAGTTTGGTGAAGCCTTGGTGGTGTATTGATTCATTTTGATAGTGAAAAAATTCTCAAGGAGGCTCTTTAGGGAGTGGACGTAGGCCCGGCGTGCCGAACTACTATAAATCTCAGTGTTTGATTTTCTTTCTCTATCTCTCTTACTTTTATATTGATAATTATTGTTTTGTTTTTTTATTCTAAATATTGTGTTTATTATTTTTTTTAATATTATAAATTATTTTTTAATTACCCAATTCACCCCCCTTCTTGGGTTGCCTAACTGGGATAACAATTGGTATCAAAGCCTAGACTCTAGTTTGTGTGACTTAACTGTCTTAGAGTAGATCATGGTAACCCTTAGTTATTCCTTACCTGAGGGACAAGCATCCAATAGGTCACCACTGTTTAGCGGCACAAATTTTAGCTATTGAAAAACTAGGATAACCATATATGTTCAATCTAATGATTATAAATTATTTGTAATGGTCTAAAAATTTCTACCAAAACCATAGATAGCCTTAAGGTACCAAAACCTGAAGATGAGTGGAATGAATCAAATACTAGAATGACCCAAATTAATGTCAAAGCCACAAACATGTTGTACTGCACCTTAGATGTGTAGCTTGCCTTTCGTGCTACTTTCGAATATGACTAGCCATACAGTTCGGACTCCCGTGGTTCTAAATTTGATTCCACAAGTACAATGTGAAATAGATAAATACAAATGAGTCCAAATCTGGCAATTCTTTTGGAAAATCAATTTTGAATGAAAATGCCATAAATAGATTACTTTTCCAAATTACAGAGTCACCATCTAAATATTTTTGAAAAATTTAGGAAACCCAAGACTCGTGCCAAAGGCCACTTATCCATCATTACCAAAGTGTCTCGGCTCGGGAACTTAGATACGAGAGGGGAAGGTCATAAATTGAGTACCTCACTCGCCCGATCAAAGATTGGGCTCTACTAATCATGATGTGATTCTTATTTACATTATATGCTCTTGTTCCGATTATTAGGCTATTTTTACTATGTGTTTCATACAAGTATAGACTAATTTGCAAAAGTTGAAATACTTTGATTTTATGTGTGCCTTTGAAAAGGTGTTTTGAATATGTACCACTTGAAAAAGTAATATCATATGTACATCAATCAAAATTCTCTCAATTTAAGCAATTAGCCTTCATCCATAGGTATTCAAAAGATAGATCAAGTAAGCACTTAGCCTTATGACAATCATGTTTGATGTGGCAACACTAATACTCATGAAATATGCTTAAGCAATAAGTGCCCACCTAGTACTTCAAGGCAAGCCAAAAGAAATAAAACAATTAGTTAAATGCATGATCCTAACAATGCAAGTGACTAATGCAACACATACAAAAGTGCATCTAAAAGGTTCGGTTGTCTAATGTCATGTGAATCACTTTGATAGCATGCAGTAACGCACATATTCAAGGCAATAATAAATGACAATGCCGTTAGAATGATGAACCGAACCTTATGCATGCAAGACAAATGGATGCAAATCATGGAAAATGCTAAAAGGAAAGTGATGCTCTACACTATCCATAATAAGCGGGTAAATAAAAAGGAGAAAGACGTGGGGTTGGGAGCCATACACATTATTATATATTTGCCATCGCACAAGAGGATCCGAATAAATGTCCTAATACTAATCATTACAACACCAAAAATTAACTAACTATTCTAGCTAAGTAATTAAGTACAACACAAACTTAACTAGCTATTCCAACTAATTATGACAACACCAAAATTTAAAACTAACTAATTATGTACAAATTAAAACTAAGTAATTACAAAATTAATTAGCTATTCTACTTAATTAATACAAAACTAACTAGTTAGTTACAATACAAAATTAATTAGTTAAGTAATTAACTATTACAGGTCCCAAGAAACGAGGAGTGACTCATGCATGCACGTGGATTTTCACTCAAAAATGCCCTCTGTTTGGTTGCCAAAATACTTCTATTTTGCAGTCAGAAAAATTCACTGTTTTTGCCTCAGCCTCTGCTCTGTTCTACAGGAAAAATGACACTGCCGGGCTAAAAGAGGTGGCCAGCCGGCCAGAAAAAGTGGTTGGCCGTACAGTGAGGTGGCTGGTTGACCACTAGTTTTTTCGTTACTGCCCTGCTGCAATAGACAAGAAACAGAGTACAAAGAGAGTATTTTCAGGAGATGTTTGTCCACCCTGCCTCTCCTTATCATCAAATAGATCAAAGGAGGCGTAGGCTTGATTCGCAAACTATCAATCGACACAAATTCATTGTGTGATGATTTATGGATCAAGGGACAAAGCTCAATAAATAATAATGAAAGACCCACAAACCTCCTCCCTATCATGGAATTGATCAAGGGAAGTGGTTGACCTTGACTCTTGAACCATTTTCATCACTAACAAGTATGAAATGACGACTTAAGGGGTTCAATTAACATCCGATTGAACCCAAGTTGATTTTATTATCTTTTTTCCATTTTAGCCCCAATTTTATTACCTCTTTTAATTACCTTTCTGTTCATTAGTCATTTTAGTCCAAAAATGAGTATTAAGTCCACTAATGGAGAGAAGTGTCAAACAAAGGGTTGTTTTGGGCATGAGAGAGGTGTCATGCCTTTGGTAATGACCCTCCAAAGAGATTAAACCATTAAGCACGAAAGGATCTCTATCTCAAGCTTAAACAACAATCTGTTGAAACGACATCCAAATAAAATTAAAAAAAGCCAAGAAATAAGGGAGGTTACAGGGGTGATTAAAGGTAAACACAAGTATGAAAAACAAGAAATAAATGCTATAAACTCAAATAAGTTGGTGTCTATACTTAAAATGCCAAACCTATGAGGACCATTACACTACAAGCCTACCAAACAAAGCATGAATGGAACAAACACATAAAAATAGTCCTAAAACAAGCTAAAATGGTGCTGGAATTGAGGTAAAAAAAAAAAAAAAAAAAAAAGCCAAAAGAGTAAGCTAAAATAATGGAGAATTTTGAGACTTCAAAACCACTTTTTAGCCTCTGAAAACTTTTGAAAATTAGTGGGAAAATGTTAGAAAATTGACGGGAAACACAAGTGCTCAAGCTTAGAAAATAAGGTTCAAAGAAGGGTGGGTTACCCCTCTACCTTTGGTAGCTTTTAAGCACAAGTTTCAGCTCATAAACACAATTGAAAACTAGCCCAAAAACAGTAAGAAAATATTGGAAAGAAGTAGTGTAAAAGAACTAAGAGTTATACCTTTTGAAGAGGAGTGACCCTTTGAGTTATAAACCAACAATTTCACACCCTCAAGTGCTAAAATTCAAGCTCAAGAACCTCAGTAAGGAACCCTAAAAAATTGGTTTAGGAAGTGTAGAGAGAAAGTGTGTAAGTTGAAAGATAAAGAGAGATATTTTTGGGAATTTTGCACTTCACAAATTTTCTAACCTCATTTTTTGAGAGAGTGTCAAGTATATATATAAATATATATGACTATCTCAGAAATATCAGTATAGACGCAGCTGGTACAGTGCATTCACCTGTGGAGATAGCTAGCACAACTAGCAGCCGGCTAGCCACTAAAGGGCTAGCCGTACACTTCTTCTGGCCAGCCGGCCACTAGTGGGTCTGTAGGCCTCTGAGTGGTCAGGCTTGAAAAAAAGCTGTTTTGGTCCAAAAGTGGTACAAGGTTTGTAGGCTTTTGAGACTCAAAACTAGGGCTTCCTGTTGAGGAAATCAAGCGTTTGTACAACGTATAAATTCATCATTGGGTGATCAATCGGAGGCGCCCAAGTCTTAAGAGCGGTAAAAAATGGGGTGTCTACAGTTGCCCCTCTTTGACAGAGCTCAAAGTCATGAAATGACGTGAGTGAATGTCAAAGCCCAGAGACGACCCATTTTGACAAGGCTGTAAGACTTGGGCAAGCAAACAAGACATAAAATTAAATTGGTTGAACTCGAAAGCTACCTACGTATCCCTTTACAAGGAATCAAACCAGTGTAGTTCAGGGGCCGAATACGAAATAATACATATGATGCGATGCAACAGTTGAGAATTCAAAACGAGCATACAGCCCGAAAATTAGATGCAATGCAATGCGGTAATAAAACAATCTTAACTACACTTTTGCGTAAAAGAAACAACCCAAACCACACTTCCGCTTAGAAAGGTTTAACACGAAGCAACTCTCACCACACTCCTGCATAGAGAGATAATAAAAAAACAACCCTCACTACACTTCCACGTAGAGAGGAACAACAAAACAACCAACCACACTACGCTTCCGCGTAGAGGGATGATCTTAACTACACTATCGCATAGAGAGGATAAAAAAACAAACCAAGCTACACTTCCGCGTAGCATGGTATAAGAACAAACCAAGCCACACTTCCACGTGGCAATGTGATCCTGACTACACTTCTACGTAGCTAGGACCGAGAATAACCAAGCTACACTTCCGCATAGTGAGGAATGAAAACAGCCAAGCTACAGTTCCGCGTGGCGAGGTGGTCCTGATATTATTGATATTATTAATGGTTTAACCAACCAACCAATCAAATGTTTACTCACTTTATTGATATTATTAATGGTTTAACTTCTCTTGGTAAAATATATACTAATGATGAAATTGTAAGAAAAGTGCTTAGGTCATTGCCAAACAGTTGGGAGACAAAAGTCATTGCCATTACCGAAGCGAAGGATTTATCAAAGCTAAGTCTAGATGAGTTAATGGGATCTCTCTTAACTCATGAGCTCATAATACAAGAAGGAAATGGAGAGGAGGACAACAACAAGAAGAAATGAATAGCCTTCAAATCCACCTCGAAACATCAAAAGGAAGAAAAAGATGATTCAGATGATGATGACGAAATGACATTCATCATTAGGAAGTTTAAAAGGTTTGTGAAAAAGAAACAAGGCATGCGAAATTTTTTCAGAAAAGACTTCAACAAAGTTACCTGTTACGAATGCAACAAACCTGGACACTACAAATTAAAATGCCCAGAACTTAAGAAACAATTCAAGAAGGACAAGAAGAAAGCCATGATTGCAGCATGGGGAGAAGATAGAGATGAAAGAGACTCAGAAACTGAAGTTTGCAAAAATGAAGTTGCTAACCTATGCTTAATGGCACTTGGAAACGAAGATGAGGTAAATGACGAATCTTTTACGTTTGATGAATTGCAATCAGCTTTTGATAAATCACATGCTGAATTTAAGAAACTTAGTTTGAAAAGTAACTGTCAAAAAAAGTGATTTCAAGTTTATTAAAAGAAAATGAATCATTAACTTCCATGATAAATGCTTTAGAAAATGAAGCCATGAAAATGAAAAAGGAAAATGATATTTTAACTCGAAAAGAGTCTTCAATATTTGAGAAAAGACTAGTTGTATTGCAAGAAGAAAATGAGTCTTTAAAAAAGGAGCAAATTGTTTTGAAACAAAATATTGAAGTGTAGACACCCCATTTTTGACCGTCCTCAAGACTTGGACGTCATCGTTTGAATACTCGATGATCATCCATGCTCGTGTTCGTTTTGAGTTCCCGGAGGTCTCGACCGCGCGCCTTGCCTTAGGATCTCTCAACTTGTCTGTTTTGTGCTTGGTTGTGGACCAAACACTTGTGTTTTTGCTTCTGAGGGAAAAGGGTGGCTTGTTGGCCATCCTTCAACCCATCGGCCAGGGCATGATGCCGTCGGCTTTGTGTTCTTGCCATCGGCCAAAGGTGTTGGCCGATCATCACTTTTTTTGGTCGGTCGACACTTATGTTGGTCGATCGGCCATTTCTTTTGGCCGAGACCTTTTCTTTGCTTTTTGCAGAGATTGTGCTTCCAGTTGGTGCCAGCTGTTGGCCACTTTCTGTCTCCTCCATACACGTATATGGAGGGATTTCAACCAAGCTTAGCTTGCTTAGGAAGCTTTGGAATTGAATTCCTATAAGAATGGAGACCCCTCTCCCTTCCCAAGGGTTCTAAAAAATTGCATTAGAGAAGTTATATTCCTCTCTCTCTATATTGGCCCTTGTTTGTGCCCTAAAGTAAGAATTCTTCTTGCATTTTGCCTACAACCCCTTAGCCAAACCTCTTGACCTTGGAGCTGAGGTTCCATAGGACTTGTTTTAACATCCTAGAGTTGGTTTTGGCATAGGATAGTTGCTGGTTTTGCTGTTCTACAAGGGTGAGCCTCTTATCCTCTTTTAAGCTTTGTTTTGCTTGAGTACTTAGCCATATTTGCATGCTTCTTTTGGCTTAGCTTTAAACTAAAAATAGCTTTGTTTTGAGTTGCTTAACATGTTTGTTTGAGGGCTCATTGGTGTTGAGGGGTGGTCTACCCCCTTTGTGCCTTATTTGGCCTTGTTTTGGGCACCTCCTTTAGGCTTTTGTTTAGTCTTTGTTTGGCCTCTTCACCACTGAATTCCAAAGGAATTTCAGTGGTGGAAGTGAGGTTTTGAAGCTTCAAATAGGAGGGGGTTGTCCCCCCTCCCTTTCTCTTGTGTGCTTGTGGTATTGGCTTACTAAGTTAGCATGTTTTTATACCTCTTTGTGACTTCATTTCAGTATGTATTAGGCTTTTTTTTTGCCATGATATAACACTATTTTGACTTGGTTTGACCATACCATGCATGCCTTATGTACTTGTAGTGCAATCCTTTCTATTGCCTTAACATGCTTTGTGCTTTAAGCCATGACATGCTTTGTGCTTTAAGCCATGTTTTTAGCATGATTTTGGCTTGACCCAAAGAAGCTTTTAGCCTTGTTTTACCATGCTTAAGGTCTGTTTGGTGTTGTTTTGGTCATGCTTGCATTGTTTTGTATAGCCATGATTCAACCTAGCTTGTTGGCTTTGAGTGTCCAAGTCATTAGTATGTATTGCTAGGACTATTCTTATGATTTGGTATCATTCCATATGAGATTTCAGTCCATGTAGTGTAGCCATACACTTGCATTTGTCATCTTTTCCATGCATTGGGAGGTTGATGTTTTGTGCCTAAAAAATGGACCATTGTGTATACCTCCATGCTTAGATCTTTGGGATGCCATCTAAGTGGGTTTTTGGTCTTGTTTTACCATGCCATAACTCTGTTTTTCATTGGTTAAGTCATGCCATGTTTGGTTTTGATAGGTGTGGTACAACACATCTTTTGTAGCCTTGCATGCCTCATGCTTTTGGGCTTTTGTTCTAGCTTGTGTTGGCTAGGTTTAAGCTTGTTGTTTGTCTCATTTTGACCTGCCTTGGGACTGTTTTAGGTGCCCTTGGCCCTTTGGGGCTTGCCTTGTGTGGCCATGGTTTGAGTCCCTTGGCTAGCCTTAAGCTTTAGGCTTTCTTGCATGCTATACTTGCTTTGTTTGGTTGATTTGGCATCATTCCTCACATATTTTCAAAGCTTATTACATTGCCATGTTCTCATGTTTGTCACACCTTGCTCATGTTTGAGTAGTCGTGTGTTGTTGCCTAGCTTATGAACCAATTGGCATGCATGTTTGTTTTGCATTTTGGTACCATCATTTTAGCACTTTTGGCCACTGATTAGGGCATGTTTAAGAGCTGTCCATTTTAGTTTAAGCCCATTTTCGCATGTTGTTGCATGCTTGCCTTATATGTTGTCGCATGCTTGTTGCATACTTGGTACATTGCATGTTGTTACATGCTAATTCCATTACATGTTGTTGCATGCTAATTTCATCGCATCATGCTTGCATGTTTGCATAACATTGTGTGTGCATGCCTTGCCTCTTGATCAAACATGATAGAGGTTGAGGTCTCTTATGTGATTTTGGTGCATTGATTCCATATTGAATTGCACACTTGGCTCATTTGGCCATCATGCATTGGAATGTGTGATTGGTGGCCTGAGGGTCGAGAACTACACACTTTTGATCTTTAAAAATGATAAGGGGTGTAGTTGCAAACATTGTCTTGCAAATGTATTGCCATACCTCTACTTGTCCTCTGCTGCAGCAAAACAGCATTTTACAGGAATAGATGGCCGATCGGCTAAAAGTCTTTGGCCGATGACCTCATAAATGGTCGATGACACATTTTCTTTGGCCGATGGCTTCACCATTTGGCCGATGGCCTCTCAGCATGTCCATGAAGTGGTTCTAGAGCATCACAGGACTTTTCCCAGTTTTCAGAGGTGCAAAACAGTGCAAACAGAGGCAACATAAGGCATGGCAACGGATTTCCGAGCGAAGCCGATCGAGCATGCGTTTGTCCCTCTTATCGAGGCCGCTTTACTATTTTTGTAGCTTAATTAATTTGTTTAATTAGTTAAGAGTTGTGTAATAATTAATTAGCTTGTTAGTTGATTAATTAGTTGATTTGTATTATTCTTTCGGACCCTCCGTCGAGAGGGCCAATTGTTGTAATAAGCGTGCGTGAGTGTGTGCATGTCTTCCAACCCCACGTCTTTCTCCCTTTTACTTAACCGCTTACGATGGTTAGTTTTAGGGCATGTTTTATTTAGCATCCTTATGCTATGCATGTTTGCATCATTCATCTGTACTGCATGCACCAGGCTCGGCGCATCATACTAACTGCATCGTATTTCAATTCCTACTTGAATACATGTAGCGAATTGTCGCATCTCATATGCCATCTTAGAATAGCCGAACCTATTTCTAATTACATTTTGCATGTGTTGCATTAGCCATCTTAAACATAGCTAGGATCATGCATGATTACTAACTAGCTATTGTTTTGGCTCGGAGTACTAGGTAAGCTTTTTATACTTTAGCATCTTGCATATGCGTGAGTGTTGCCATGAAAGCATGCTTGCCATGAGGCTAACTACTTATTTGATATAACTGCCTGAATGCCTGTGGGTGAATGTTGGATCACTTGAATTGGAACAATTCATTGAAATCCGCGATTTAGCCTACTTACGAGTAACAAACTTTAAACCATTTTCAAACGAATATGCAATGTTTTGTTCCAAATTAGGCGATCTAGTCTATACTTGTATGCTGTGCACATCACGTAGTAAGATTAGTTAATTAATTGGAATAAGAACGCACGTGTTTTCAAAAACAAGATATCATGCTTAGTACAAGCCGATCTTTGATCGGGCGAACGGGGGTGCTCATTGCATGACCTTCCCCTCTCGTACCCAAGTTCCCGAGTCGAGGCAACTTTGGTGATGACGGACACGTGGCCTTAGGCAACGAGTCAGGATTTCCTAAATTCCCCCAAAATAAATATTTAGGTGGCGACTTTGTATTTGGCAAAGCAGTCCATGTTTGACACTTCTTTACAAAAATCAGTTTTCCAAAACGATTTGCCAGATTTGGACTCTTTGGTGATTTATCGGTGTTGCATTGCACTTTGCAAGATTAGATTCAGAACTGTGACATTTGAGTCCGAACTGTAGTATGCTAGAGAGCAAACGAGATTTTGCGCCTTCGCAAGCGCGGAGCTTCGGGAGTCCTCGGGGCGCGTCCACACGAAGACTTGAAAAATACTCTTTCAAAATTCACTCAAGGTAGAGAGACTTTAGATAAAATTCTTAAAAATCAAAATCGTATTTTTAGTGGAGCCGGAATTGAATATAAAACTTTTTCAAAAGTAAAAACTGCTAAAAATGGTTTTGTGCATACATTTTCTAGTCACTCTCATATCATATGTCATTTTTGTGGTACAAAATGTCATATTTCACCTTCATGTCCTATTAAAAGAAATCCTTTTGCTAAAATAAAAAAGATATGGGTCCCGGAGGACATTTCAAGAGTGTCAACTTCTAACTTTTATAGACTCAAAAAAATATGGGTACTAATAGAAAAATCAAATTTTTGTAGGTATGTTTCAAGACAAAATCCAGTAACGATAGATGGTATCTCGACAGTGCACGTTCGAGGCACATGACCAGAAATAAAACTATATTCGTCACACTCCAACCAAAGGATGGCGGATATGTGACTTTCGACGACAATAGCAAGGGTAAAATCATTGGTGTAGGTAGTATTGGTAAAAATTCTTCTCCTATTATTAAAAATATTTTACTTATTGAAGGTTTAAAACATAACTTGCTTAGCATGAGCCAATTATGTGATAAAAGTTATAGAGTTATTTTTGAAAAAACTCATTGCACTATTGAGAACACCCTAGAAAACAAAACCTTATTTGCAGTTTATAAACATGAGAATGTATATGTATTTGATTTGCATGATTTGTCTTCTCATTTTAATATTAAATATTTATTTGCTATAAATGATAATGGTTGGCTTTAGCATAGAAGATTAGGACATGCTTACTTTGATTTAATTTTCAAACTTTCAAAAAATGAGTTAGTTATTGGATTACCAAAAATTGTTTTTGAAAAAGACAAATTTTGTGATGCTTGTCAATTTGGAAAACAAACTAGACTTCAACTACTAGACCTCTTGAACTCTTGCATATTGATTTATTTGGACCATCTAGAACATTAAGTTTGGGAGGAAAATCTTATGCACTTGTTTGTGTTGATAATTATACTAGATATACATGGGTTTTATATTTGACACACAAAAATGAAGCTTTTTACAATTTCTCAAAGTTATTCAAAAGAATTCAAAATGAAAAAAGTCTTAATATTTGCAGTATTAGAAGTGATCATGGTAGAAAATTTGAAAATGATGATTTTATTATGTTTTGTGATGAGTTTGGAATTGATCATAATTTTTCTGCCCCTAGAACTCCTCAACAAAATGGTGTGGTTAAAAAAAAATAGAACTCTTGAAGAAATGGCCCGTACTATACTTTGTGAAAATAATTTGCCTAGATATTTTTGGGCGGAAGCCGTTAACAGTGCATGCTATGTTGTAAACCGTGCTATGATAGACCTATTCTTAAGAGAACCCCTTACGAAATTTGAAAAGGCAGAAAACCTAATATTAGTCATTTGCTTGCATTTAGTTGTAAATGCTTTGTATTGAATAATAATAAAGATAACTTAGGAAAATTTGATGCTAAATTAGATGAAGCTATATTTCTTGGTTATTTAATTTCCAGTAAAGCTTATAGAGTATTCAATAAAAGAACTTTACTTGTTGAAGAATCTATGCATGTTGCTTTTGATGAATCCAACAACATTATTTCCAAGAATCTTATAAGTAATGATATTGCAGAAATCAACCAAGCATGGAGAGCATTTACATAAAAGAAAATGAAGAAAATCCATTATATGAACATGAAGAAGAAATGACAATGGAGAAACTTCAAGAAATATATGTTTTTCCAGAAAACGACTCAAATCTACCAAAGGAATGGAAGTATGCTCATGGCCACCCCAAGGACCTTATCATAGGTGATGCGGCAGAATGTATAAAAACTCATTCCTCTGTTAAAAATGTTTGTGGTAACTTAGCGTTTGTTTCACAAATTGAACCAAAATTGTTTTTAGAAGCTGAAAATGATGAAAACTGGATTTTAGCAATGCAAGAAGAATTAAATCAATTTGAAAGAAATGAATTTTGGTTTTTGACCCCTCGACCTAAGGATCATCCCGTTATTGGTACAAAATGGGTTTTTCGAAATAAAATGGATGAATCCGGAGTTGTTCCTAGAAATAAAGCTAGATTGGTAGCCCAAGGTTATAATCAAGAAGAATGCATTGATTTTGATGAAACTTTTGCACCGGTTGCTAGACTTGAAGCTATTAGAATGTCACTTTGTTTTTGCATGTTTTAAAGATTTCAAATTGTATCAAATGGATGTTAAAAGTGCTTTCTTAAATGGATACATTTCGGAGGAAGTTTATGTTGAACAACCTCTCGGTTTTGAAAGTCATAAATACCCAGATCATGTTTTCAAACTTTCAAAAGCTTTATATGGTTTAAAACAAGCTCCTAGAGCGTAGTATGAAATATTAAATAATTTTCTACTTGACAAAGGTTTTTCTAGAGGAAAAATTGATACAACACTTTTTTATAAAAACCAAAAAGGAGGATATGCTAATTGTTCAAATTTATGTTGATGATATTATTTTTGGTGCTACTAATGAAATTTATGCAAAGAGTTGGCTAAAGATATGCAGGGTGAATTTGAAATGAGTATGATGGGGGAGTTAAATTACTTCCTTGGTTTACAAATTAAACAAACTAATGATGGAATCCATTTAAATCAAACGAAATATATCAAGGATCTACTCAAAAGGTTTGAAATGGAATCATTAAAGCCAGCAGCAACTCCAATGAGCAAATCAATAAAAATCGACAAAGATGAACAAGGTAAACCTGTAGATGAATCCTTACTCTATCTTACTGCAAGTAGACCTGATATAATGTTTAGTGTTTGTATGTGTGCACATTTTCAATTCGCACTAAAAGTATCACACATCACTGAAGTCAAACGTATTTTCAGATATCTTGTTGGCACTCCAAATTTGGGATTAGGGTATCCTAAGGGAAGTACCTTTGAACTTTTTGGTTACTCAGATGCCGACTTTGCGGGATGTAGACTTGATCGAAAAAGCACAAGTGTTACTTCTCACTTTCTTGGACACTCACTCACTTCTTGGTTTTGCAAAAAACAAAACTCAGTGACTCTGTCAATTGCTGAAGCAAAATACATTGTCGTCATTGGGTGTTGTGCACAATTGCTTTGGATGAAACAACAACTTCAAGATTTTGGACTTCACTATGATCATATTTCTATAAAATGTGACAACACAAGTGTCATTAACCTTTCAAAAAATCCTATTACTCACGCACTAAACACATTGAAATAAGGCATCATTTTCTAAGAGATCATGTACTTAAAGGTGACATTGAACTCGAATTTGTGCCTACAAATCGTCAATTAGCTGATATATTTACCAAGCGTCTTAATAAAGAACAATTTTGTTATATTAGAACTGAACTTGGTATGATGAATACTCCTATATGATGTTTAAATATAAATAAATAAAATTAAAATTAAAATTACAATCAAAATAAAAAATATTTTATATATTCTCTCTCTTTCGCTCTAGTTCTCTCTCTCTCTCTCTCTCTCTCTCTCTCGCACACGCGCTCGCGCTCGCTCTCGCTCTCGCTCTCGCTCTCGCTTTCGCTTTGATTCTCTCTCTCTTTTTCTCTTGCTCTCTCTTTCTTCCTCTCATTCTCAGACACTATCTTCATTCTCACCATCGTTCACCACCAACTCCACCATCCACAACATCATCCATCACTTTCATCACTACCATTATCCATCCAAATTCCTCACCGATCTACCAAGATCCATCACTGCTCTACACAAAATCTTCATCACCGATCTTTGACATCATTTCTGATTCATCAAGATCAATTACCGATCTATCAAGATCTGTTACTGATCCACCAAGATCCATCACCAATCTACAAACATTCATCCTTGATCTTCTCCATTCTTTCCGATCATCAACATCATCGCCGATTAACATGTTTAAGTTATTTATACACTTTGTTATATTTCTTATATGGTTGTATGTGGTACAGACTCTCTTGTATTTAATAACAATTGCTTCTACTTGGTATGAAGAAATTGTTTTTATTTATATTTTCTCTTTTTATGCTAGTGCACTTGGTGTAATTGTTTATGGCCGGATCTTAATGGCCCTTGGTTTTATAAATTAGTAATCATTTTCTTACAATTTGTGTAATTTTCTTTTGTACATTAATTTAGAGGGAGACTCGTATTATGTAACCTTTTGAGATTAGATCAATAAAATAAAAATACGAGTAATCTTAAGAGGGCGTTTCTATATTCTATGCATAATTTTAGAGGAAGTATATATCGTTTTCAACTAATTTTTTTTTTCTTATCTGCAATTTTTTCTTATATAGCAAAGACAAACAATTTTTTCAAAGAGAAATACTTGCATTTTATTTCATAAGAAGAAACTATTGATTGATTACATGTACTGGTTGAGAAGGCTTCACAGATTTTTTGCGTTTTACTTCTCTCAACAACTTTTCATGAGCCTCATTTACATGCCTCTCTCTATTTTCGACTTCTGTGAGTCTTGACATTATCACCGTTGCATAATATTGCACCGCATTCCCCAACTGATAATTTTTCCTTTGTAGCTCTCTCTTATTCTGACGAGTATTAGCTAGTTGTTGTTTTAACAAGCTCACATTGTCTATCGATTGTTGATTTTCTTGTACTCTTTCTTGAAGTCATCGAGCCATATTGGAAACTGCAGTCATCGCCTGTGTACTCAGAGCCATAGCGTTATTAATAGCATCGATATCATTCCGATTACCAAAAACACTAGGACTCTCATTTATAGAAATAGCGTGCGAATGCACTATCGGTAACCTTTCACTTGCCTGAATTACAGGCACCTCATGTATGTCAGAACCATTGATGACTAAGGTAAGGAATGACATGATTACATAAGAAGGTAAATCAAATTTTTCTCTCACAACACTTGACGATTTCGTATCTCTGCCTATCATCTTTGTTACTTTTTATACACTCTACCAATCCAAGACTCGATGCATATCTACTCAAATCTCTTATTTGTCAACCTTTTGGGTGCTGCTGCACCATTTTTCTAAAGATGCTCCAAAATCCCCACAATGATCACGACAAGACATAAGAACCATTATTATTTTTTATTTTTTATTTTTTTCCATCTCAGGTTTTTTTTCTCAAATGTATTTGTCTCATTTTTGTTTTGATCACTACAAATTTTTTTTCTCTCTAAAACCTTCCTATCTCTATATTTTATTTTGATGATGTCAGAGGGGGAGAAAATTATCAAGTTTAATTTTAAAATGTGAATTTGAATTGCCATACATGTGCTTTAAATTATCAAATATCTTATGTTGCAAAATTATCAAATAATTTGTTGATTTTTATTTTGTATCAAATCCATACAAATATTGTCATCATCAAAAAGGGGGAGATTGTTAATCATGTTGTTTAATTTTGATAATGTCTAAAATATTATTTGAAAATTTTGGATTTTTTAATATACATATTCTATATTATTTGACACAAAATATTATATAGGTTGTATGATATATTTGTTATAAATATTTTTTAAATGGAAATATTTTGAATATATCACTATTCACTTTTTGATAAATTTAAAATTGATTGGTTATATTATTTTGAAAAAAATTGATTGATTGGTTGGCTGGTCATTATTCACTTTTTGACAAATTTAAAATTGATTAATTGTATTATTTTGACAAAAATGATTGATTGGTTGGCTGGTCACTATTCACTTTTTGACAAATTTAAAATTGAAAAATTGTATTATTTTGACAAAATTGATTGATTGGTTGTGTTATTTTGACAAATGTAATATTGATGAATTATTTCATTCTGATATACTCACATGGGATTAGTGATTATTTGAGTGTATTTATAATCTCTTAAACAATTACAATTTAGAAGGGGTATATATATATATTTCTTTATCTGATATGTATATATGATATTATATTCAGAAGTATGAATTGAATTTTATATTCAAAATGTTGGTTCAACTTGTCTGCAAAAGTTTGATAAAGAGAAATACCTTACATGTCTATAATATTAAAACTATATAAAAGGCAATGGCAGTGGAATTTGCATCATATTAATATAATATTTTGAAGTAAGTTGAGTTAGATATTTTGTCGTGGAAATTTGCAAGCACTTTATAAAATATAGTTTGAACTCCTTTTAAAAAAATATATATTTATGGTGTGTATTTATTATATATATATATATATATATAAATATATAATATAATATGTAATTGCAGTGATGGCAGGAGAAGATTTATTCTTGAAGATGTTTGAATTTGCTTGCATAAAGAAAAAGAAAAAGGTGCAAGTTGGCACAATCTTCATATCGCATTTAACTTCAAAGAACACCATAATGATGGAGCATTGCATTGTCTCCACTTGATTCGAAAGAGTGTCTGTCTCTCAAAAGGGTATATTTTTTGGTATAAATAAAAGTGTTTTGTGTGGAGAAAAATTAAGAACTTGAATAGAAAAAATTTGTGTGCTCCAAAATTTTGAGTGTATTGAATTATGCTCTTTCACTTTCAGATCTAAGTGTAGTCTTTATTCTTACACTTTCATATCTACTCTTTGTGAGAAAATTATTGTAAAAGAGGGTTAAAGTACCTCTTATTTTTATTCATTATTTTGTGAGAAATTTTTGTAAGGGTAAGACATTTATTGTTGAGTGAGGCTTAATAGATAAAAATAAGACCTGTGTAAAATCCACAAGTTTGGTGAAGCCTTGGTGATGTATTGATTTGTTTTGATAATGAAGAAATTCTCAAGGAGGTTCCTTGGAGAGTGGACGTAGGCTCAGCGTGCCGAACCACGATAAATCTCAGTATTTGATTTTCTCTCCCTATCTCTCTTATTTTTATATTGATAATTATTGTTTTGTTTTTTTATTCTGAATATTGTGTTTATTAATTTTTTTTAATATTGTAAATTATTTTTTAATTACTCAATTCACCTCTCCTCTTGGGTTGCTTAATTGGGATAACAAATAGAATTGCAGGTTATGCTAGGAATCTTTGACAAAGAAACAAATAGCTAAAACGAAGGAAATACAAAGCAGATAGAATATAGATTCAGATAAGAAATTTAGAGAGAGAAGCAGAATACAGAGCAAAGAGGGGACGGACCTACAGAGCCAGAATGAAGAGGCGATGGTGTAGCACAACAATGGCAAATGGCGAAAACCAGATGATCGACAAATATCTGTGTTGGCGTGCGATTGTGAGAGGGAGAGAACTTCCAACCGTGAGAGGATGGCTGTGCAAGGTGAAAATCGTGGATAGAGAATAGGGGTTTTACCTAGCAGCAAAAAAAAAAAAAACATAGAGGGGGAATTGGGAGGGAAGGTAAAAAACTAGGTCCCTGTTTGGTTTGAGTTCAACTTTTTATTTTATTATTATTGTTATTATTTACTTACCCAAAAAAAGCTTTCTAGTTTTTTTAAATATATTTTAAAATTATTAAAAATTATTCATATCCTTTGTAAAATTATATAAAATTGATAATACTTTTAATTTTTAAAATTTTTCACGAAACTAATTTTTAGTCTTTTAAAAGAAAAATTTTTTTTAGAAAATCAAAGCCATCTCAACTTTTATCGACGAATAATTTTGTCGTTACTAAATGTTTAATTCTTTGCTGACGCCAACTTGTTGTTGCCAAAAATAAACAAATTAATAGCAACGCTTATCGTGTTGCCAAAAATTAACCTTCGTTGCTAAAATTTTCAAAATTTAGCGCCAACCAACAATTTTGGTGCCTAGTGAATGTTATACATTCTTAGCAACGATAGTAAATTGCGTCATTAAAGGTCTACTTTTATCGATGAAATTGATCACTATGTCGCCAAAAATATACTTTTTGTTATGAAAAATTGGCATCGTCGCCAAAAGCGGTTGCCAAAAGTGCAATTTCTTGTAGTGAATTTTGATTGAAATTCGATTGTCCACCCGACAAACTCTCCCTCAATTTAATGAAAAATCTGTCTCTTCCTTCATTTGATATCACTTTGATGACATGATTGAAACACCATTTTCACCAAATTTTTATAAAATTTAAATTTGATGAAAGATATAAGTAAACGTTAGAAATAGTCTTAGAGGTCTTTAATTGATGATGTCATTGAATTCTGTCAGATCAACAAACGTTTGATCAATAGAAAAATTAAACTGCTATAAAAATTGAGTTTTTTACTTTTGTATTTTTTAAATTTTAGTGAATATTTTTAAAATTTTAAATAATTTTTTTTAAAACTTTTTTAGATACATCTTATTTAGATATATTTAAAAAAATGAAATATTCGTAAAAAAAATATTTTAAAAAATCAATAAATACACAAGAATATGAAAATGTAATAAATTTTCGTATTTTTGTTTTTTATATTTTTGATATTTAATGAATTTTTTGTAAAAAAAATTTCACAAAGATTATATTTTTAACATATATTTATGTTAGGTATATTTAAAATTAAAAAAAATACTGAAAATATTTTTAAAAATCAATAATTTTTGTTTAGCTAATACTGATTTTAACATCATAAATTGGTCCGTACGCACCGTGCGTACCTGTTACATGCTTCGTCAAAGTCAAAACAAAAGCCAGAAACAAAAAAAAGCTCTGTACGTCAAAATTTTTCCAGTTTCATATAGTTGAATCTCTCTCTCTCTCTCTCTCTCTCTCTCTCTGATGTAGGAACTTTGGCGCCAAATCAATCAACACTGCTCAGCAAACCCTTCACCCTCGAACTCGCCATGATCACGCGATTGAGGACTCGGCTCGAGCGGCGGTGGTTGAGGAGTTGGGGAAATTGGAGGTGGTGAATGATTTTTCAGCCGATTTTAGGTACCAAAGGAGCTTGCTTGGGAAGAAAATGCACAGAGTTGGGGTGTTTGTGGATGGGAAGAAGCAGTTGTTGGGTATACCTCCTTATTGGAGTGTGGGACCCAATTGGTTTGTTAAATTTTTTTAATTTGGCTTGGTTTAGGTATAATATATTTTTATATATTATATTTGTGGAGACCCAATTCAGTTTGGTAACAATTAGGGTTTTGATTACAAAACCTAAGATTCAATAATATATATATATATTATTTTGTTGCTCTTCTGAGGGCTGCGGCTGCTACAAGTTATATTGATTAAAAAATCAATTTGGTGGGATTTGCTTTGTGGTACAACGGCTAATTGAGCTAATTGATTTATGGGACAGAGTGCTTCGATTTCGGCTTCATAGTTGGATGCTTTGGTGGAGTTGATTTGGGTTTATTATTTTGGGTCTTCTACAACTCTGTTCTGAAGATTTTGGTTCATCTATTTGGTGAGGTCTTTCCTCTTGTTTATTTGTGATTATTTGGAATTCACCTAAGGGTGGTTTGTGAGACCATTCGTGTCTCGTTTGTAATCGTTTGGAAACTATTTGGTTGATAGTGGAATCGGATTTCGATCCCATGGACGTACCTCACATTGAGGAAACCACGTAAAATTCTTGTGTTGCGTTTGATTTAATTTTTCCGCATTAGTTTTTATTTCCATTGATTGATTTACTTGTGGGGAATCATTGATTTTCCCTAACAACTGGTATCAGAACTTACGGTTTATTTGGGTTTTTTTATTTGTGTAAATCAATAGAGGGGAATGTGGGTCGCATGTCTAGCTTCAATGGAAGCAATTGGGTAACTTGAAAAACTAAAATGGAGGACCTATTTTTTTGTAAAGATTTGTATGGGCCTATTGAGGGTGATAGTAGCAAACCTGATGATATGAAAGATGATGAGTGGAAGAGGCTTAATCGAAAAGCCGTTGGTGTTATCCGTCAATGGATTGATGACAGTGTGTTTCATCATGTTGCTACTGAAACTTCAGCACATGATTTATGGAAAAAATTAGAGGGCCTTTATGATAGAAAATCAGCCACAAATAAAGCCTTTTTGTTTCGTAAGTTGGTTAATTTAAAATATAAAGAGGGCAGCCCTATTCCGGAACATCTGAATGAAATAAAGAGTATTGTTAACCAACTTGCTTCTATGAAAATTGTTTTTGATGATGAGTTACAGGCTTTGATGCTACTTAGTTCTTTGCCCGAAAGTTGGGAGACTTTGGTTGTGACCGTTAGTAATTCGGCGCCCAATGGAGTTGTCACAATGGGCCAAGTCACTAGTAGCCTGTTGAATGAAGAAACTAGAAGAAAATCAGCGGGTTCCTCTCATTCAGAAGCATTTGTTGTGAGAGGCCGAAGCAAAACAAGGGGGAGGAGTAAGACTCCTCATGGTCGTGATCAAAGCCGTGACAAATCAAAAGATGGTTCTTTTTCAAAGAAAGACATTGAGTGCTATTATTGCCATGAGAAAGGGCACATGAAGCGGGAATGCCGAAAGCTCAAGAATAAGGAGAAAAGGCGTGACAAAAGTGTGGATAAGAAGCAAGAAGACACAACGGCAGTTACTACCGATGATCTCATGGTGTTTGTGAAGATGATTGTATCAATTTTGTGGGCCAAGAGAGCAATTGGGTGATTGATTCCGGTGCTTCTTTTCATGTGACTTCTCGAGTTGATTTCTTCACTACCTACACCAAAGGAGATTATGGTTCTGTTCGAATGGGTAATGAAGGTTTGTCCAAGATTATTGGCATGGGTGATGTTTGCTTGGAAACAAATTTGGGTTGCAAGTTGTTGCTTAAAGATGTGAGGCATGTTCCGACATTCGCCTCAATTTGATCTCTACGGGAAGCTAGATGATGAAGGCTTCAACAACAAATTTGGTGATGGAATATGGAAGCTCACAAAGGGTTCTTTGGTGGTGGCTAAGTGCAAGAAGACTCATACACTTTATTCGATGCAAGGAAAAATTTGTAAAGGTGTTGTCAATGCACTTGAAGATGATACTTCTACCGAATTGTGGCACAAGCGGCTTGGCCATATGAGTGAAAAGGGGCTACAAGTTTTGTTCAAGAAAGAGCTTCTACCCGGTTTGAAAGGTACACATCTTAAAACTTGTGTTCATTGTTTGGCGGGTAAACAACATAGAGTTTCTTTTCATAAAAATGTTGCTTCTAAAAAAGAAAATGTTTTGGAGTTGATTCATTCGGATGTTTGTGGTCCTTTAAAAGTTAGAACACATAGTGGTGCACTTTATTTTGTTACTTTCATTGATGATTATTCAAGGAAAGTTTGGGCTTTTCTACTAAAAACTAAAGATCAAGTTCTAGAAGTATTTAAGCATTTTCAGGCCATGGTTGAAAGAGAAACAGGGCAGAAATTGAAGTGCATCCGATCAGACAATGGTGGTGAATACATTGGGCCATTTGATGAGTATTGTCGCAGCCAAGGTATTCGGCACCAAAAGACAGTTAAGAAGACTCCTCAACAAAATGGCGTTGCCGAGAGGATGAACCGCACCATTGTGGAAAGAACAAGGTGTTTGCTTTCACAAGCTAAATTGCCAAGATCCTTTTGGGGTGAGGCAATGAGTACAGCGGTTGACGTGATCAATTTGTCTCCTTGCTATCCTTTGAATGGTGATGTTCCTGAAAGAGTTTGGACTGGCAAAGATGTGTCTTATGAGCACTTGAGAGTGTTTGGTTGCCGAGCTTTTGTTCACATTCCAAAAGATGAGAGGTCCAAGCTTGATAGCAAGTCAAGACAATGTATTTTTCTTGGCTATGGGCGTGATGAATTCGGGTATAGATTGTGGGATCCGGTCGACAAGAAAATCATTCGAAGCCGTGATGTTGTGTTTCTTGAAGACCAAACAATTGAAGACTTTGGCAAAGGTGATCAACTGGAGCCAAAAACTAGTGATCTCATTGACATGGATCCATCTCCTTCATCTTCGGTGGATAATGAAATGGGGGAGATGTGCAGCCACCTATTGAAGATGTAGAGGATGATGCTAATCCTAATGAAGTTGAGTCAGAAATTGAGGAAGAGCATCCAACTCAAGAACCGCCACCACAACTTGAGTTGAGGAAATCTACAAGGGACCGACAACCTTCAAGAAAGTATCCTCCCAATGAATTTGTGTTGATTTCCGATCAAGGGGAGCCTGAGAGCTACCAAGAAGCAATTGAGCATGCAAAGAAAGGTGATTGGAAAAAGGCCATGGACGAGGAGATGAATTCCTTACTTGAAAACCAGACTTATGATTTAGTGAAGTTGCCTAAAGGGAGGAAAATTCTGAAAAATAAGTGGGTTTTCAAATTGAAGAATGATGGCAAGAATCTGAGGTACAAGGCACGTCTTGTTGTGAAAGGCTTTGGGCAAAAGAAAGGTATTGACTTTGACGAGATTTTCTCACCGGTTGTAAAGATGTCTTCTATTCGGGTTGTACTTGGCATGGCTGCAAGTATGAACCTTGAAGTTGAGCAACTTGATGTGAAGACCGCATTTCTTCATGGTGATCTTGAAGAAGAAATTTACATGGAGCAACCGGAAGGTTTTGTGGAAAAAGGAAAAGAGAAATTTGTTTGCAAATTGAAGAAAAGTTTGTATGGTCTCAAGCAAGCCCCGCGGCAATGGTACAAAAAATTTGACTCTTTCATGATGAATAATGGTTTTTCTAAAACCACTTCGGACCATTGTGTGTTTGTGAAAAATTTCTCGGATGGCAAATTTATTATTCTTTTGCTTTATGTTGATGACATGTTAATTGTGGGTCAAGATTCTACCATGATTAACAAGTTGAAGTTAGAGTTGAGTAAATCTTTTGCTATGAAAGATTTGGGACCGGCAAAGCAAATACTTGGTATGAAAATTGTTCGTGATCGCAAAGAGGAGCTGATTTGGTTGTCTCAAGAAAGCTACATTGAGAAAGTTCTTGAGAGGTTCAACATGAATAAAGCAAAGCCGGTTGGTTGTCCACTTGCGGGTCACTTCAAGCTTAGTTCGAATCAATGTCCTACAAGTGAGAAAGACAAAGAAGAGATGTTGAAAGTTCCTTATGCTTCAGCAGTTGGTTCTTTGATGTACGCCATGGTTTGTACAAGGCCGGATATTACTCACGCCGTTGGTGTGGTGAGTCATTTTCTCGTTAATTTGGGTAAAGAACATTGGGCAGCGGTAAAATGAATTCTATAGTATGTTCGAGGGATTTCGAAGATGTGTTTGTGTTTTGGAGATGGTAAGCCGATGCTTGATGGGTTCACAGATTCTGACATGGCCGATGATGTTGATTCTAGGAAATCTACTTCAGGGTATTTGATGACTTTTGCAGGGGGAGCTGTAGCATGGCAATCTAATTACAAAAATGTGTTACTCTCTCAACTACCGAAGCTGAATTTATTGCTATTACAGAAGCTTGCAAAGAAGAGTTATGGTTGAAGAAATTTTTGCAAGAGTTGGGTTTGAAGCAAGAAAAGTATGTGCTTTATTGTGATAGTCAAAGTGCTATTCACTTGAGCAAAAATTTTACTTTTCATTCGAGATCGAAACACATTGATGTGAGATACCATTGGATTCGTGATGTGTTAGATTCGAAATTGTTACAACTCGAAAAGGTTCACACAGATGATAATATTTCAGATATGTTGACAAAGACTTTGTCGAGGGACAAACATTCAAAGTGTCGAACTTTGGCGGGTATGGTTGATATCTCCACCTAAGTCGGTAGGGGGAGAATTGTTGGGTATACCTCCTTATTGGAGTGTGGGACCCAATTGGTTTGTTAAAAAATTTTAATTTGTATATTTTTATATATTATATTTGTGGAGACCCAATTCAGTTTGGTAACAATTAGGGTTTTGATTACAAAACCTAAGATTCAATAATATATATATATTGTTTTGTTGCTCTTCCGAGGGCTGTGGCTGCTACAAGTTATATTGATTAAAAAATCAATTTGGTGGGATTTGCTTTGTGGTACAACGGCTAATTGAGCTAATTGATTTATGGGACAGAGTGCTTCGAGTGCTTCGATTTCGGCTTCATAGTTGGATGCTTTGGTGGAGTTGATTTGGGTTTATTATTTTGGGTCTTCTACAACTCTGTTCTGAAGATTTTTGTTCATCTATTTGGTGAGGTCTTTCCTCTTATTTATTTGTGATTATTTGGAATTCACCTAAGGGTGGTTTTGTGAGACCATTCGTGTCTCGTTTGTAATCGTTTGGAAACTATTTGGTTGATAGTGGAATCGGATTTCGATCCCGTGGACGTACCTCACATTGAGGGAACCACGTAAAATTCTTGTGTTGCGTTTGATTTAATTTTTCCGCATTAGTTTTTATTCCCATTGATTGATTTACTTGTGGGGAATCATTGATTTTCCCTAACAGCAACCAGGGAAGATTTTCACGGTGATGTCTTTCAGTGAAGGCGAAAATTATGTGGCTGCTGTGACTGGTAATAAGAGCATTAGCTGGAAACGCCATCTCTGATGTAGGTAAATTCTGTTACCCTCCGTTTGTTTGGGTGGAAAATATTTTCTATCAGAAAACATTTTTCAATGTTTGGTGGCGGTGGTGGGATGAAAGTGCAGGTGGAGGTGGTGGTGTGGCAGCCGCAGTGGTAATGGCGATGGTGATGGTGGCAATGATAGTGGTGATGGTGGTGTGGTGGTGTAGGTGATAGTGGCCGTGATAGTAGTGTGGTGATATTAGTAGATTTTAGTCTGGTAAATTAGAAGTGAAAAATATTTTTTTGTCCAAATAGGCTTATTTTTTTGTTGACTGCCTAAACAAATGGAGTGGTAGTGTTTGTAATTACTCGTTTTAGTTTGATTATTTTATTTATTTTTGGCAGACATTCGAAGTACCTATGGGATTGAAAGATTATAATGAGATTGTTTAATGCCAGTAATGTGGGTAGTATGATTATTGTGTTTACTGTCTTCATATTTCTAAGACCTATGGATTAGCAATGCTTAATGCGGCTTGCTTTTGTTCCATTTGCACTGTCTTTAATTTTTGAGAAATCCGATAAGATAGCCTTTTGATCAGTCCCGAGTAATTTTTTATGTTCTGCTTCTCAAAAGTTAAGAAATATTTCCACATATACTCAGCCGTATATTCGAAATAGAAGGACAAGTCTATTAACAGCATTTTAGTTTCTTTTTTGTGATTGCTTTTCATTGGAAACCAAACAGAATCAGTGTTGTTTGGTAGATATCATAGCTTTGCAGTTTTTTCAATTTGATGAAAATTTTTTTCCTCTCTCTCTTTATATATATGTTGCATCATATTGATTGCTTTCTTTCAGAGATCTCAAGTTACATCCTTGTTTGGAGCAGATGTGCTTTGGTTGAAAGGGTATACTGGTTCAAAAGTCAAAATGGCCATATTTGACACTGGTATTCGAGCAAAACACCCACATTTTCGTAATATCAAGGTATCCGTTATGGGAGAATATATCCGATTCTTATGTGCATGTGTATTTTTTATGGGTGTTTCATTATTCCTATGTTAGTTGTGTATCAAATTTAACACTTGCCTGAATAAAAAAGTAGTTTGATATTTTAACGGGGTAGGAATTCTTTTGCATGAGATGAACCGCCTATGAGATGAACTTCCTACATTTTGGTTTATATCATGTTGAACCATGTGTTAGGAGCGGACAAATTGGACCAATGAAGATACCTTAAATGACAATCTTGGACATGGAACATTTGCTGCTGGAGTTATTGCTGGTGAAGATTCAGAATGTCTTGGTTTTGCTCCAGGCATGGAGATTTATGCATTTTGTGTGTTTACATATGCGCAGGTAATGCATATTGCATTTTTTATGCAATGAATTCTTATCACCAGTGAGTGTAGTATTTGCATTTATTTCCTATATTTTCTTCGTATTTTGGTGGAGATCTCAGAATTGATATTGGCATCTTTCTTTCAAAGGAAAATGATATCTTTTAGTGCTTTACTTACTTGAAAGTGTTGTTTTGAAAATTATATTCTGTGTATTGCTACATTGATTAACAGAGATGATTTCGTCACCATTTCCTTTTATATATATATATATATATATATTTGAATCTGAATATGATGCTCTTGGTTATTTTTATCCGATGGTCATCTTTAGGTTAATCATCAGCTGCTCTATTGTATAAGGGTGACTTTAAGCTAGCTATAGCTAAAATGTTCTTTGATAATTTTACTTATTTAAAAAAATGCGTTTTTTTGACAATCTCAAGTTTAGTAGCTCTATAATGAATAGAAAGGACCAGAACTTCCATATGTAATATGAGTTTTTAAAATTAAAAGAAAAATATGATTATTGATAAGAAAAATTAGTAGAGTGTAAACTAAACAGTACTCATGAGAAGAGTAGTAGGAAAATAATGAGAAACTCATGTTCAATCTGTTAAGTATGTGTGTCTGAATACTATTAAATGTATTTTCCCCCCCCCCCCCTTATTATGCATTTCAGATGATAGTTTGGGCAAGATTATGAGAAGTTTGTATTCAGCTCATTGCAGGTATCATACACTTCATGGTTCCTCGATGCCTTCAATTATGCAATTGCAACCAATATGGATGTGTTGAATTTAAGTATAGATGGACCCAAGGTTTTAAAAAGCGGCCGCAACCGTTACGTAACGCCATTACGTAATGGTTGTGGTAGTTACCGCCACCCGTTACGACTGCTTTTGCAGTGTGATTGAGATTCACAGGTGCATCGGCCGTAGTAGCTGCTATAACGGCCGTAACGGCGCCATAACGGCCGTAACGGCCTGTTACGCACCGTTATGTAACGGCTCCAAATTGCTTCTTTCGAAAAAACACACAAAAAAAAAAAATTTGAAAATGGGGGAAGAGAGATGGAGAGAGAAGAGGGAAGATGGAGAAACAAGAGATAGAGAGAGAGAAGAGGGAAGATGAAGAACATGTTATTGATTTGTTGAAGCTGTAAGACCTATGCTATTCTATTCAACTGCTATCACTCAACCATTTTGTTTGTGTGTGTCTATCTATATATTGTTTGAAAATAATAATAATAATAATAATAATAATAATAATAATAATAATAATAATAAGTGTAGTCATTATCTATTTGGCTTGATTAATATATATATATATATATATATTTATTTAGGCTTTTATTTATTTTCTTACTTTTGTCATTGTTTATCTTATATATAATAGTCAGTGATTGATTTTTTGCATAATATAAAGTTATTAATTATTAAAATATAATGTAAAAAACTCAGTTTATAGTGATTTAAAAATATGAAGTATATTGGATCAAACTTAAAAATATATAAAAATTGATCAATATTTATTTTAAAACCTAATAAATATGATCATGGAAAAAAAATGTGCGTATCGGTAAATTTTTTTTAAATTGTGCGAAAAATAAAAAAAAATTACGATTCCGATTACCGCAACCATTACGCTACGGCCTTTACACTCCGTAACCGCAACCACACCACCGCCACCATTACAACGACCGCAACCGCTTTTCAGAATCTTGGATGGACCTGATTACTTGTATCTCCCATTTGTGGAGAAGCTAAGGCTTCCCATGCACTTGTAAATTTTTTATGTTAGTTTAGCCTCTAGAGTCGCATAATATATTGGTTTTATTTGATTTTATTCCCTCTTATCATGTACACATTCTCCTGCTGCCTGCCTGTTTGGCACACAGTTAATATGTTTCTGCTTGAGGTAGTCTAGAGTTGGTTGTTGTTATTGACCTTGGAATGACATAGACATTTGTGCAAACAAGTAAAGATCTTTGATTATTTGGTATATCTCAGGCATTTGATTCTTTATCCTATTGCGTGCACCCACTTCTTTCCATTGAACTTCATGACAACTGCGGGTACTTGTACCGTGCTTGGCACATGATGAGCTCTATGGGTATCACGTTATTACCATCACACCCCCACGTGGCTAACCTCTGAGACATCACGATGAGTTGAGGTTGTATGCATAGCCTAAGCGGGGGCATGCAGACCACCAAACATGAAGCTCACTAGTCTGGCCGCCACCCTAGCATTAAGAGCTCAAAAACAAATGAGTCAAAGTATGAAGAGCCTGACTCGGCAGCACCATGGCTCAACTAGAGCTCTCCATGGTCTTTCATACCTCATAGGGGAATGCACTCTCTTCCCACTCACTCCAGCTCAATGGCAACATAGTGTAGACACCCCATTTTTGACTGCCCTCAAGACTTGGGCGCTACTGATGGTTTGCTCGGTGATGAGAACTGTGCAGGGGAAAAGTTCAGTTTCTTCGGCAAGGAGAGAGACAAATCTTAACTTCACACCCCATTGTGGACCAAAGTTATTTTGGATGGTTTTTAGACCTTAAAACCCTCTCTTTCAAAACATTTTTGAAATAAAATTCCTACGATGTTCCGAAGCTCGCATTTCGGTAAATGTTGCGCTTTTCGGTAAATCGAGCAAGGACAAAGTGGAGATGAATGAAAGAGAGATGAAATCTTTGAAAAATCTTTCAAAACACCTTACTTAGAGGTTTGAATTTGAAGAGAAGAGGAGAAGAGGGGAGAAACCAAGTTAGAGAAGAAGTTCGGCATGAATCCGGGTAGAAGAGGGTCGAGCAGCCCTCGCTAAATCGGGCTTATCCGTGTGCATACTTGGATTTTATCTATGAGGCCACTACCGTTGGAAAGCTTACTTCCGGGGCTTCATTTTGCACTCAAGAATCTCCTAAAGCCAAGTCCGGGAGGGGGAGATATGATTGGTTGAAGTTGGACATCATCCCGGTTGGATCGAATTTGCGCGGCTTCACCAAAAAGGGCATAACTTTTTGCACAAGAGGAATTGTAATGCAAGGTTTGCGCCATTGGAAAGCTAACTTCCGGGGCTTCAATCTAGACACCCACCGGCACTTTTTTGACCTCATCGACCACCCATCGGCACTCTATTTATCCGACCGGACAGTATAAATTGCAGGTCGGCAATATATTGTGCCGACCGGCAATTTATTTGGCCGATGACCCTTTTTCTTGGCCGGTTTGACCCTTTTGACTCTTGCAGGCATGGTGCATGCCAGCTGTGCCAGCTGGGACGCACAGACCCAGCTCCCCATGCATATATGTGCCTATTTTGAGCCTTTGACCCCATTTTTGGACCCTTTGCTCAAGGCTTCTTGAGGAAGCCTTGACCCCTTTGTCTTGGCTTCCTCAAGAAGCTTGCACCCCCAGCTTGGCTTCCCTAATAAGCCTTTCCCTCTTTGCTTCCCTTGACCCTTTCTTTTAGCTTGTCTCATAAGCTTTAAGCCTGGGCCTTTGCCTATATAAAGAGCCTTCCCCCTCCATTGTAAGAGGTTGGATATTTTGAGCAAAAAACCAGAAGATATACACATATATCTGATATATACACATATATCCCACCTCCCTCTCCATATCTCTCTCATTCAACCATCAAATACCCTTGTTCTTGGGCCATTTCTTCACCAATCCATAGCACCACACCCTACCTTCATTCCAGCACATCGGAGGTCATTTGTAGAGGCTAGGAGCTCATTTCCTTGGATAAAAACATGCTGGTTTACTCCTCTACAAGAGTGAGTCATTTTCTTCCATTTCCCAGTCTTTTCTTGCTTCATATCTAAGCTATAGTTTCTTGTATATTTGAGCTCTGACCAAAACTGGAAGTAGTATTTTTTTGAGCTCTATTTCATCTTTCATTAAGGGTCTCTCACTGTTTGGAGCCCCCATCTTGTACTTGCTTCATTATCCTCTTGAATGCCATATTTTTGCATGATATTTTTGGCTTATGAGTAATCTGTTTTGGAGCATCATGTAAACTGAAAATAGGCTTATTTTGAGCACTTCTTCAACATTGAAGAAGGGCTCACCACTGTTTGGGACCTCCATGTATCACTTGCCATTGCACCCCTCTTTGGTCCCCATTTTTGCATCATTCATTAGCTTATTGAGCTTCTGTTTTTGGACCTTGGTCTGAACTGAAAATGGCCCTAAAATGACCCCCTATTCATGTTTCATTAAGGGTCTAGGGCTGTTTGAGACATCCTTGGTATACTTCATGTTATAGCCCTCTTGGTGGCCTCATTTTGCATGATATTTTGAGCATGTTTGTATACTGTTTTGGGCTTGATCATCTACTGTAAAAAGTCATATTTTTGGCCCCTCTTCAATATTGTAGAAGGCCCCTTCTCTTTTCGGGGCCATCATTTGTGAGTTGCTTCATTGCCTCCCTTGCGGAGCCATTTTTGCATGCTAATTTAGCCCCACTTGTACTCACTGTTTGGCCATGATTTAAACTGTAAACATGCTTGTTTCGGGGCTGCCTAGCTTCTTTCTTCACACTTCATGTACAAATCATGCATGCATTGCATAGCTATAGGCCATTTCATGTGCTTAATTTCATGTTTCGGGACTCGTTCCATGCATCGGGTTTCATCTCGCCATGTTTCGGGACTGTTTTCCCCCACATTTCAGTGCTGAAATTCACATGTTTGCATATCATATTCCATGTCTTGCCATGTCTCATTAGAGTGGCATTCCGTGCCGTAGGTTCGGTCCTCGGTTTGCGTACACGCGTGCACGTATTTTGAGTTGTCTCATTTTCATCTAATGGCCTCCTATGTGAGTGTGGCTGAGGTCCACTCACATTGGTGTAAGCCCATCTTGCATTGTGTATGCCATGTTTCAATGCGTTGTGCATGTTATGGTGTTAGCATTGTGTGTGCCATGTAGTTGCATTGCATGTTTATATGTTTGCATGCCCATGTTGCATACTAGATCACATGCCTAGGTTGCATTGCATTGGCATGCATGCCTTGCCTCTTGATCAAGTGATAGAGGTTGGGCTTTATGTGTTTGTTTGGTTTGCATGACATTTGAAATCAAAGTGCATACTTGGTTTCTTGGGCCATCACGCATCGAAATACGCAATTGGTGGTCCGGGGATCAAAGAACATACCCCTTTGAGTCAAAATCATGATAAAGGAGTGTGTCCATGCACACATTTGCTTGAAATTCTATGCCATGCACTATTTGTCCTCTGTTGCTGTCAAAACTGTCTTCTGCAGGAATTTTCTGCCGACCGGCAACATACAGTGCCGACCAGCCATTGGTGAATGGCCGATATCTTCATCAGCAGCCGGTGGCATTTTCCCATGGCTGGTGGCCATCCCTCCCAGCCGATGATGTTCTGCAATGCTCATAGAAGGTTCTCTGGGACTTAGACAGTTTTCAGAGAAGAAAGGCAGTGAAAACAGGGGCAGTAGTGGCATGGTACGGGTTTCCGAGCAAGATGGATCGAGCATGCATCATTCGCGCATCCCGAGGCAGGGCTGCGGCCATCTCTATTCTGCATTTTTGTTTATTTAATTAAGGGTCTGTAATAATTAATTAGCTAGGATAGTTGATTTGTTATTTGGCCTGTATATTCTTTCGGTCCCTCCGAGTGAGGGCGTATTTGTAATAAGTGTGCGTGAGTGTGTGTATGTCTTCCCAACCCCACGTCTTTCTTCCCTTTTATTTACCTGCTTATGATGGTAGATTAGGGCAGATTTGAATTAGTATACCTCATGCTGTGCATGCGTGCATCCATACATTTGTTATACATACATCGGGCTCAGCGCATCATACAAACTGCATTGTACTTCAATTCCAAATTGAATACGTGTTATTATAGCATTCCACATGCCATGTTTAGGATAGCCGAGCCTGTCTAGATTGCATCTTTGCCTGTGTTGCATTAGCTACTTAACATGAACTAGGATCATGCATTTGATTACTAACTGGTTTCTGTTTGGGCTTGGAGTACTAGGT